>OX638212.1:39990900-40553400 GCA_951805285.1 Thymelicus acteon
GGGTTCTCAAACACAGTTAAAGAAAAAGTTTTTTGATAAGTTACTTTATTCAGATATAAAAGATATAAGGGGCCATCCATAAATTACGTCACACATTTTCGATGTAGTGTGACAAGGGGTGGGAGGGGATCCTAAATTTCGTGACGTCACATTTCAAAACCGAATATTGGCACTTATTTCGGAACTGCTGTTTTAATTTAATAATTTCTAGGTGTGAATATGTGACGTCACACTAGGGGGGAGGTGTCACAAATGTAACCAGCTGTGACAAGGAGGGGGGAGGGGTCAAAAAGTCATGAAGTTAGTGTGACGTTATTTATGGATGGCCCCTAAACATGTATTTCAGAAATATAATTATTTGTACAATAATTTTGACAATACCTATACAAGTATGGAAATCAGTTCATAATGTTATATCTTATAGATACCATTGACAAAATGATCTGCATTCTGTATAGACCATTCAATGTTATGTGTTTATTTTATTTTTTTAAACGCTAACACACTCATACCCCCGCAGTAGGTTATTACCTGTGTCGCGGGTGGCATGGATGACACATATTACACATCACGATCACACCCATGACCTGAGCACAAATATTTATCTCTCACATAAATATCTGCTCCGGCCGGGAATCGAACCCGGGACCCCTCGCTTCGCAGGCAGGGTCGCTACCAACTAGGCTACAGGGATGTCAAATTTTCAAATAGAGGTGCAGTTATTGTTACCACTGTGGTAGTCTCAAAACAGATAAAGAATGATTTTAGATGATGAGTTATTTCAAACATGACAAAAAGTAATTTGTGAAATAAAGTTTTTCTTAAAATACATAACAAGAACATTAATAGAAATAATCAAAACAAAGAAATTAAAATGATGCATCTTTTGGTATTAAGTGGTATGTGCAGCTTCATTATTCTACCAGTCTGTTTAATCATTATAGCATTTTACAAATATGTTTTTTACACAGTGAAAAAAATTCACAGCGTGCTTGGTCAAAGATGGAGAAGCAATTACATCCAACAGCACCGTCCAACATGACACAACATATACACAGCTCAACACAGAAATAGAATTAAAACACATTTCGTTTAGTTTCTACATAAAATTTAATAATTATGCTTCTGGTGATTCACGGTAGTTGTCAACAACCACAGAACTTTCTGGAAACCTGCCACTTCGGCCACAGCTCCTCCTTCAGGAAGGGATTCTAATGAGTTCTCTAACTTGACAGTATGCATCAGACATAGTAGCCAGTTTCTACTGTACATGACCACTCGAAGAAGCTTGCCGTTATTCAAGCACTTGACAATCATCATCTTCAACAAAACCACCATTCAAGGCATCATTTACAATCTTTTCTTTATTCTTCCTCAATTCACTGTTAATAAAAGACCTTCTGCCTTCTCGTGTGTTCTGCTCACTTTGCTTTTCGGCCGACGGTCGACTGACCAAGCCCTTAGTAAACGCATATATGACCACTGTAAAGTCTCCTTCCACGAAGGCTAAATTTATTGACGGGCCGGTTTCAACTGTACACAGATTCGTTTGTAGTTTGTTAATATAATCCATGCTTAGATCGAAACTAGTCGGCACAGGGACGTATATGTTTAAATTCTCCGTTTTGCTGGGTCTTGCGACTACATACAAGGTGTTAATGTCCTCGTTGAAGCAACATTCTGTGTCGTACATGAGTTTTTCGTCCACTAAATATATGTACAAATGGTAGGCTAGTGTGATTTTCGTCTCACAGCTGCAGCCCAAAGCTCTCATGTCTTCTTTTATTTTCGATTCCACGTCCATTTCGTAAATATGATATTTAAAGTGTGTTACTAAAAATGCCTTAAATGTAAGTCCTCAGGTTTTATCTGGTAAAACAAATAATAACAATTCTAACAATTATTTATTACAAGAGACACAAGAGAACCCAACACAAGTTTTATTTTCAAATTTAAATGTTTTGTAATTTTGTTTTCGTTTCGTTTGACAGTTGACACATGGGGTTAGGTTTTAGTATATACTTTTATCTGTGGTAGACATGGACGGTAAAAACTATAAATAGTTTCAATCCCTTTATTTGTATAATACCACAAATACGGTATCAGGTGCTATAAAAACTGTTTATTGAGAGAAACCATTTATTCGTGAATACGAGGTATTGCGCGGAACGTGGTATAAACTATAAACAGTTTCAATATTTCAATAAACCTTTACTGGTATAATACCTTAAATATGATATCAGGTGCTACAAAAACTGTTTATTGAGAGAAACCATTTATTCGTGAATACGAGGTATTGCGCGGAACGTGGTATAAACTATAAACAGTTTCAATATTTCAATAAACCTTTACTGGTATAATACCATAAATATGATATCAGGTGCTACAAAAATTGTTTATTGAGAGAAACCATTTATTCGTGAATAAGAGGTATTGCGCGGAACGTGGTATAAACTATAAACAGTTTCAATATTTCAATAAACCTTTACTGGTATAATACCTTAAATATGATATCAGGTGCTACGAAAACTGTTTATTGAGAGAAACCATTTATTCGTGAATACGAGGTATTGCGCGGAACGTGGTATAAACTATAAACAGTTTCAATATTTCAATAAACCTTTACTGGTATAATACCTTAAATATGATATCAGGTGCTACAAAAACTATTTATTGAGAGAAACCATTTATCCGTGAATACAAGGTATTGCAAGGTCAGGTATTCTGATTACGCCCGAAGGACAAACTCAAGCGCTGCCGAAATAATACGAACGTGACACAATAAGACACCTATGTTAGAGCGAGAGGAGAGTAGAGAAGTAATAGGAGAGAGCGAGACTGAGCAGCAACTAAACAGTGAATAATATTTTTACACGCTTTATATTATTTTAGATGCAACAGGATATCGCCTTTATTCCTATTTCAATAACTATAGTAATTAGCTGAAGGACTTATAGAAGTTGGTTTTAATATTAAAAAATATAGAAATAGAAATAGATACCAATTGCACATGCACAATCTTGAATGTTCCGTGTTTGCAGGCGGACTGCTGTGAGCATTTAAAAATAATTCTCGACTTCTCGCGCGCGAAATTGATTTTTTATTTTCTTCGTTTGTTTTTATTATTAAGTAATTAGGTACAGTTGTGTAGGATTTACGTCTTTTTACGTTTTAGTTTAATTTCTTATATTAGGAAGTAACCGAAGTAAGTGTGTAAATAAATAATGTATCGAGTAAATAGTAGCGTGTTGTGGGACTTTTTTGAAAAAACTAATAATGTGGACAAAAAAACGAAATGTAAAATATGTTTGGACTTGTATAGTTATAAAGCATCAAGTGGCAATTTAAAAGCCCATTAAAAAAAAAAAAACACCCTGACACATATCGTCGTGTTGTGATTGCGCAGCAGCAGCAGCAGCAGCAGCGCCTTAACGTTGAAAGGCCTATGAACGAACCAGGTTGCTCAATATCGGCTGCATCAGAGGAGATCCCGCCACAATCACCAACAGCTACGACGGTTTTAAAACCCTTTATCCTTAATACCGACTTTGCCGAGAATATGAGAATACCGATGATACCAGAACCGAGTGAACGTTTCAATAAATAGTTATTAAAATAAATAGTTTTAAAACCCTTTATCGGCGGCAATACCAATAAATAGTTATGGTATTACGAAAACGCGTGCGAGGGTGCAGATCCTCGACAGTAATAGTAGTTAGCTCAGGGCGGGGTAGTAAATTATCGAATGAGCACAACTCCAATTTTTAAATGTATTGTATTGTATTAATACCGGTTAATACACAGTAGTATTCAAATTAACATATAAAATAGACACTGTTAGTAAAATTAATAAAAGTATCAAAATAAAATAAAATAACGTATGTACATCATTCCCCGAAGGGAACCCAGCTGACCGACGATTTTTATTTCTTTGAAAAACCAAATGTCAATATTTAAAAATTTAAAAGAAAAATGCATCTGCCAGCCAAGGAGTATTGAACGAGGTATTAGTACACCTCGTTACAATGCATCTGCCAGCCAAGGAGTATTGAACGAGGTATTAGTACACCTCGTTACACGCGTACCGACCCATGTCTAATCTATGGTTAGGTTAAGATCATGGCGTATTGAGGTAGAAGGAGGGCCATCTCATATGAAGGGAAAGATGAAAAAGTGTCCAGCTGTTTACAGAAAATAGAGGTTCCAATAATGGCCATTTCTGAATGACGCTAGTGTGTGAGAAATAGCGATATGATATGAACCATAAACATAGCTGTTTTACGGAGTGAAGTTTGCTGAGTTCAAATATTTAAAAAATTTCATGGCACCCTCCATATTGCCAGTATACAAAACCTCAACTATTTACGTAGTCAAATGTAATGTTACACTTACAATGTTTTAGTAAATATAAACAAAAAATACTGCTGTGAGAAAACGTGATTTTTAGTAGTGTGAATTTTTTAAATTAATGACTACGATGCGTTTTGCCATTCTGTACAAGGCTAGAACGCAAGGGTATGAAACTAACCACGTATAGATTGGAAATAACTTTTTTACTAAGTACTAATCTAATCCATACAAGAGCAGTACGCAAATACTCGCGTATACTTTGTAGTAACGTAAGTATATCTTGTTCCGTAATGTACAGCGCCATTACGCATACGGACTAATCGTGTGTGTATCGGAATCCCCGTGACAGAGGGAGTGGGGGGGCGGAATCCAAGGGGGAAGGGGGCTCGGGGGGCAAAGCTCCCCGCAATAAAAAAAGATACAGGAACCCAAAACGAAATGGGTTAGGTTAGGTTCGTATAATTTTTTTTACTCGGTAATAGGGACCCCGCAAAGCGGGGTTCCCTCGACATATATGACGAAGTGTAGTATAGTTGGGAACGAAGACGCGAGCATCTACGATACAAACTATACACGATCAGTACGCAAAATTCGTGTATGCATTGTAATAACAGATTTAAAAACAGCATTACAATATATATTATATTATATACGAGCAGTTTCCTATGGCTGCGTTCTGGCGTTGTATATAATGAAAAGACGTGACTACGATATAACCATAGCTGTTGTAGACAAAGTGAAGTTTGCCAAGTTATGCCTAGTGCATCCGCAGCGTCACTCATAATGAATGGCGCTAGTGTCTGAAAAATAGATATTTGATACCCGTAATTGGACGCGTTTTTACGGACACTTTTCATATACAGAGATGGCCTTCCTTCTCTCTATCTTCCATGGTTAAGATGCAAATTTATTGATGTCACTTCATTTCATTGTCAGTGCCAAACATAGATATATTCAGTGCTGCCAGGTCCAAAAATTACATTACGGTTTTCCTCATAAAATACGGTAGATTCTTTGAAATTATGTGGTCCGTAGACATAAAGATACGGAAGAAATAAGATAAGTAATTTGAAGTAAAACATTAAGTAAAAAACAATATTTTCTTTAATTTTGTATAACAATTAGATAATTCCTACCTAATCGGAATCAGACAAAAGCTCTTCTTCAATGTTCATTTTTCGAAGTGACAACTTCTTTAGCATCATTATCATTTGAAAGTCGATGAAATGCAAAAGGCACAGTAAAAAGAGACAAACACATAAATTCATAAGATTTAACGTGGGAGAAAATGAAATAGGAAGCATTATACAGTGTTTTTTATGTTCGTGGTTCTCTTTGTGTTACTTTAAAAAGTGTTAAGTTGTATTCATAGATGGCGCGAAAAACAAGATAGAAGATTCGTTTTATTGCTGAATAGATGGCGCTAGCTACGATATGACCATAGCTGTTGACGCTGTTATAGACGGGGCAGCGGAGTGAAGTTTCTGAGTTCAATAAAAATTATCTTAGCGCACCGCAGTGCCAACCATTATTGGACGCGTTTATACCTGACTGCCAAGGATGGGTTATGTTTTTCGCGCGTATCTTGTATGAATATGTATGTGTGTAATATTCTTTATTACCTCGTATCTTTCAGACCGCTGAACAGATTTATATAATTAAGATATCGTTAGATTTGTCTGATTTGTATCTGTGTCTGATTGATATCGTTATATTCGTGATAACCCAAGTGTTCTTACATAAGTGAAATTAAAAAAAAACAAATATGGTCGCTATGATATGCCATTTTTTGAAGTATCTAAAAATAAAAATAAATCAAATAATGCAATTAAGGGTGTCAAATTAAAGAGCTCACCATAAGGATTTGAAAAAGGCATATCATGATAGGGTTTTTTTTTTTCAATTTTTTAATTTTTTTATGTATACTAGTTACGGGCACTTTTCATACACAAAGATGGCTTTTTTAAATTTATAATTTATTATAGTGCTCTTCAACTAAACCTGTACTTGGATGTAATGTTGGTAGCATTGAAATAAGTGTCTTTTATAATATTTCTAAAACCATTATAAGGACCTAATTATGGTTAGGATTTGACAAAGATTAAAGCTTTTTTTTCTTTAATCATTGATATTTGATATCAATCAGATGATGCCATAAGTTACGGAATATTGCTTATTTAATTATAAAGGTTTTTTGTGTGTTAAATTCATTTGAATTAATGTAGAAAATTGGCCTGCAAATATGCCTTGTCTAAATTACGGTAGTTTTTGACAAAGTAATTACATCGTTGCGGTAGACGGTAAATCGGAGCTGAATACGGTACATTTACCGTAATTATGTGGTACCTGGCAACACTGGATATATTCATGGATATATTACTCTATCGAATCATACATAGACTTTGTAGAGGTACCTGAAGTTCAATGATGTCCTTAACCGTAAAAAGAAGATATATAACCAATTATGACATTAACAGTGACATATTAAACAGATAAGCAATTGGGCTGTTGTTGAAAAACTTAGAAAGCCCACTGAAGTATTATTACATTATTACTAGCGTATAGAACATAGAACAGACACCGCGAACATCGGGTTCGGGGGTATACATTGCAGCCGGCCGGCTTCATTTCATTCTGTCACTCGGCTGCGCTCTTGGCGGCCACGTGTCAAAATTGTGACAAAATAACATTTTAAAAATGCCGTAATACGTTACCGTATTAAGAAGCTGTAAAAATCAGTCAACTACGAAAAAAAGATAGTTGTATTACTTATCATCAGCAAGGAAAAAAACATTAACTTATATCAACCATTCATTATTGTGCAATATTTCCGCCATTTTTCATTGAAAAAGTCATAAGGCGCGTTTACATACTTGGCAAGCCGCAAGCGTGTTAATGTACTAAATAGACTTGTTTCCTCGCTTCGCAGGCAGGGCCGCTATCAACTAGGCTAGAGGGTCGACATTACATTAAAAACATTAAATGAAACATTTGGAAGAGCTTGTAAACTATAAAGGTTTGGAGTCGCTGACTGCTTGTCTTGGTTCGGCAAGTGTCATATACAAAGTTACTATATGGCAAGTGTGTAAATTCGCCTTCTAGTTTGAAAAGAGAACGGAGGGCAAGCCGGCGGCACACATTTTGTTCGAGATGTCTGTTCTATGCACTATACTTCAGTGAGAAAGTCAATTTTTTTCTAATTATAATATATGTATATTATTGTTATTATTATTTCCAGAACCTTCTAATAACATTATTAATCAGTTATGATGATGACCCCTAACTTTAATAATAGTAGATAGGTATCCTAAAATGTTTTTTGCTTAATTTAATCAACGGAACTCCAAGTAGCAACAGATGTCGCTACTAGGTCATGTCCATTACTGGATGTCCATAACTGGCTTTTTGCTGTCCATACTGGGTAAAAAAATTATAATTTTTGTTTGTGAATTAATTTGAAACCAAATGCAGTATCTCACGCGTAACACAGCAGAAATGTTGCATAAGCACAGGACTTTACACTTTATGTATGTTCAGTACCAACTTTCACAATATTGGTAAATTTTCATAAATACCTCATGGTTCTTAAACTGTCCATAATTGGGGTGTTTACCTTAGTAATTCTAAAATACTCGAAAAACTTTTTGTTATATTCTCGCAAGGCTGGGTATTTTACATAAAAAAAAATCCTTTCATAGATCAGTGCCATAAAAGGGTGAATCCAGTAATGTAGTGGTGACATCTTTTGATATGTCTTTTACGCCACAGCACAGAAGAAATAAATAGTGCCATAGCACAGAGGAAGTAATAGTACGCCAAAGCAAATCAAGATTTTTGTTCGGTTGTCCATTTGGGTATGTGCAACTCGGCTGAGAACTGGGTAGAAACAGACAAAAGTCGCAAGGATTTTATTCGCCATGCGTGTTGGTTATGATTCAGTACGCGATTTATAAACGGTCAGAAAAAAATCGTGGCAATAAAATTCGCAATGCGTGCTAAGCCTTACAATTATCACTTCAAAAAGGAAGGGTCTTCTTTCGAGTATGTCACACAAGGTATCATGGATTGGTTCATGAGGAAGATTTAAGTATAATATTAACATTTAGGTTTTGTATAAACTGACTTAAACATTTATTTATTTCCTACTATCTCCTTCTATTCCAATGTTCAATTCAATACAATATTCCATTTGAAAGATTGTATGGATGTTTGTTACTCTTTCACGCAATAGCTACTGAACGGTTTTTCATGAAATTTAGCACACAGATAGACCATGATATGGAATACGACATAGAGTACTTATTATTTCGGAAAACGCAGGCAAAGTCGCAGCAGAGCGGTAGTATTAGGTATAATACGTTATATGACATTACTGAAGATGGAAGTGGATGCCTGTTTGTCGGCTAGTATAATATTATTATAAGGTATGAATATATTTATTTTATTGTGAATGTGATAAACCCAACCGAAATAAATAAATTTGGGTACGCCCCACCTGAATGAACCATTGTATGTACATCTACCTACACGGCGCAAATTCTTTTCTTGTCTCGATGGCATGTTATGGGAAATATTACATCAAAATCAGGAAAATGGAATTAAAATTGACAAATATTATTTTCTGTTTATTTTAAGTCGTACAGCAGACATATTATTACGTCATAAAGAAATGGAGTTTATATAAATTACATATTCAGACTTCGGGTGGGGTGAACATTGCTTTGATATAACATATACACGATGTAACAAAACTGGAATGTAATAATATTGTCAGTCGAAATACTATTTTACAAAAGTGCAAAACCCTACACACCTATGAAAAAAATCTCATAGCAATGATTAACAGTTACAATATTCTTGATATTGATTAGACAACTAACATTACATTAAACGATAAAATAATATAATTACATGGTAATATTCTATGATTAAGCGACCACTAAAACCTTACCTTAAAAGTATGAATACTTAAACTACATAGGCACGAGGTGAAATCAAGTAAAGAGAGCTGCAATTTACAAGATTTCATCGTCAGTTATGTGTACCTATCTAAGTAACTAATAAATACAGAGGTTACATTTTAGATGCTCCACAATATTCTCACATCCTTGAAATCCTACCTGAAATATCTTTGTCTTTCGCACTTTCATATTAACAATTGCTTTACACATCTATGAACACAAGTCTTTAGCACCGCATATCGAGACTACGTTACTCTATAACAAATCTTTGTTTGTTTTGATACATTTTCCTCTAAAACAGATTTCGGTTTCGTGTGACACTTCTGTGGACATGGATGTGCTTACGACATTCGCTGGATCCATAAAAGACGAAACTGACGTTGATTCAACTTTGACAAGTGGACTTTCTGTAATTTCCATCTTCTCTTGTTCTGTGCTAGATTTGTTTGATTCTGCTTCTTCAGTTGTTTCTTCCTTAATTGCAGTTAACTCAGTTGTTATTTCTTCTGGGATATAAGTACTTTCAGTTGTTACAATTTTTGGTTTCTGTTCTGTCGTCGTCTCAGTTTCCATGGTTTTGGTAGTTTTCTGCAATTCTCTTTTACTTATTTCTTCTGTTTTATTGCTGTTATCTGAATTAATGTCATCACTTGCCGTAACACCAAACAAGTAATCCATGAAGCTGAATCCATCTGATCTATCAACGGATACATTAGACTCGTTTATTGTTGCTTCAGTGGGTTCGGTGTAGAACATCTCATCTTCTAAAGTTGGATCAGGTGACCCCGTTCCTAGATCCATATCTCCAGGATTCACCTCGTAAGTAGTTGTCAATTTACCTGCATTTTTCTTTGTTGTGTAATCTTCTATTTGTTTAGGGACTTCTGATTTGCTGTCATAATTTGGAACACTGTTTATTTTTGGAATATCCAGATGACTAACTAGAACATCTAGCGGGGCGTCTTCACTATCAAACAAGTTTTTGAGGAATTGATGACTTGGCTTGTAGGTGGTGACTTTGGGTTTGTCATTTTTATCAGATTTTCCATAAACATCTTTGGAACCAACGTTTTGGCCGAGGCGATTCACTGTGTTTGTATAATATTGCGATTCAGCTACCTCTATAGATTCTGTCACAGGGCGAACTTTAACCTTTTTCCAAAATCCACGACGGCGATTCTTACGTGTTGCGTCTTCCTGAAATTATAAAAACTAAAATTAGTCTTAAATTGAAAAGTAACGTGTTTGTCGTTATGTTTAGGTCGCACAAATAATTTAGAAATGCTCATCACTTTAGATAATGTTTGATTTCGAAAAACCATAAAATACTTTTAACATAATTTTATGTACAATCATACTAAAATGTCTGATTTAACAAAAATGAGTGATACTTTTAAATTAAATACATAGATAGCATAGATACAACTATGATAATAAAATATTTCTCACCTCACTTGTCTCATGAGGAGATGCATTGCTTGTAGGTTGTATTGTGGTCGCTTCTTCATGCGCAGGTGTCGTTGATTTCGAGGGATATGATTCACCTGAAGATATAATTTTCTCTGGTGGTATTTCCCCTATTTCGCCTCCTTTATGCTTCATTACGTTTGTAGTATACTCATCTTGGTCTTGTTCTTCTAAACTTTTCATAACTTCTTCCAACATGCTTTCAAACGTAGACATAGCATCACCGGAATCAGTTTTAGTTACTTTACTTTGTTCCACTAAGGCTTCAAGAGTTGGAGGAATGTCTGGAATCTTACTTGCTTTATTGTTAGTTGCAGGAGTAACCGATATTAATATATCATCATACTCATTCTTTGCTGTTATAATATCAAGTTCATCATTGTTGGGTTTCGTTTCTGCAGGGGCCGATTTAATACTATCTGAGACATCATTAGGGTTATAGGGCTTGAAAGAGTCTGTTGAGTATTTTGGAGACCATTGATCCGCATCTGGAACGGCGTATTTAGGCCTGTGTAACGAGTAATTTGGGTCTTGGTCTTCGGTGCCTTCACTTTCAGTTTCAGCTTCAGTTTTTTTATGGAATCTTTCGGACAATCTCGGCCTGTGGCTATATCTGTTGTATATGTTACTTTTTGGTGTAGTCGTAGTTTCATCTGTTTGAGATTCGGGCTTTTCTGTGGGTTTTTCTGTTGTAGGTCGCCGTCCACGGAATCGATTTTTGACTTCGTAAATTTTCTTTGTGCTCGATGCTTCTGTAGAGGTAGTCGTCTGGGTGTATGTTGGGCGTCTTCTACGAAACTGTCCACGCTTTGATGCAGAATCTTGTGTAGGAGATATTGCCGAAGGCTCTGTTGAAGGTTCTGGTTTGTATACAGGATGTATGTCTTGATTTTCAGGGTGTGCGAGAACTTGTTTTGTTTTTAAATCAGCTTGTATTTCATCAATACGCATTGTTGTTCGTCTTCTGTCATAAGCTGGCCTATAAGTAACTGCCTGTGCGGACTTTCTCTTTTCATTTTTTGTTTTAGATGGCTCGGTAGAAGAGGCTTGATGATATTGTCTTATAACCCCAGGTCTTACTCGGACTCTGTTATAGGATGGAGTTGTTTGAACTATGTTTTCTTCGGGCTCTTCTGATTCTTGAATAGTTTCATGACTTGAAATTTTGCTGTTTTCGACTTGGAAACTGGTTGGATCATCAGAGTTTGCAATGGGAACGTCATTATGATCTGCAAAAGCAGAATTGTCATGTTCTGACGTAGAATATGTTAATTTTGTAGACGTTATTTCTTCAAAGCTTTCACTTTTAGGAATTGGAGTTGTTGATTTGGAGTAACTATCTTCTTCTTTTGTTTCGTCATAGGAAGAAAAGGCTTCAATAGGAGCTGCACTGCTCCTAGAATGATAAATATTTTCTTCAGGGCGTGTTATTACTCTTGGTACATAAGTATCGTCAGATTCAACCTCTGATTTTGAGTACTCTTGTGTTTCTGGACCGCTTTCAGAATAAACTTTTGTATGTTGTGTTATAGATACTTGATCATTGCTGTACGCGTTTTCCGCATCATAAGGGTTTGTACTTTCTAAATTATTTGTCGAGGAAACTTTCAAAGTGGGTTCAGTGATAGCTTCAATATCAACAGTGCTCATTCTTTCCATCAGTGTTACTGGGTAATTTTGATGTAATATATCTCTTTGATAAGCTAAATCTTGTTCCTTGCTATTTTGCCTATTATTTTTTCTGTCATATGAGTCATCTCCTTCCGAAGGTTTGTAATGAACTTTACCTCTACTTCTAGTTCTATATGTTCTTGCAGTTGTACTTTCACTGGATTCGAATGGTTTTTGAGTTGCTCTTTCAGTTGTGATTTTATTGGGTTCATATCTAGGTCGTGGAGGTAAAGGCCTTCTTTCTCTTAATGGTCTACGAGTGACGGTACTTCTTGTACTATATTCTTCATTGTCTGATTTTGTAGTGGAGTACCGTGGTCTTCCTCTGCTCCGCAGTGGTGTTCTTCTTGTTGTTGTGCTTGTAGTTGAGCTGGTAGGAGCTTGTTCTTTTTCCTCACTATGGGCTTTCTCATACTGATTATATTCGTAGGGTGATTTTGTGGATTGTTCTTCCGAAAATGTTGCTGGTCCATTGCTTGGCGGCTCTGTTAAATTCTCATATATGGGAGGTTGGTTTTCAGAATTTCCATTATATTCTAGTGGTTCATTGAAGTTACCTTCGGGTTGTTGTCCGTTATCAGACGGAATTGGCGATTGAGACTGATAATTTGTATTAGTATTAGGCTCCGCTGGGCTGCTTGGTTGAAATTCTGGAGCTGGCTCGCTCTTGGTGGTATAATCATTACTTTCATAAGTAGGGTATCTAGGGTGAGGAATTTCAGATTCATAATGAATTTCCGGAGTGTAGTTCTGTTCGTAAGTTGGTGGTGGTGAAGGCTGATGTTCAATCGGTGTTTGTTGATATTGAATGGATGGTTTTTCAGGTTCTGCGTTAGGTTTTTCCGTTGGTTGTTGTGGAGAGGTTTGTTGTTGGACAGGTGTTTGTGAAATTGGTCCAGAAGTTGCATGTGTTTCTTTGTATTCTTCAAAGAAATTTTGATAATCTACTGGTGTGCTAAAGTGGAATGCTTGATTAATAGAGTATGGATTGTGTGTCTCCAGTAGTTGACTAGGATACGTAGAAGGTGGTTTGGTTGTCGTCGATGGAGTAGTACTGGTGGTAGTTGTGGAAGTTTTATAAACATTATAGTCTGGTGTTCTATAGTCGTTCTCTTGTGGGAAATTAACATACTGTGATTGGTCGTATTGATTACCAATGTTGCTTAAAAAGTAAGATCCACTTTTTGGTGGAGTTGTAGTAACACTAACTTCAGGTTCTTTAATTGGTCGCAAAGTGCTAACTGTTTGAGGTTCAAATGAATAGTAATTTTTCTCATTCTTTTCCGGAGGATTTGTATTCGGTGCAGCAGTACTGTAGTAACTAAACCTTGGTTTTTGAGTTATCTCCTTAGGTTTGTATTGCGGGGGTGCTGTATATGAATTAGGAATGACATCAGCGTTTGTCGAAGGTGGTATTGGTGGACTTGTTTCTCTTATTTGAGAATTGATGACTACAGAGCCAACATGAGGAGACGGGAATGGTATTTTAGCGAACCCTTGTGGAGTATTATAACTTAAAGGAGCAACGAAGAACGGCAGCTGACGAAGTTTCTTATCCGTATGTTCAATATTTGACAAGTACGGTAACTCAAACTTCACGTAGTTTTCTGGAGGGGTTAAAGAATTAGGACCAATAAATACTTTGGGAGCATTGACTGGATTTACGGAGTCTAAGACTGCTACAGTGTTGGCATTCTTCAGGGAATACAATACGTCTCCAACTTTGACTTGATCATTTTTCTTCGCTTCTTGGGTCAAGAATATAGCTAACGGTGGTTGATGGGGCTTCAGTTTCTTTGGCTTTGGAATCGGAGTCGTTGTGGGAATTGTCACAATTGTTGTAGGCACCGTCATAAATGTGTTAGCTTGATCAAATCCATTTATATGACTATTGTAGTTTGTAAAGTGTTGCCTATTGGGCTTGTAGGTTACAGGTGGATTTTGGAATTCTGCAGCTAAGTTTTGCTTCAGCGGGTGAGGCCTTTGATTCGAAGAAAACAATTCAGTATTAACAAGCTGTGACATGCTTCCAGGGTTTCTGAAGTTGAATTGTCCTCGGTTTAAAGACTCCAGTGGAACGTATAAAAGTTGCACTTCTTCTCTCTCAACTTTTGGTTTTCCTAGGGCTTGTGGCTGCGGTTTATCGTAACTTTCAAATTTGATTTTGGGAGCAGTCTGAGGTTTACTTTTGGAGAAAGAGTCTCTTGTTATATTCTCTAATTTGTAGCCATCGACAAATTTAGGTAGTTCCGTCTTGGTTTTATGCGCCTGTATGAAGGGTTTTACTGGCGGCTGGTTCTGAATGGGTACCGAAGGAACCGAGTCAAACTTGATCTGCGTCGTCGGTATCGGAGTTGGTTTCGATTTGAACTGGGGAATGCTGTCGAAATTGTATTGAGGAGCCACGAAGACTTGATTCAGCGGGAAGTTGGGTTGGGCGAGGCCGAATCGGATGCTTTGCCCGAATCCTTGGTCAGTGAGATAGTTCTGAGGGGCGGAGGGTACGGACTGGAGATAAAGTTGCCGATTAGCTGGCGTGTTAAGGAACATTCTCGATGGGAAGTCTTGGCTGAAGCCAGTCGGTCTGGCGAAGCCGGGGAAAGGTTCGGACAGAATCCTAGGTTCTGCGATGGCTTGTCGTTTGATCGGGGGTGGTTCTCGGACTGGCCCAGGGAGCGGGACCCAGTCGCTGATGTCTGCGGTGTAGGAGCTGATCTGACGGGACCATCGCGACTGGTCCTTCTCTGCTGAGAGTCCAGCCAGGAGTGTGATGAGGCAGGCTAGCTGCACCTTGTGTGCCATCTGGAAGTGGAAAAAAATCTTATTATTATTACATACATGCCGATACTACAGTAACATGTTCATAAGTTAAGAGTAAATCTTAGGTAAAAATAAGGAATAATTTGAATTAATAATGGATCATTTAAGAGTGATAAGAGCGACTCTTAAGTTATGCTGCCATGAATTGTTTTTATTAAATTACATTATCTACAGTGCACATTCACTATACGTATTATTCAAAACAAGCCATCGATCCGCAACTAACGACTAATTTATGGTACGATTAATATTGCACTTTCTACCTTGTAAAGCTTAACAACTCACATCGAAATTCGCATGATATGGTATTCGATGACATTTTTTAAACCTCGCAGAGTTCTATGTGGCTTATACCTTGCTTTAATTATTAATTTATAGCTGTGTATTTCGGTTTCTAAACCCAATTTCTACACCAATCTAATTAATATATTCTGTCCTCAATCACTATTTGTGATACAATATCCGCTTCTATTTCTGTCTGTCCGATACCATCTTTCTTCCATATAAAGCGCGTTATTGTCTCACTAGCGGCCTACTGAAACACAAAGATTACACAATACGTGTGGGAACCAGCCGAAATACTAACAAGTGACCATAGAAAAATGTTTCGTAATTCATACAGCACGCAGCGATTAGGTTGCGTTCACACTATCCCATTTATCTGTGATCTGAAGCAACATATTGTGCGTAGGATAGACTATAGATAATGATATACTTTTGTGTCTCTATTTCTGGAAAGCTTAAACCCATTAATAGACCACTACAGACCAAGGGTCTATGATGATCTATCAGTGATGGTTGGATGGAGTTTTGTGGATATATATTCCTATATATGTATATGTATATTTATGCAAAATTAAAGATTAAAAACTAAGTAAAATTCTTTGTTAGAATGACCTTGGAATAACGACCGAAAAAGAAGAGTTCAGGCTGTACAGGTAATGTTTTAAAGAGATTAGAAGTTTATTTAAGTAGGAATTGTCGTTCATTAGCTTCTGATTTTCTAGGCAGTTTCTTACTCCGTTTATTGACCTCCATGGGAAAGCTTTCCGAAATTAAATAGTGGCAGAAGTAAAAAAATGTCCAAATGTCTTCATTTAGGTACCTTTATGTTAATCTGGAATTGAATTTCACTTGATGGAAATAGTTCTGTATGTCAATAACTAATTAAAAAGTGTGTGTCTATTGTTCTTTGGTATTGCGAGAACGTTACCATCAAATTGCTCATTGTTCCGTGAACCAGTTTTTGTGACAGTTAAGATCCAGCTTATTATAATAGCTCGGTTTATTGTTCGTATTGTTACCGTTCGTACTTGAGGGTCGGATGTAAATAGTCTTTTTTATCTTCTACGCTTGGTATAATACAATATTTGCTTTACGGTTGCAGGGACCGTAAATAATTTTAAATCGTTGTTTATAAATTATCATTATATTTATATATTTATACAGGATATTTGTTATTTCACTGTAACTAAATGATTGAGTAACTTAAACAAATTAAGTAGAAATATTAGGACTTAGGTTGCATTATCGAATCCCATTATAACTGGCTCACTCTAAGAGGCCAAAACATTGAACAAGTTTCATACACCTTACAGAACATTATGGTGATCTAAGATGCTCAATAATTAATGTATAAAGTACCCGGATCGGTATTTTACATAGGGAAAAAATTACTGCGGGAGTGTGAGTATGTAAGCGTTTTTTATTTGGTAAATTGTGTTTTTTGGAAATTATAGTGTTGGTTAACAACGCCATCTATTGAAGTAGCTTTAGTGTTGCTTCTCGCCAATAGATGGCAAGAAGAGTTTAACAGTTTTTCGTCGCCTGAAAACACGGATAAAACGACATTTTCTAAAAATGAATCCTAGCTAGATCGATCTATCGCCCCCGAAACCCCCTGCATACTAAATTTCATGAAAATCGTTGGAGCCGTTTCCGATACTCAGAATATAAATAGAAGAATTGCTCGTTTAAAATTATGTTCCTTCAACGTGCTTGCAGGGACCCAGGCTCCCTCTCTGCGATGGGTAAACCCTGGTGTCTATGTTCCGTGGCCACTAGGCGAGCAGAGAGGACACGAAAGAAATGTCAAAACTTCATTTGTTTACCGACAAGACAAATAAAGGTCGCGCTCCAGTTTAGCATTACGTGCGAAGATTTACATTTGCGCAACGCTGGTAACCGGGCATTATGGGGGTTTACGCAACAATGGCCCTTATTATCTGATCAGCATAACAATTTGCCGGTCAAATTACTCGAGGACTGTTTAGTTAGCGTGTGAGGTTTTGTCACGGTTGAAGTGTGTCACTAGAAGAATATATTACTGAAGTAAAAGTTGACAAGTGCGAGTTAAACTCGCTTAGAGAGGGTTCCGTACGTTGATTATGTATGTACTGATATTTTATTTATTACTTCTGTCGTTTTTTAACACCTTAGACTTATTATAGGTTTTCCTGTAAGATTTAAGTAAGGAACTATTCTCTATGTTATTTTTCTAAATTCTAGCGTCAATAGTTTCGTTCTTTCGTGAATAATTTCCAAACTATCCATTGTACAACTATAACAAAAATATATTTGAGATCCTTACAATATGCCCTTTCATTTGACATACACACGATACGGTTTGCAAAACAGTTTTTGTTTAATTTTGATTTTTTTTAAAAATTCAGTAATTTAATTTATATCTTCGTCTGGGTTCCGTTTTTTGTTTATTCCTACGGAACCCTAAAAATACCTATATTATTTGGTGTAGAGTTTGTTTTCCTCATCATACTCTTGCCGATTTCCCTAGTTTATTTGGGATCAGCGCAAATGTGTTTCTCTTCCATACTTCCCTATCAAATGCCATATCTACGCTACTATCTTGTATATCATCTCATCTTTTCTTTGGTCGTTCTTGCCACTTGCCACTTCGTCCATTCACATTCATTGTCATAAAACAATAATTAGCCTTGAATAATGTATAACGAGAAAAGACGAGCTGATGTCAGTTTCCCCATATCGATCTATCCGGCGACAGTGAAAGCGAACGGTCAGCCACGGTTTCTCCGAGGAAAGCTCCTCGTGCTATACTTAACAGCATACATTACACCGTCATTACTCAAATTGAGGAAGTTGTTTTAGTGATAGTGAATACGAGTATATAATATAATATATACGAGTATATAAAATATGTTTTACATGCGAGCGCTTTGCCCGTTACTGGGATAATAAGTAGCTATATTATGCTTTCTAGGTAATTATCTGATAATTGACTGAATTTTGGCAGACTACCGTCCCAGCTCAGTCACTAACGGTTACTTAAATCGCTCCTTAGTAAAGAATCACCATACAAATTCTGTACTAAAGAGCGATTAGAATAACCATTAGTGACTCTGAGTTGCAGCGAATGAGAAGACTAATTTTAATTTTAAAACTATTATTAATAAATCATGATTTTAAATGATTCATGTTACGGTCTGGTTTTAAATACTGTAAACTTCAACATTTATTAATTTTCGTTACTGTTAACAATAAATGAATATTATAATTTTATATCAACCGATACCCTAACTTTGTAGTTAGGTATCGAAGTCAAAAATCCCATTAAGCAAATGATAATTAATTTCTACGTTTCATACCTGCACCGATGGACTTATACAAGCTCCAGCGTACAGTCGCTAGCGTGATTCAAAGGACTTCTACTAACGCCATCTAGTTTGCTTGTGCGTAAACTGCAGCTTCATACCACGAGTCGTATAATTATGACGTCTTCCAGTACAATATCGCTGCCATAAATTGCAATCGAAATTAAAGCTACGGCCGTACTAGTAAAGTACAAAATTGTATGATTTATTTGCATGTTATCAGCGTGAAGATGAATTAAACATTTTCCTCATTATACGAGTACCTAATATCGTTGTATGTAGTGGAAAAAATAGAAAGAAAAAAACAGTGCTTTTATCAGCATTTTCGGAATCCGTAGATAATATATGGGTAACCGGAAGTCTCGCCTTTTACTGACTCTACATCTCTACATCATAGCCGTATTGGTGTCGTAATAGGCGAATAAATCGGGCCGCTGGTGGTAGGGCCCCTCGGAGGATTATATTGGTAATATTGATTTTAATTGTTAATTAATACCATTATTGCTATTATTATTTCTCCATGGGGTTCGCCTGGATAGCTACCACCCTTGAGCATGAGTCAGCCGCCAAATGTGTTCCGGGTGGAGGCTTGGGCCAGTTCTTTCTTTCTTTTTCTTCTCTCTTTCTTGGCCGGCAACGCATCAGCTATGCCTTACCACCTACCATCAGGTGGATCGTCAGCTCGTTTGCCGGCTATATCCATAAAAAAAAATCGAAATAGAACAATGTGGTACCTATATTCTTTATAACAGGTATATTTTTTATAAGTAGACGACAAACAAGACCGTGGTGGTCGCGGTGGTGTGACCATTCGTTTGCAGAACAACGGAGGCTGGAGAAAGTCCATTACAATGTTTCCATTCACTAATCCATGTAATGATTTAAAGTATACTTAGTAAGACGGCACAATGTATTTCGGCTACTTGAACACTTTAATGTTGTAACTTCTAACTAACCACTTGTTATTTATCTCTTCCACTCGCTTACTAAGCCCCGTATTTATAAACTGACCTTAAAATTAGGATTTTTGAGATCTCAAGATCCGTGTCTAAAAGATCTAAGAATCTTAAATCGCGCTCTTGAGTCGAGATCTGTTAATTAAGAGTTTAGAATTTTACTTAAAACATTGAATAGAATATTATTATATTTCTTCATATTACTTCATATTAGGGTAAAAGCATACGTTATTCTTGATATGAATGTGGATGGAAGAAGGGATCAGAACCACCGAAGAAAATATGAATGGATTGTGTGAGAGATGATATGGAAGATAAGAGTGTAAGGGCTTGTTTCACCATCTTCAAGTATAGTCCTGAATAAGCTATTCGCCGGTTAAAGTGACGTTAAAGTGTCATTTTACATACACGAAATGTCAACTTAACCAACGAATAGCTTACTTCGGACTTACTTGAAGATTGTGAAACAAGCCCTAAGTGTAAAGAAGGCTGATATGGAAGTATGGAAGATAAAAACATAATTAAAATTGAGAATGGATTAGGTGATGATTCAGATTTATAGTACAGATTTTAATTGATCGAATACGCTTTAGCTCTTGTAAATTAACAATTGATAACAATTTACTTCAATGAATACTTTTTAAGATCACAAGTTAATAAATAGTTTTCGAAGATCGCAAATAGAAATTGTCCAGAAAGTCGTGTTTAGACATTAGCAAGTGCTATGCGCTGCTGCGTATGTCGGACGCGCCGCGCCGCGCCGCGCCGCGCGTGGAACGGAACGCGGCTACATACCGCGCGCGCCAGCTCTACGACTTAGGTGTGTGACGTAAGTCCTAGTAGTAGTTGAAAGTAGTCTCGTGTCTACTTCTAGTAGTCTAATTTCAATAACACAGCAATAAAAACATTGGATCGACTTCGAGAAAATTAACTCAAAAGTAGGAAAATATAATAAATTAGGGATCATGATGTTTTACTTTCAAGAGCCAGCCCAGTCAAATGTTGAGTTCGAATTATGTTAGGGGTTTCTTATGTTTTTCGCGCGTATCTTGTATGTATGTATGCGTGTAATATTCTTTATTACCTCATATTTTCTAAGCCGTTAAACGGATTTATACAATTAAGATATCGTTAGATTCGTCTTGATAACCTAAGTGTTCTTAGATTAGTGAAATAAAAATTACAAATATGGTGGCTGTGAGATGCCATTGTTTGATGTATCAAAGAATAAAAAAATCGAATAATGCAGTATGGGTATAAAATGAAAGAACTCACCATAAGGATTTCAAAAAGGTATATCATGATAGCTTTTTTGATGGCAGATGGGTTTTTTATCTTTTGGACTTGGCTCTCATTTCACATTTATGTTTTTGATAGGATTTTAATATCAATAAAATATATTATATCACTACCTCTTTCTCTCTCTCATATCTTTAACTTCAAAGCCGTTGTTTGTCTGCAGGAAAGCTCCGCTTAGCGATAAGGCCACCTTTTGTATTCTATTTTCCTATCTATTTCTTTGCTATGTACTTTTGTTGTACAGTGTTATTGTTATTATTATATGACGTCAACAGTTTACTTCGATAACTATGAAGAAGGCAATGACACGAAGATCAATAAATAGCATTAATAGTATTCTGCCACGCATTACTGCGTATCTCGGGCAGCCACCGCCGCCGCGTCGTCGCGTGAAACGGAACGCATACATACCACTACCGTTGAAGTTTACGTCACGATCGATGAGTCAATTGATTTAATACTTCTAGAAATGATCTATACTTTAGTGTAGAAAATACTTACGTCGTATTTAAAATACTAACCCGAATCACTTTGGATTGGTACATAATTAAGTTTTAATGCTCGTACCCCTGAAGTAACTCCTTTTTAATATAATTTAAATATTTTTTAAGGTTTTTAGTTTTAAGTTCACTATAGTATACAATGTGCTTTAATTACTTAAATAGGTAAAAATGTACATAGATGAACTGAAATGATTTCAATCTACGCCATCGCTTCAGTAAATTCCTACCGTGAGTGGTTCCGGGACAACCATCAAGTCATTCGCAATATAGGTGACTGATAGGTGATATTAGAATGGCAATGATACTGAATGGCATCGTTAACCGTTTCGCACCTAACAAACGAATGCTTAACAATACCACCTAAAGATAAGATACACAGATGTTCCGAGCCAATTAATTCGGTTTCCGACCTACATCCTACATTGCTACAGCTGAGTACACGGACAATGGGTTCAGTTACAATTTTATTGTTACGATTCGCTATGCACGGATGTATTGCTTTGTTTAAGGTGAACCAAAAACTTTGAGTTCCGAGAGTACTTGACGTCTAGATAAGGGATCTATCGTCCAATAAAGCAATGAATATGTACATAAACACTTGAGAGCGGCACGGACGTACACTTCATGTAACTGAGACTGTCATCACTTAAAATATTTAAATCGCCGTCGTCGAACAAACACTTAAAAAGCTTCTGACCACGGAACACAGTGTCTGTGTTCCGTGCTTCTGACCTACATTAAAGACAAGACTGCTTGGACATGAGTTTTATGAATACAGATTGTAGTAGATGACAAGTGCTATCTGTAACTGTGAGCAGGAAAAAAACAACCCCGGTAGTTTCTTGCTGCTTCTTCTCCCGGGCCCTCTCACAGTAGGGCCTTGGTGAAGCATTGGCGTAGCTTGCATTACTTTCAAAACGTGTTTGTATACCAAACCAATTTTGAATAAAAACATTTGATTTTATTTGATTTGATTGATTGATTATTTATTTATTTCTTTATTGGAGACGGACATTTAAGTAAAATTTAATTATACATTCTCACCTATTTAAAGTTACAAATAATTCTAAGTTTTGGATTTTTTTTGAAATTTAGGAATATTCCACGTTTTTTACACGACCCAATCTTATGAAATGATGTCTCGAACTTACCTAATAAAAATATACTGTAGGTACTCGTATAGATTATAGTGTATTTTCGAAACTCACAGGCCGTTTAATGATTAAGGATGAGATATACCGAGCTAATGTATATTTAATCTGTGGCGCAGTCTGCAATCCGCAACTTGCATTCTGATTCAGAGAGAGTTGCAATAACCAAACACGATCTAATGAAACATGTAAATGATATAGCTAAAATAATTTGTAAAAGATACTCGAGTAATTTTACCAATCGGTATAACGTCGTCGGTCCTAGTTGTTATCGAATTCTTGACAAAAAAATAACCGACTTCAAAATCACTTCATAATCTACTTCATAATCGTCAGATCTCGCTCATATTTTAGTGGGACCACATGACAAGCACCAGCTTTTGATTAAAATAAATCATCAAATCGGTTCAACCAGTCCAAAGTTCTGAGGTAACAAATATAAAAAAATACAGTCGAATTGAATACCTCCTCCTTTTTTGAAGTCGGTTAAAAATTCCGATAACTTGCTTTTTTAACTTACAATAAGTTAATGCTTGACCACAGTCCCACCTGATGGTAAGTGTAGATGTGGTCCAAGGTGGTGAGCGCACTAAGCAAAAGCTTATTCAACTACTTTCTTTTCTCGTTGCTTGGAGTTTGGAGTAATCTCTCCGCCAATTTGCACTGGAGCAACGCTAACTGGAGCTTAACTAATGAATACTATGCTATATAATACGAGTATGTGGTGATGTCATAATTATGTGTCAATAATGTCCATGGGCGACAATGAACACTCACTGTCAAGTGGATATTTTGAACCGTTTTCAAAAAAAAGGAGGAAGTTCTCAATTCGACTGTACATATTTTTTTATGTTTGTTACCTCAGAACTTTCGACTGAGTGAACCGATTTTGATGATTCTTTTTTAATCGAAAGCAAGTGCTTGTCAATGTGGTCCCACATTTTGAGCGAGATCTGTCAAGTAGTTTTTGAGTAATTTCGAAGTCGGTTATTTTTTGTTAGTAATCATAAAAAAGAATGAACAGAAGCATGATTGACCTTATCATCTACTTATCCCTCTCAGTATCATTAATCATCAGAGTTATCAGTAGGTATTTTTTATAATATTGCACATTTTTTTCATGGAAATAGCCGGCAAACGAGCTGACGATCCACCTGATGGTAAGTGGCTAACTAGAAACCCACCTGATGACAAGTGTAAATAAAGTCATTTATAACAAAGCGTACTAACTTAGTAAAAGCCTATTCACTGTTGACTTGAAGACACCTACGTTAAACCCGACGCGGGCAATTTATTCCTGTCCTACTGGCAACAAACAATGAGATATCGTCAATTGTTTCAAGCGAAGTGTTAATACTGTTGTTTGGTCTGTCCGTCTGTCACTGGAGCTATATCGTGAGCGGAAGTATGGTGTTGTCACTTGAAGCTGTCATTGTCGAGCAGTTTGATGATAACGCGTCCGCTTGGGGGCCATCCATAAATTACGTCACACTAATTTCATGACTTTTTGACCTCTCCCCCCCTTGTCACAGCTGGTCACATTTGTGAGACATCCCCCCTTGTGTGACGTCATATTATGAAATTTTACACCTAGAAATTATTAAATTGAAATAGCAGGATTTTGAAGTGTGACGTCACGAAATTTAGGACCCCCCTCCCACCCCTTGTCACACAATGTCAGGCTACATTGACCCCCCCCCCCCCAACGTGTGACGTAATTTATGGATGGTCCCTTGTGATATGAGCCTAATTGCTATATGATATTTGGACTTTGGAAAGTAAGTCCATAGACATTACATTACTTTTCTTAATGTTATTTGCCAGGAAAGAACCTGACCAGCTACAGGATTGAGGAGTTACTGTCGCCCGGACAAAGGCACCAGTCATCACAATACTTTGGAGACCGAAAAAAATGCGACTCGACCCCATTGAAGTATTATTATTAGCATATAGAACCGACACCGCGAACACAATGTATGTCCCAATGAATTGGCGGATTCTTTCGATTTTGAAAAAAGAACGGGGGCTCAATTTTGAAAATAAAACCTCCCGGCGGGACACACATTTTGTTCGATATGTCTGTTCTATGATATTATACTTCAATGCTCGACCCAATGCTTTCAAAAGGAATGAACATTTCATACAAAGGTTCTTCATACATGCAAATCTCTGTTTTGAATCGTTGCGTTTAATTATGTTATGTACTTAGCATTAGGGCTTGTTTCACAATCTTCAAGTAGAGTCCTGAATAAGCTATTCGCCGGTTAAAGTGTCATTTTACATACACGAAATGTCAACTTAACCAACGAATAGCTTACTTCGAACTTACTTGAAGATTGTGAAACAAGCCCTTAGTGTAATTGGACCAATTTAAGTGCCACATATTTAACGGACATTAGGCCCCGCGCTTAGGTAATCAGTAATAGAAGTCAGTGATACCTGAGATATTGCACATTATCCGTATGTCATCTAAACTACGTATATTTCTGCAGGTTACAAATATTATCTTCAAGTATCACAAGTGCGGGTAGTTAGGGCGTGATGTCTGACCATTACTTGCCGAAGTAATCAAGGCCACGCAGGTCCGGGACTTTCACAGAACGTGAGCAGGCCAGCCAGGTGTAATTGCCAGGTGACGCGCCAGATTAATTGGATTTATGGGCTGATGGGCTGATAGCCTGATAGTTTAATAAAACGTGTATGTATGTGGAAAATATTTGAGAAAAACTATGGCATTATAGGGTGGTTGTTAACCCAAAAGAGCCTACAATATTTGCCTGTTCGATTTTTGTCTATTTGTCTAATCTAATCTGTGAAATGGCTAAACCGAATTGGATTCGATTTAAAGTAAATGTAGTATATGACACTATGAGTAGGTAATGTTAAGTGTTTGTTTCATTTCAACATACAAAAAAGCGGCCAAGTGCGAGTCGGACTCGCCCATGAAGGGTTCCGTAGCAGCAAGTAACATAATATAAAAGTTCTTGTAGTTCGTTGTAACTTTGATCGATGTTTTTTGCGGTTTACGATTTATGACGTATTAAAAAAAAACTTCTTATCAAATCTTATTCAAACCAATTTTCGTTGGAAGTTTTCATGGTAATGTACATCATATATTTTTTTTAGTTTTATCATTCTCTTATTTTAGAAGTTACAGGGGGGGGACACACATTTTACCACTTTGGAAGTGTCTCTCGCGCAAACTATTCAGTTTAGAAAAAAATAATATTAGAAACCTCAATATCATTTTTGAAGACCTATCCATAGATACCCCACACGTATGGGTTTGATGAAAAAAACATTTTTGAGTTTGAGTTCTAAGTATGGGGAACCCCCAAAATTTATTGTTTTTTTTCTATTTTTGTATGAAAATCTTAATGCGGTTCACAGAATACATCTACTCACCAAGTTTCAACAGTATAGCTCTTATAGTTTCGGAGAAAAGTGGCTGTGACATACGGACGGACAGACAGACAGACAGACAGACAGACATGACGAATCTATAAGGGTTCCGTTTTTTGCCATTCGGCTACGGAACCCTAAAAAAAGATACGCGAGCTTAAAGATCTCTCACAAAATTTTCCAATCCTGTGTAACGATTAATGATATGAAATAACCAGTCGCCAATGATAGCAGAATATGAACGTCGCGTCGGTATTGACGGTATTTTCATGACTTTTTAATGAATCCTGGGTTCGAATCCGCATATTTTTGATAGTTAACCAGTGAGGCACTTATGCAAGAGGGCAATATGCAAATCAATTTTTACGTAAATTATGCATTATTAAACGTTTAAGCGACGTAATCACGAGTCGGTCACGAGTCGGTAACGGGTCGGTTACGGGACGCAAGCAACTCATCGCCCGTGTCGATCGCTAATTAATTGCACTGACCGAGAATCGAACCGGTGGGCATAGCTGCCGACCAGTGAACCGAAGCCAGCATTAGTATTCTAACTATTCTATAACCGTATAATTACGTTATAATAGGGTTGTGTCTTATCTATAAGTTTACTTTGCAACAATGTTTATAAATCTATACTAATATATAAAGAGGAAAGATTTGATTTTTTGTTTGCATTGAATAGGCTCCGAAACTACTGAACCGATTTGAAAAATTCTTACACTGTTGGGAAGCTACACTATTCCTGAGTAACATAGGCTATATTATATTAAAAAAAAATTAGGGATCCTTAATAAAACTCCAATGTAACCCAAGGTGTAAAAATATAAGAAAACCAAAGCAAAGCGAGGGCGGTTACTCGTTTTGAATAATAATGTTTGCGTTTATAATTCTGATCTTTTAAAGAAATATTTACTCCAAAAACCAAAGATGTGAGAGTGTCAATTAAATTATCAAAAAAGTGGCCAAGTGCGAGTCGGACTCGCCCATGAAGGGTTCCGTAGCAGCAAGTAACATAATATAAAAGTTCTTTTAGTTCGTTGTAACTTTGATCAATGTTTTTTGTGGTTTACGATTTATGACGTATTAAAAAAAACTACTTCAAACTACTAGATCTCGTTCAAACCAATTTTCGTTGGAAGTTTGCATGGTAATGTACATCATATATTTTTTTTAGTTTTATCATTCTCTTATTTTAGAAGTTACAGGGGGGGGGACACACATTTTACCACTTTGGAAGTGTCTCTCGCGCAAACTATTCAGTTTAGAAAAAAATGATATTAGAAACCTCAATATCATTTTTGAAGACCTATCCATAGATACCCCATACGTATGGGTTTGATGAAAAAAACATTTTTGAATTTCAGTTCTAAGTATGGGGAACCCCCAAAATTTATTGTTTTCTTTCTATTTTTGTGTGAAAATCTTAATGCGGTTCACAGAATACATCTACTTACCAAGTTTCAACAGTATAGCTCTTATAGTTTTGGAAAAAAGTGGCTGTGACATACGGACGGACAGACAGACAGACAGACAGACAGACAGACAGACAGACAGACAGACAGACAGACAGACAGACAGACATGACGAATCTATAAGGGTTCCGTTTTTTGCCATTCGGCTACGGAACCCTAAAAACACTCCATTCAATACAAAAATGGATCTCATTATGCAGGATGTTATAAGTAAAATTATATCTTTAATCTGGGAATTATGATTTGAATATTGCCGTTTCTTTTAATATGTGTAAAAAATTATCTTATTAGATTAATAAGATTATTAAAAAAAAATATAATCTTTGTAAGATAATAAAAATGTTAACATCTGTTTTTAATAACGGAATGCATTTCAAAAATGTATGAGCTCACATTATAACTTATAAGAAATACTTTATACAAAATGCGTTATCGCTTATTCGCTGTCTGAATTTACATGTAACTAAAATAAATTAATAAAATAAATGCTTGCCTTTACACGTTTTTGAGGCTAAAAGGAGTATAACTTCACACCGTAATATGAGAATTTACAACACTTGCGCCTCCTTCTACTAAAAATTTATTAAGAAATGTTTATTACGTGTTTCGGCCGCAGTGTTGGAGCTTCAGAACTTACGAGTATGTGGGTCTTTTGCCGAGCTTATCTTTTTGACGAGCAATATATCAGTGTCGCCTTTGATATTACTAAAGACTATGGGTGGGTACTATTTACCATAAACTGGTTACTCTACTTACTCCTCGGCTATTTACATAAAAATACGTTTGAAGTCAAATAATATATAAACTTTGGACTTTATCTTGACTTTCTCGACGCTATTTATGATTGTTAAAATCCAACTCACCACCTGCACTACCAACCTTACAATACGCGTATTAAATCATATTAGTAATTGGAGCGTTACGCGTCCTAACATGAAAACTGACGCAGCCGACCGCGACTAAACACTTGTTATGTTACAGATGGCAGCACTTACAGTTGTACAGAATGTACAGGTTCATTGTACTTGTTGCAGTACTTATATCTACGTAAATCTATGATTACTTTGCTGACTGTCCTATAGTATTTTTATTGGACTACTATGGTCATTTAGGTGATCTAGAGTCTTTTCATTTGATTAATATCGATGAAATAAAACATATTTTCATGTGTTTTTTACTATGTGCTGTCTATAAAGATAAGTTAGTTTAAACATGCTGCAGTGTTCTTTAATATGACAAGAGTGAAATAATTATTGGTTAAATATGAATAAGTACATCAATACCCATAAAATTCTCCCAGGAAGGGAAGGAGGTTGCTCAATAACATGATACTGTTACTAGTCTTTTAACTCCAGTTAAAATGTGATGCCTAAATAAATGAAAAAAACTAAACTTTTTAAACTGTAAAAAACAGTAAACACAAGATAGAATGAAAAAACCATCTAGGGACTCGCTAAGTACAATAGATACAAAGAAAAATCAGTTCTAAATAGAAGTATTAAGGCCTCAAATGTACGACGTAAAAATTGTTTGGAGTTTGTGGATAGACTAGTTTTAGTAAAAAATAAGTGAAATGACAGGAACGGGTTTGGAACTGGCTGTGACTACACTGAACTAGTATGGACCGGTTTGGTTGCAGTACTAGCAGTGCTGCTGAGATATTCATGGAAGATTTACTTTCATGTCATGTTCTTGTCAACCACGTGCTTTGAATGTTCATAATGAAATTTTGAATATATTTTAGAAAATAATAACGGAAATACATATTTTCTGAAGCACACTCGCTCGCTTACATTAATTAGAATCCTAAAATATTTTGTGTTATGTTACAACTAAGTAATTACGAGGATTTTAAAATATGGTGTACAATAAATTATAAAGTGGTAACAGTTTTTATTGATATATTATTAATATTAAAGGAATCTTTGTGAATAAGTAACTAGTTTGTTACGTTTATGTCAGTTAGCGTTAGGAAGTTTCAATTTCAATTAAGTTTACGCTAATTAGAGTCTACTATAACCTCAATGAAAAAGAAACCAAACATATGTAAAATTAGACATAAGAAAAGCTGCTTGCAATTAATACCATATCTACATATCTACATTACAAATACACATAATTATCCATATTTAAATAGATGTAAGAGCCGAGCGTTTCCACTTTTACCGGAAGGTGGCTCTCACTTCGCTAAAAAGTATGTCTGTGTGTCTGTATGCCAACAACAGGGACCAGTTTACTGCGACGAGGTGCGTTTATAGAAAAGCAGAACTACTGTGGTGTTACAATGATTACCAGCATTTAGTATGCGATGATCAAAGTATTAAAGGAAAAAAACATAGTTGGATCTTTGAATATTATTTTACTTGCTATTTTATGACATTAGGAATTATAAAAAGGTTTTATAATTTTATACAATAAAAAGTAGAACTATTATTAAAATGGTATATCGATATAAGAATTTAATGTTAAAAAATAAACCTAAATATTCATATACTTCTCTATAAATTCACCTTTACATCACGGCTAGCCGGTTTAGTATAATACACGAATATCCTATGTCATTTGACTTTCTAGGGAGTGGATATGGCGCTAGCGTCGACCGGCGCCGCGGCGTGAATTAACTGTCTCTTTCTCTTACATAACCGCGTTCTATTTCCCCGAGTGTTTTTGTCTCGGTCGTGCGTGTTGTTGCATAAAGCTATCCAGGTCTGATGGACTTTGCATTGATTGTAGTGTTTTTGTTATCTGTATCTGTATGTATATGTTACCGGATATCTGTATAATTCAGCATTCTATACAATACCTAGGCAATGTATAGAATATCTAAAACGTTCAGGTAACGTTTTGAATATTATTTATTTCATACTTAGCCCAGGCATTCTATACAATACTCCATGCGTAGTTGGTAATGTGTGTAAAAGACGGTTCTCTGCCTTTTCGCCGAAAATTTGGCCGATTATCACTTGCCAACTAACGTTTCGCAGAATTTTATTTCGCCGAATAATCATTTGCCAACTTATCACATTTTTTTTTTAATTTCCCAACCTAACAGTTGCCAACTGTACGTTTGGTCTGCCTTTTATAATGACATTTTTCAAAAGGCCAACTTTCAAGTAGCGAATGTTTCAGTTAGGGCTTGTTTCACAATCTTCAAGTACGTCCGAAGTAAGCTATTCGTTGATTAAGTTGACATTTCGTGTATGTAAAATGACACTTTAACGTCACTTTAACCGGCGAATAGCTTATTCAGGACTCTACTTGAAGATGGTGAAACAAGCCCTTAGAGTAATATTCATTTGGTTGTATATTGTTTATAAACCTAGGTCTGTAAATTTGCGGTTCTCGTTATCTTTATTTATTTATTTATTTATTTATTATAGGATTACCAACATAAGATACAGTTTCATCAAGTTGTTACTTATCATATTAAATCTTACTGTTCCTACAATTACAGGTAACCACAGCATGCTTTGCAAATAGTCATCTTCCGGTGACATATGCACTTTTAGGGAGAATTTAGGGGTTTTTGACCGTTTTTGATACATAAAAAGGCTTCCAAACATCTCCGGCGCTGCGGGAAGTGCAGCCCCTCCGCCCTTACGTAACAAACTGCAAGCACTGCATGCTCGCCTACGCAGCTTCGGCTTTTTGGTCGCCTGCGGCGACCAGCCTCAGCCGCTTCGGCTCACATGGTGCCTGCAGTTTGTTACAGCGGGCGGGGGCTGCTCTCCCTCCGCGCCTCCGGGGTTTACATTCACTCTAGGGGTAGGGCAGACTAGTACCACGTGGGGTCGGGGTTGACTAAGTCGGTTCTGTCACCAATTTTGAAAAATCCGAAGCTGCGTAGGCGAGTAGTGTAGTGTAGGAGCCATTAGACTGCATCTCTCCTTACCATCAAGTGTGATTTCGGTCAAGCATTAATTTAAAATGTATAAAAAAATATCTATTCATGCAGGTTATAATTTGTTTTGAGTGTGTTTTTAAGTAAATTCTTAATTCCAACCTCCATCCAAGTTGACTACACATACCCAAATCTAACTTTATTAATTGCCGGTGGACCTGCAGGTATTCTGTACAGTAGTTGGGAAACGTATACATTACCTAGGCAAACTATGTAATGGTGATAATATTCATATAATTTAATACATTGCCAAAACGACCCAGGTATTATACACATTTCCTAGGAATTGTGTTGAATACCAGCATTATACAGATATCCGGTAACATATATAAAAATCAATTGCTGTTCGTTTGTCTCGCTAAAACTCGAGAATGGCTGGACGGATTTAGCTAATTTAGATCTTGAAATTATATGTAACTTTAGGGAAGGTTTAAACGGTGAGAACTAAAAACGACAATTTAATATTCCAATACAAAGTGTTCCTAGTTGTGAAACATTTAATGTATTTTGTCTTTTTAGAGTCTGTTTGTTCCGGCTAATCTCTGAAATGGCTGGACCGATTTTGACGGGACTTTCACTGGCAGATAGCTGATGTAACAAGGAGTAACTTAGGCAACTTTTATTTTAGAAAAAAAATAGTTTGTTACGCAATACGAAGTTCTCCGCGTCAGCTAGTTAAATATAAAGTTCATCAAGTGCAGCCATCACCCTGACAGTGTTAAGGTTACATCACATTACTCGGCGCAATACGCACACACGTGGTCGTGACCTTTCACCTTGCACGAGTTCCGAAACTGGGGTCGTTGAGCTTTACGTGATGTCATTAAACTGTATATTATATTTTAATCTACAACGAACGTGTAGGTACTTTATGAGAATAGGCGATTAGATGGCAACGATTGATTTGCTAGCAAAACAAGCAATATCCGATGGATTGGATTTAGATACATATAACACCGTCATTCCAAAATTACTTACCTACACTAAAGTATCAATGCTTAGACCTATGGAGGGAATACTTTTACGAAAGAGAAAGGAATATGGTACCGAACGATCCAGCCGCATCCATTAGGACACTCTTGGATAGACAATACGGTATTAAAACGAAGTCAGATTGTTTCAGCTTTGAGACTTAGATCTGGACACATTCCATGCAACAAATTCTTTAACATGATGTGTAAAACGACAACACAAAGGGCATCCAACCTAATTGGCACACCTACAAGTCCGCCATTTTGAAAAAACCTCGATTCGGCGGCCAGTGATGAAACATGTGTCAATCGATAGACTAAAGAATTATGATCAAAAAGTATTCAGTGATGAAATGTCGTAAGTGATATAATATTTTCCGTGCTATATTTTCCGACGGTTTTGAACTCAAATATCTCAGAAAGTATACCACTTACGACATTTCATCACTGAATACTTTTTGATCACAATCATTTACTCTATCGATTGACACATGAAATGAAATGAAATGAAATGAAAATACTTTATTGCACTCAAAAAAAATATAGTACAAAAGGCGGGCTTAATGCTAACACAGCATTTTCTTCCAACCAACCAGCGGCGATGAGGAGACATTTGGGGTAGTGCTATGTTTACAATATAAGTTATTGATTTTTTATTTAGTTACTTTATGGTTACATTAAATAATTACTTTAAATTATCTAGAAACTATGGTTCTATAAGATATTATATATAATATACACATGTTTCATTACTGGTCGCCGAATCGAGGTTTTTTCAAAATGGCGGACTTGTAGGTACGCCAGGCTCCATACAAAAAATAAATGTTGGAAGCCCTTTGTTCAACTTGTATAATGTAGTAGATGACATACCACGTCCTAAAATGTGTTCAGAATTCTATTTAGCGTAGAATTAATGTGCTTGATCATTGTAATAGCATACTCGCAGATCCGTTATCGAAGGATGCTAAAAAACTATGTAAGCTTATAATATCTGTAAGGCATAGTCACGGACCTGAAAAAAAGACCGACGTAACGTCGTCTAATCGAGAGTGAAGCATAGCAATGGCCGCCCGCTTACCATGTGTGCGTATTTTTTGATTCGCAATTGAAGCAGTGAAGTGTCAATGTGTGGGTGTGTGTAATTGTACGAATATAGAGTTGGTATTACTATGGGTGCTTCACTGAATTTGTTCTTGGGATTACGTCCGTCTTTTTTTTAGGTCCGTGGGCATAGTTAATATTATTTATAATTGCTAAGTATACTTTACTGACATGTTTGTAACCAGGGTGACATAATCGCTACAGCGACAAAGCCCTTTCTTTTGAAATATAAAATCGAGTAGACGAGCCATCAGCTGGTGGTAAGTGGTCACTGTCACAGTGTCCAGTGCTACCATTTACTATCGTCATAGACATCAGCGACACCAAAAGCTTTTCCAGACAAAAAAGCGGCCAAGTGCGAGTCGCACTCGCCCATGAAGGGTTCCGTAGCAGAAAGTAACATAATGTAAAAGTTCTTGTAGTTTGTTGTATTTGAGTCTACAGGTTATGTAGGTAGGTTAGTATTTGAGTTGATTGAATGAAAGGTAAATTGCGGTTTACGATTTATGTCGTATTAATAAAAAAAAACTACTTACTAGATCTCGTTCAAACCAATTTTCAATGGAAGTTTGCATGGTAAAGTACATCATATATTTTTTTTAGTTTTATCATTCTCTTATTTTAGAAGTTACAGGGGGGTGGACACACATTTTACCACTTTGGAAGTGTCTCTCGCGCAAACTATTCAGTTTAGAAAAAAAATTATATTAGAAACCTCAATATCATTTTTGAAGACCTATCCATAGATACCCCACACGTATGGGTTTGATGAAAAAAAAAATTTGAGTTTCAGTTCTAAGTATGGGGAACCCCCAAAATTTATCGCTTTTTTTCTATTCTTGTGTGAAAATCTTAATGCGGTTCATAGAATACATCTACTTGCCAAGTTTCAACAGTATAGTCCTTATAGTTTCGGAAAAAAGTGTCTGTGACATACGGACGGACAGACAGACAGACAGACAGACAGACAGACAGACAGACAGACAGACATGACGAATCTATAAGGGTTCCGTTTTTTGCCATTTGGCTACGGAACCCTAAAAAGAGACGAAAGAAAAAAGCACTGGCCCTCAATACCCCAAACGGAACACGACGATGTTTAATGGTTTTGTTTTGATGATATGTATTATTCAGAGATGACTACTGATGTGTAGATCGACGACCCTGTACCTAGTTGGTAGCGACCCTGCCTGCGAAGTGAGGGGTCCCGGGTTCGATTGCCAGCCGGGGCAAATATTTATGTGACAGATAAATTTGTACTCGGGTGCAGGGTGTTATTGTGATGTGTTATATGTGTCGTCCATGCCACCCGCGACATACTGCGGGGGTATGTGTGTGTCGGCGTTTATCGATTGTTGAGTAATAAGCGTGCATTCGACTGCAGACTCTGACTCGATACACAGAGTAGGTTTGTGCCTGTAGGTACGTATTGTGTCAATGTCACGCTCAGGCTCTCAGCAGTGTAGTCACGGAATGGACACAGTGATCGGCCGGGACCTGTCCACAGGTTTACCATTGCACCGTTTTTAACCTATTTCAAAAAGGAAGGAGGTCTTCGATTCCTTTGTATTTTTTAAGAAAGTGTGAGCTTGCGTTTTTACACACACGTCCACCACATTCCAAGTTGGACTGTAGATGTATGAAGCTGATGAAACCTCCGAAATATTTACATCTTTTCCGTAAAATTAAGCAATTCACATGCATACATGGTGTCTGATGACTACATGATTTACACCCAAACAAGTTTGGGGAAAGTGAAAACCGGCGCGCCCAGCCCGTAGATAGTTAAAAGTGAATTTTATTATTATTTATGCTTTTATTTTTTATACGGAGGAATGTTGTCGGAACTGGTTTGGAACCATTGTGTTGTTACGATACTAGTAATAGTAGCAAAAGGGTATGCATTTGTAAGGGTTCGGATTCAAATACGTGGTAGCTTTGATTAGATTAATCCGACTTTAGGTTTGCAATTTTAATTTTTACACGCTTTATATTAGCTTCACCTGTATGTTTCTAACTTGTAACCGACTCCTTTGGACTTGGTGTCTTGTCAGAGCGAGAGTGATAGATTTATTCTATCCCTGTCGCTCTTCCGCATATTAATTGGCATGACAAGAGAAATAGCAATAATAACTTAATGTGCATGATCGTAATATAGATAACCCTGTTGTGCCTATGCTAAATACCGAAGAGTAAATAAGACAGCCACATACTATGATTGTACAGTATCACTGATGTGGCACCCTCGAACACTTCTGGTCGCCTAGTACTCGCTATAATTAATAAACGAGGGCAAAAAGTGTCATTACAATTTTTCCTCTTAATTTTTTCCGTCTAGCCCCCTTTCGCAACGCGCGATAAGGAACTTCGTTCCAAAAGAAAGAAAGAAAAAAAAAAACCTAAATTTTATTTCAAAAAACAAACTAAATAATGAAAAAATTTATAATAGTTTAATAAAAACTAAAAAATACGCTTTCGTAGAAAATCCAACTAAAATAGAAAATAAATTTGAATTAAGAATCGTGTAATTGTAAAAAAAGCGTGGGGTGCTTTTTATTAAGATAAATTATCCCTTCTACTCATTGACACCATCCACCCCACGCTTTGATTACAATTACACGATTCTTAATTCAAATTCATTTTCTATTTTTTAGTTGGATTTTCTATAAAAGCGTGTTTTTTAGTTTTTCTTTTTTAACTATTATTTATTGCAAGAACTCTTTACTTTGATTCCTGTATTGCATTATTCGATTTAGTTTTATTTTTTGATACTTCAAGCAATGACGTCTCAAAGTCGCCATTTTTTTTTTATTTCACATAAGTATCTAAGAACACTTGGGCTGTCAAGACGCATCTAACGATATCTTATATAAATCGGTCCAGTGGTTTGGGAGATATGAGGTAATAAAGAATATTACACACATATACATATACATACATACAAGATTAGCGCGAAAATCATAACCCTTCCTTGGCAGTCGGGTAAGAAAATAAACTACCTAAGGAACGAGAAATTAAGTTATTATGTTGCAAAGAAAATGACAATGAAGGTAGGTATAATTCTTCAAAAACTGATTATATGAACAAACAAACAAGCAAATAAAACATCAAAACTTTCCTCTTCATTATAATTATTATTATTATGTTTATATTACAATCACTACGGTTATCACACGAAAAAATTCGTTAGCAAAATTCCGATTAATACCACCTGTACGCAGCCGGTAGGATTCGAACCTACGCTCCCAGAGGGAATCTGATTTCGAGTCAGACGCCTTAACCACTCGGCCACGACTGCTTGGAAACCTGAACATAAATACGTTAACCTATTCACAGTTGGGGTACGCAAGGGTGCGCAGTAAGTACTTGGGACTCAGTACTGCGCATGTCAAGTACTGCCTCACTTCAACCTCCATAGATTTATGAAATGAACAGATCGAGCGTCCAATATTAGTTGAGAATTGAGATAGAAACATATACATATCTTTCTCTTTCTGTCGCAACGAATAGCACGAAAGAAAGAGCAATCTTTATTCTGTTTATTTTATGGCCGTTCTCAATATTGTATGTATCAATTATCCTCAAGTCTGTTGCTAAAAACTTTACATTAGGTACACAACATTATAGTATTTATAGTATAAGGTTAAGGGTTTACTTTTGCTTTGATAGATAGATTTTTTAAAATAAATAATAGTTAAAAAAAGCGGCCAAGTGCGAGTCGGACTCGCCCATGAAGGGTTCCGTAGCAGCAAGTAACATAATATTAAAGTTCTTGTAGTTCGTTGTAATTTAGATCAATGTTTTTGCGGTTTACGATTTATGACGCATTAAAAAAAAACTACTTACTAGATCTCATTCAAACCAATTTTCGTTGGAAGTTTTCATGGTAATGTACATCATATATTTTTTTTAGTTTTATCATTCTCTTATTTTAGAAGTTACAGGGGGGGGGACACACATTTTACCACTTTGGAAGTGTCTCTCGCGCAAACTATTCAGTTTAGAAAAAAATGATATTAGAAACCTCAATATCATTTTTGAAGACCTATCCATAGATACCCCACACGAATGGGTTTGATGAAAAAAATATTTTTGAGTTTCAGTTCAAAGTATGGGGAACCCCCAAAATTTACTGTCTTTTTTCTATTTTTGTGTGAAAATCTTGATGCGGTTCACAGAATACATCTACTTACCAAGATTCAACAGTATAGCTACAGTATAGTTATAGTTTCGGAAAAAAGTGGCTGTGACATACGGACGGACATACAGACAGACAGAGAGACAGACAAACAGACATGACGAATCCATAAGGGTTCTGTTTTTTGCCATTCGGCTACGGAACCCTAAAAACTAAATAAAACGCTTTTATAGAAAATCCAACAAAAAATAGAAAATAATTTAGAATTAAAGAAAGTGGTGTGCTTTTTATTAAGAAAATATTATCCCTTCTACTCATTGACACCATGCACCCCACGCTTTTATTACAATTACACGATTCTTAATTGAAATTTATTTTCTATTATTTAGTTGGATTTTATGTAAAAGCGTGTTTTTTAGTTTTTTTTTTATAATTTTTATATAGTCATACAAAATCACAATTTAAGTAAAAATGTTAAGTATTTTTAAAGTATTCATTCGTTTGTGAATTTTACAAAAAAAAAATATCGACTACGAAATAAAATTATCGCTAAATATAATAATAAAAGCGAAAAACTACATTCAAACAACGATCTTTATCTTTAAAATTTTCATCGATCAAAAATTCTATCGTTACAACTAGATAGCCTTTGATTTATATTCCACTAAAGCTTAAAGATTTGAATGCTTCGAATGCATCGAAAGCTCTGTACCAATCTATCATTAGATCATAATAAACCAATAGTACCTATATTATTATGACCACTACGACTAATATTTCTCACGTTCATTAAGTGTAAGGTCGACGGTCGGTCGGTGGAATGTCGTGACCAACAAAGGTCGTTCGGTCACAAATCGATTAGCACTACGAGTTATTCGATCGTGAAAAGGGCTTGTTTCTGCTCTAGTTATCGATGTTTTCGTATAATAATAATCTGCATTGTATACCATAGGAAGGATATAAACGAAACAATTTGTCGTAGTACAACAGGTGATTTTGTCGTAAATGATTAAATCTTCCTAACAACCTCACGTTAATTAAAACATTATATCGTCGTTGCGACTTCAAAACCTTTTATGTTAAAAAATTCTGCTTTTTTAGGGAATCGATAAAAATCTATAAAATTTTGTTTAGCAAGCACATAGGTGATTTTGAATTTGGTGAATAAATTACGATGGAAACGTAGTACACAAATGAGAGTTTCTGAATTCGATAGTGCTTCAAAATGTAGAATCATTTGACGTAAAAAAATGATTTTGATAAAAGTGGCACATAACACATAAGAGGTATTGAAGTCGCAACAACGATATAGGAAAAATTACGAGACAGCGGTTCCAAGAAACGAACGAATTACTTATTTGTCATATTGTTCCATTGTTTTTTGGAAGATTGACTATCAGAATAACTTCAGCATCAAATACCTTTCTAGTTTCCAACTTTAACTCCTTCATTTCCCGTACGGAATTAACCCTCTTAATCTTAACGTCAAAACCATGAACAGCAAGGCTATTCCGTTTTGTAACTCGACTGCGAAATCCGCGATGACTTTCAAAATTGAAGTTCGAGTTCGAGACTCACTTCACTTCGCAAGTGCGTACTAGATGATTAGAGAATGATATATCAAGATGATGCAAGTTCTCTTTCGAGTCTCATTTGAGTGAGATTCGATTTCGAGTTTGTATTTTGGCCCTCCTGTAGTATTAATTTGACATACGGACATTGCCTACTTCAGTGATGTTGATGCCACGCCCACCGCCACCGAAGGAGATCTCCGGGAGAAAGCGTCGCCCGCGGCAAACGACAGACATAATACAGGTGATGTAATGATCGAAAATATTACCAAACCCCTGCTATATTAACGTTAATGTTAAGGCCATACACGATCAAGTATACTTGATCAAACGTCAAGCGGACTTCACGCGGCATCCAGTATACCTGATCGTCTATCCACGGTATAGCTATCTGGCCATATATCTATCTCATGCACACTGGATGGTGCGTCAAGTCTGCAGACTTGATCAAGTACACTTGACCGTGAATGGCCTCCCTAATGCACCTAACGCGCTGTGATAGGTACTCTGATGTCCAACAGAATTAAAATCCTTCAGTGACGAAGAAACGCTTTACGTGCATTACAAACAGTTCTGCTCAGCCCTATTCTTTTTTTCGTATTCGAGGTACATTAGTATGTTAACGATTAAGGTAGCCTATGGTGCAGGTGCAAGAGATGAAAAGTGACCTTTAGCTGCTTGTTCAGGTACTTCAAGAGCTAATTGGACGCCAAAAGGTGGACTTAGGTTAATTAACTAACTCCTATGCTAATAAACCTTAGCAAATTTTACACATCCGCCTAAAGGTAACCCTTAATTTAAGTAGGTTAGGTTTAGGTTTAGGTAAGTAAGTTTAGGTATTTTTTTTAAGAAAAGTCATACCCTACAGAGTACGGTTAAGATGAATAATGACCACTAAAATTAATATTAAAGCATCTGGATCAATTAACTCAAGTGAATTGCTCGTTAGTCTACGCCCTACGGAACCATAATGTGTATTTCAAACTAATCAAACTAATCAATTAATAAAAATAAATAAAAGTTCCAATTGTAAAAGTTGGTAAAGAACAGTGAAATTACCGAATAACATAATTTTGAGATTCGACTTTCTATCCAATTGGCCCTGATTAGCCCCACTGTCATGGCGGATGGCGGCGGATGGCGGGCGAGAAAGTGTGACAATAATGGTGACAGTCGGCGATAACTAAATATTTACTATACACAAAAGATTCCAGTATAGAAAAATTTACCGATAAAAAAAGAAAGCGCTATAATTTCTAGGAAAGTATATTTCAACTTTTGTCATAGTCCGGCGAACTTCGTATCGCCTAACAAACTATTAGCTGGAACAAACAGACAGACAGACAAAAATTGTAAAAACTGTTGTTTTGGTATATGTACCGTGTATACATCCAAATGCACTTAGTAAAAAGCGGTTATTTTAATATTACAAACAGACACTCCAATTTTATTTATTTGTATAGATGTACAGATTATAATTTCTGGAATAATGTTGAAAGTAATATTTAGAAGTACAACTGTAGCTGCAGTAACTGTATGTAATTGTATCATGTGAATTATTGTGATTAAATAGGCCTTGCTATGGTTAGAAAGCATTAGCTAGGTCGAAAGCTGTTTAAATTTTTGCCCATGATTTTGCACCCACCTTAGAAATCTTAAAATGTTACATTCATTACACACACTGAAATAAATATGGTAAAACTTTTTATTACTAATATCAGATTTAGTTGGCTGCTGGAGAATTTGATTATTTTTCTTTAAATACCACCCGACACTTTCGCAGATTTCAAACAGCTCTTTTAATATCACCATACTAATATTAAATGTTGAGTTAATGTTTGAACGAACCTCAATTATTTAATGCATACGTATCGTATCGTAGTGTTGCAGAGAATGTCGTCGTAGATAGTCTGTCTAGATAGTAGATAGTGTCTCGTGTCACGCTGTGAGAGCGACCTCGACATTCATTGTCAATGTTGTCGGTCACAAGTCAAGTTCAAGTCAGGTGGGATGGGACGGTGGGATTATCAGACCAAGATCCCATGCCACCAGACGTTACCTACTTGCAGATGCCATTACATTTCTAATCTGTTATACGCAAATTGGCCCACGGGTCTTAAAAGGTAATAGAATACTTTTGAGTAATTTAATCATATGGGTATATTTTCAACAAACTTGGGAAAGCTAGTTTTCTCTTTCTACCACCGTGTCCCGAAAAAAAATTAAAGAAATTCTCAGTACATCTTCCAAATCAATACACAATTGTTACAGAATGATCTACTTGATCTACGCGGGACTGGATGGACTGGACAGTTTCCAGGCGTCATTGTCATTTATGTATTTTTCAGTAGTCCCAGACACTTTGGGAGGTTCAAAGCCTTAATGTGGTTCATCTATGTATCATCTGTGCTTATTTCGTACCTCTACTTATTAGATGACTGTTACTATAAAAACTGCACAGTTACAGCGCAGTTGGTCGGTATCCTAGTTACTAATTATATTATTAGTGCCGGTATAAGCTCGTGTAGTTTAATTATACCTTCTAATAAAACTAACGGTTAATATAGCACCGCTAATTAAGACGAGTATCTAACAGTAACAGACAAATATTAAAAGTAAAGAATTAATGTGATCAAGATCTTTCAAATTAAATTTAATGAGTTTCATATTTGTTTGCAGGCCATTAAACTATCGAAATCTGTAACCAATTAATCGACTTCATAAAATCTATACATCTATATCTATACATCTATACAAATAAATAAAATTGGAGTGTCTGTTTGTAATATTAAAATAACCGCTTTTTACTAAATGTATTTGGATGTATACACGGTACATATACCAAAACAATATTTTCACAATTTTGTCTGTCTCTCTGTGTCTGTCTGTCTGCCTGTTTGTTTCGGCTAATCTCTCAAATGGCTGGACCGATTTTGGCGGGACTTTTACTGGCAGATAGCTGATGAAACAAGGAGTAACTTAGGCTACTTTTTATTTTAGAAAAAAAAAATGTTGGGCGATACGAAGTTCGCCGGGTCAGCTAGTATGAATTAAGATTACACTTCAAGACACAAGTCATATAGTTACCAGTGAACATCTTACAATCAAAACGTTTTCAGTATAATTATTATTATTCACACACCTATCTATTTTATGAATCAAAACCATTATTACGTATTTAAACGTAACGCTACTGCAATTCTTACCTCTTTGTTGAGCTATGTTTCGTGAGAATGTTAGCCGTGGAAAATCGGTATTAAATTCATTATGAACGGGTAACCTTTTTGCGACATGCAATATCTATTTCTGAAAGGCATTTCGTCCGGTGCACATTGGTGATGGTCAGATATATTTATATGTATACTAGTCAATAATATTATAATGTAAAAAAAAACAGATAGATATGTCACTAGCGCGCCGACGATGAAGAGCGTCAGAGCAGGCAATTGACCGTTCTGCTCGTAGTCGCTCTGTCAATACCAGACGATACGCACGCTTTTGTTGTTATCAGAAGTGCTTGACATTTGACATACAGCGTTAAAATGCCTTCGAGTATTATACCAACGTGATTGGTGTAGTGAAACAAAAGATAAACGTGTGTATGTTGTAGCTCTTTTCGGAACAGATTTTTTGGTTAATTTGTAAGGGTATAACATATCTATAGTGTCATTAAAACCATTTCAAAAACAATAAATGAGTGAAATTCATCGCAATGCATTTGCAAAAATCAATAAAGTAGCTGCCGAGCTATTTTACCGAACACAGTGATGGTTTATCCTGTCATCTTTGTCCTATGCGTCCGCCCAGCCAAGTAATACTAGTGTCAACTGTGAAACAGAAGGCTCACCATAACGAACGCACTGAGAAATAGCGTTGTTTTCAAAGCATTCCTTTCTATTTAGGCAAGTGTCGTTTCTGTATACGGCGGTAAGGAGTTTTTTGTAGCGAGGAAATTATTTTAGCCACTTAGTGTGGAACATGTTAACATTTTAAATCTACAAGGAAAGAAATGTGCGTCTACATTATTATCTATCGTTACGCACGCTGTGTTATGTAATCTGTATCACTTACATTGCTCATTCGCTCAAATTACTTTCTATTTATTGCATAATGTAACGAGGAATGTAATGTAATATTTACATTTTATCTCAAGTATAAATTTTCTTAGATAAAATTTTGACGGCATTGTGCCTAAGCTTGCGGTCTTAGGATCTATTACCGGCCGAGGCAGATATGACAGAGCTTATGTAATGAGGGCATATGACATCCATAACAGTAACTACTCGATCAGCATTCTGTTCGAAAAAGTATGCTCCAATCAATATTTTCTTCTAAATGTGCAAAATGTATGGCAAATTTTTTTATTATCAACCCTAAATTATCAGCTTTTTTCAAACTCTTTTTTCTTTTGGTCGGCAATATTTTACCACGGAAATGGCAACAAATAAAATCTTGCTTCATTTTTGGGACACCCTATATGTATAAACATAGCAGAAAAAAGTACCTCTAAGTAATATAGAGGAGATAGTTTTGTACTTATCCATACTTTGAGCGGTCGCTGCGAATGACGCAGAAACTCCGAGTGTGTCTTACCTGAAATAAAACAAGATGATGTATAGAAGTAAGAATTTCTCAGGGATTATAGGCATCAACATAAAGCGTACATATAAAAATAAAAAAAATTAACTTTCTGTACTACATCAAAATAATACCTTACGAATTTCGACACAATCTGAAAGTAAAGATCTTTTGAAACAAACAAAGATTTTGGTTTGAAAAGAGAAGAGAAGTGGTTGATAAATTACGGAGTTCTGAGGTAATAAAATGCCAGATGAATTTTCTTACAAAAAATTCTTTTTTCAAATAACTCCATCAACCACTTCTCTTTTTTTTCAAACCAAATTCTTTTATTGCTATAATATTTGTTTGGGTGATCGTTTTCAAACAGCAGTCAAAACAACCCACTATAGTAGAATATTGTCATATTGCGTGCTCACTCGCACTTCGATCAGACCTAATAAAGTGCGAGTGAGCGCGCAATATGTCAATGAGTGCAGCGAGATATGTCGACTACTATAACCGATTAAGATTACGGTTTTATGTCAATCCATTTGGCTGATAACTGTACCGTCTCTGAATAACAATCATTCTTTTTGTAGCACGTACAATAGAATTCATGGAGTGAGACAGTGAGATGTTATATCACTTTAACACGATGTAATCACATTGATTGTGTGGTGATGCATGTTAATGTATGTGAATAATAAATTTGACACTAGAAGATGTATGGTTTGTGTTAAACCTGTATTAAACTTCAGAAGACATAATATTATAGTACTTGTTATACTTGGGGGTAATCTATGTACGAGGGTCATACGGCTGTTTATTTTCAGGCGTCTCGTTTGCAGATTGGCTATTTATACATTTTTTATTAAAGTGCATTGAAATGTTTATGTGTATAATGTTTATTTAAATGAGGGTACATTTTCTAAATGTTAAGAAAATGATTCGAATAAAATAAACATTGAATAGTTACCTACCTCATGTTTACTGTCATATACAAAGTATCTTAGAAACCGCATCTAAATTGGTAAAAGCTGGATCTATTGCGAATACACGAGATTTGTATAGAAATCCTACAGATTTGTAACTTAAGAATTAATTTATTAATTACGAGTAACCGCCCTCGCTTTGCTTCGGTTTTCTTATTTTTTTTACACCTTATTGGAGTTTTATTAAGGATCCCTAATTTTTTTTGAAAATATATTATAGCCTATGTTACTCGGGGATAGTATAGCTTCCCAACAGTGAAAGAATTTTTCAAATCGGTTCAGTAGTTTCGGAGCCTATTCAATGCAAACAGACAATCAAATCTTTCCTCTTTATATATTAGTATAGATTAATAAATTATGGGATATGACGATAACAAAATCTATGGAGTCATTTAAGAAGTTTCCGATAGATTGAGTTACAACCTGTCAACTTTTTCGTGGGAAGAATATTCTCAAGCCACATCGTTTCAAATTGCTCTATAAATTTATTTATAACGAGTAATCGCCCTCGCTTTGCTTCGGTTTTCTTATTTTTTTACACCTTGGGTTACATTATTGGAGTTTTATTAAGGATCCCTAATTTTTTTTTGAAAATATAATATAGCCTATGTTACTCGGGGATAGTGTAGCTCCCCAACAGTGAAAGAATTTTTCAAATCGGTTCAGTAGTTTCGGAGCCTATTCAATGCAAACAAAAAATCAAATCTTTCCTCTTTATATATTAGTATAGACGAGTAACCGCCCTCGCTTTGCTTCGGTTTTCTTATTTTTTTACAACTTATTGGAGTTTTATTAAGGATCCCTAATTTTTTTTTAATATAATATAGCCTATGTTACTCGGGGATAGTGTAGTTTTCCAACAGTGAAAGAATTTTTGAAATCGGTTCAGTAGTTCCGGAGCCTATTCAATGCAAACAAAAAATCAAATCTTTCCTCTTTATATATTAGTATAGATAGTATAGACAATCGTGACTGGAGTTACAAACTTAACCAAGAAAAGTTTTGAATGCAAAACTTGCCACTTGCTTGCTTTACTAGGAAGAATGTGACACGTTGTTCAAACGATGCAACTCATTTGCTGCTGTAATACTCGTATAATTGTATGCAACAGGCAAGAAACTTGCATCGTGTAAATATAATACCAATTACAACGCAAGAACGCTAAGGGCACATCACCGCGAGTCGCGATCCATTGTTCTAAGATTCTGTCCACCAGTGGAACAAATAATAAACTTCATATAGAATCTTAGCAGCACAACCATACAGTTGAAGCCTGGTTAAAAATACGACAACTTTGATATATTTCTCATGTCGGAATGTCGTATAAGTAAATTGAAATGTTCAATAAATTATTATATCACAGTCGTTGCAAGTATAAAGTAAGAAATGTAATCGAGTAGTTTCGCTAATTGATATGAAGTAATTAACTGTTACGTTTATCGAGTAGGAAATAACTTTAAGACTTATTTCTTACATACTTTGTCGTGCAATGCTGGCTTGTCGTGTGATTAGTGACTTAAGGCAGTGAGGGCTGACTTATGGTCGGCAGGGTAATTTGTGTTAGCTAACTATTATTTAGCTATTAATTAGCTGTATTGTTTGTTTATAAGAATTAAGTAGGTAAGGAATTAAAAATGTACTGTATCAAAAACATTATGCAGATGGTACGAATATTTTGTACGAACCACAATATTAGGGGGACAATTAGAAAATCAACTACAATTTAAAAGTAGCCAAACGCGCGTATTATTTCTATTTCATAACAGAGTGCTTCATTTAATATATTCACATCATATTATGATAGCCCTGACATTTAAATGTGTAATGCATTAACAAAAGGCAAACAAGATATTAAGTGTAATAAAAAGACATTAATCGTAGCCGAGTTCTCGCAGGGAGGCTGTTGATAAATCAGATAGTGTAACACATGAATTATCACTATGTTAGGCAACATTTACATAAATAATATTATAACACCTTTATAAATATTAGCACGCCTGGGGTTGAAATGAAAATATGCTCTGGAGAAACCCTTTTGTATCGAGTTGAACACAGGAATTTGTCTATTTCAAGTTTTACGAAATTGCAGCTGAATTATAATTGAAGAATACGACAACAGTACAGCATACTCCACCACGCTGCTCCAGTGCGGATTTGGTGGAGGGGTTAGTGGTCAAAGAGCCCCGTCATAGCTTAATGTCTGTACGAAATGAATACACGAACTGTTAGTTAAACTAACATTAACCAGCGATCTTAAAACCAAACTTCAGTTGATAAGTAAATGACGTAATAGGTAGTTTATTACAAAATCAGCATTACGTGTTTTAGCGTCGCGTGTAGATTGTCTAATGTTTGTAGCGTGCCCAAGGTTGCCAACTGTTTAGAAATGGGTTTATTGCGGAGTCGTTGTCATGTGTTAGGCCTACTGGCCTTAACATTAAAAGCTGGGTTTCATTATATTTGAAACGTGGTTGGAGAACTAACAAGTTGTTGTGAAGTTAAAACAACTTGCGATTTTTTTAGATAATTGCATTTAGTAATGTTTGATGAAATAAATAAGTCTCCGTAGCAGGCTTCGAACTGATGTGTGGGTTTCCTTTTGATTGAGATGGAGGGGATTGAAGAACGATCTTCAAAATAAACAAGCTATCGTAACAAATGCCAATGAAAATAGATAAACTAGTATATATAAAGAATAAAAAAAACCCCGCCTGCCATCAAAAAAGCTATCATGATATACATACCTTTTTGAGATCTTTATGGTCAGCTCTTTGATACCCATATTGCGTTATTCCATTTATTTTTATTTTTTGATACTTCAAACAAAGGCATCCACCATATTTGTTTTTTTAGTCACCTATCTAAGAACACTTGAGTTATCAAGACGAAACGATATCCTAATTATATTAATTGGTCCAGTGGTTTGGAAGTTACGAGGTAATAAAGAATATTACACCCATACATATATTCCTGCATACAAAATACACGCGAAAAACATAACACTTCCTTAGCAGTCGGGTAAAAATTAACAAAAAAACATTTTTAATGTAACTTAATTTCATCATTGTAGATCCAGATTCCGCAAAACAAAACATTCCGACGTAAATGAGGTAACATTAACTTCTCCCATAACAATCGACGTCTCTCACCGACCAGCTCCGACCACCGCCGGTGAAAGTACCACGCTTACCGCACTCCACTTGACCGCCGCATATTTTGAATATTATCGCCATCTTGTGAAATGTTCGGAAGAGAGAAAGCTTAGGCTCTGGACACACCTATCATTAATACCTGATAAGGGCGTGTGTCTACTGTTACAGCACTTACAGCTATAAAACTTGTTCCATATGCCACGCAAGGGCGGATCCAGCTTTGGCGCCAGGGGGGGGTCACATAGTCGTGGTCAAATCACAACAAGTTATAATTTAATTTTGATGATAATAGATGCAAGTAATAAATATGTATTATGTAAGTACTGTACATAAAAAATCTAACTATACTTAAATAAAAAAATATTTTTTCTTTTACGTCGTCACTTCACCCGAAACGCGTTTTCGATGCGTTCGTTAGTCTAGTCAACAAGTTCAAAAACGTGTTAAATAGAAATAAAGCTCCTAAAAATATGTGCGATAGCTCATTCGATTCGGAATGACGTCTAGAAAATTGTTTTTTAAGGGCTTATTAGCACATAAAAAATTGCGATTGTTATTAACAAAATAATGATATTTAAGAAATTTTGGAAAAAGCACCTGGAAGAGGAAGGAATTTCCAATAAAAAAGTCCCAACTCCCAGAACTTTATCTTTATTATTTACGAGTAACCGCCTTCGCTTTGCTTCGGTTGTCTTATTTTTTTACACCTTGGGTTACATTATTGGAGTTTTATTAAGGATCCCTAATTTTTTTTAATATAATATAGCCTATGTTACTCGGGAATATTGTAGCTTTCCAACAGTGAAAGAATTTTTCAAATCGGTTCATTAGTTTCGGAGCCTATTCAATGCAAATAAAAAATCAAATCTATATATATAAAATTGAAAAGCGACACACCGCTGATTAAACAAAAAATCTCAGAAACTGCCGAACCGATTAAGATGAAATTTGGTAGGTAGATAGTTCCTGCTAAGGAGACGTCCACTAAGAACGGATTTTTGGAAATTCATCCCCTAAGGGGTACAAATAAGGGTTAGAAGTCACTTTCATACAAACCAACTTCGTCAGTTTTAGAGTTATAAATATGAAATTTTTTATGTTAGTTTATAGTAATAAACAAAAGTTAACTTTAACACATTTTTTTGGAAAATCATCCCTTAAAGGGTTAATTTCTTCAATTTAACTTAGTACGCAACTTCGTCATTTTTGAAGTTAAAAACATGAAAATTTATATGTTAGTTCAAAATTAGAAACAAAATTTAAGGGTCATGTGTTTTTTTGGAAAATCAACCCCTAAAGGGTCGAATAAGGTTGTTCAAATTTGTATGGGAACTTCGTAAGTTTTGAAGTTTGAAGGGTGAAAATTTATATATAAGCTTATAGTTAGACACAAAAAATAACTGTATCATTGTTTTCTCGAAATTCATCCCCTACAAATAGGGGTTGGAGGTCATTTTCATACAAACCAACTTCGTCAATTTTAGAGTTGTAAATATGAAATTTTTTATGTAAGTTTATAGTAATAAACAAAAATTAAGTTTAACACATTTTTTTGTAAAATCATCCCTTAAAGGGTTAATTGAATGGATGGTACTTAGTAGGCAACTTAGTTATTTTTGAAGTTAAAAACATGAAAATTTACATATTAGCTCCAGTTTAGAAACAAAATTTATAAGTATTATGTTTTTTGGAAAATCATCCCCTAAAGGGTTAATTAAGACGGCGCAATTTAGTAGGGAAACTTCGTCAGTTTTGAAGTAAGAAGGGTGAAAATTTATATATAAGCTTATAGTTAGACACAAAACATAACTGTATCATTGTTTTCTCGAAATGCATCCCCTACAAATAGGGGTTGGAGGTCATTTTCATACAAACCAACTTCGTCAATTTTAGAGTTGTAAATATGAAATTTTTTATGTAAGTTTATAGTAATAAACAAAAATTAAGTTTAACACATTTTTCTGGAAAATCATCCCTTAAAGGGTTAATTTAATGGATGGTACTTATAGTCACCGCGAACTAAGAAGCCCAATTTGTCGTTTGCCATCACAGTGACATTAGAGATGTACAAAAAAATCGGTTCACGAAAGAAACCAATTTTTACAACAAATCGATTCAAAATTATAAGACCTTCTAATCGATTCGATAATTAAATTTTAAACTAAAAACCGTAATATTTAGGTACCTAGTTAATGAAGTACTAGTGTAGTAGGTAGTGTAGCAGTTGTAGTATCTATTACCTCGATTGAGCTATCTCGTACCGCGTATTCTCAATATGTACCTATTTACGACTTCAATAAAATATTATTTTATCCATTCGCCCATGAACATCAACAACACCAAAAGCATCACTGGTGCGTTGCCGGCCAAGAAAGAGAGAAGAAAAAGAAAGAAAGATAGATCATGATAGAATGAAAGTCCCGCTCAGTTTCATAATAATATTTTGACATAATATTATAATATTATGAGCGTCAGGAAAAAACTACAGTGAATAAATTCTTTCTTATTTCGTAAGACACATTCATCTATACATAAATATTATTTTGTTGAAAAAAAAAATGTTTACCGTAACCTTAAATACATAATTACATATAACATATTATCTGCAGTTACTGTCCATGGATGGACATACTTCAATATAAATTAACCTGTTTTTAAATTTTCTTCTGCAAGGGGTACAAATATGATAAGCATAAATTCCGCATGCGAAGCTGCGGGCAACAGCTAGTCTTTAGAAGAAAATTATAGTAGAATGAAACCTATTGCAAAAGGAAGAGAATATAACAAAAATAAAAGGAAAAATAAATTACGGGCGATCTGAGGTCGGGAAGTGGGGGGGAGGGGGGGTTTAAGGATAAAAAATGGTTTATCTCGATTTCCGGAAACACTACAAGTCCTATTGAAAAAAGTTAATTGGCAAAGTTGTAGGTAATAAAAAGATCTACATACAACTTTTGTATTTATACTTTTTTACATAACCTCAAAATTTATGTGAAAAATTCAAAAAACCACGTTTTTGGTTTTTTCTTTTTTTTCTTTTACAAAAAAAAAATTTTCACGAAATTTGGTGAAAACTTACCTCTATATGTCCTTAACATACTGTAATTATTTTGATTCAATAATATATTTTTTTTCACCTTATTTTGACCTTATATCGAAAATGCACCCTTATTTTCAGTCGAAAAATCTCACGTCAAAAAATCAGATTTTTTTAAAAATTTGGTTATCTTTTTGTTCGTTGGAATCTCTACTTTCTAATGGTATATAAAAAACTATATTAATTTTTCGACTGGAAAGGCTCAATGATGATTTTTAAGACTAAAATAATTTCTGAACTAATTATTTAAACATTAAAAAAATAAATAAAAAACGATTATAAACAATAAAAAATATTTAAGAATTTTTTTTTCAATAAATCATTATTTCATCTATGCAATAAGATAGTAACCTTTTTTTTAAATCCCAAAATAGTCTATTTGTTTATAAACATTTTCTTTGTTTATAAAAATGACGTAAAATTTTTTTTCCGATGTTAAGTAAGTAGGTATTAAACCTATATTAGATGCAAAAACAGAAGTAATATATTACTAAAAAAATCTTTTTCGATAACGTTTTTTATAAATTTAATATTTTGTTAGCTTAAAAAAATTAGAATTAACAAAATAATGAACTGTAATATTTGTTTTTTGCATAACTTTATTAAGTACCTAAATAAGAAGAGCTCCACGAAGCGAAAAATTTATAGATCAATTATTTAAACTTTTATACAGTAATTTATAAAAACAGAGATCGGAAAAAAATTGTTAATTAACAACGGTGTAACTTTTTAAAAAATCGAAAAAGATTTTTTTTCACCGAGGTTTTGTTCGTTCACGTGTCTAGATTACACCATAAAATATTCAAATTTATAAGTAGTTATTTAATACTATAAAAAAAATATTCTATGTGATATACCGGCTTTTTAGGCAGCACGCCTATGCCGTAACGACCTCGCGGAGCCCTATTTTCAGCTTTAAATTTTTTTTATAAATAATAAAGATAAAGTTCCGGGAGTTGGGACATTTTTATTGGAAATTCCTTACTCTTCCAGGATCGTTTTCCTAAATTCCTTAAATATCATTATTTTTGAAGTTATGTATTAAAAACTAAATATTAATTTTTTAATCTTATTTTGTTAATAACAATCGCAATTTTTTATGTGCTAATAAGCCCTAAAAATATTTTTCTAGACGTCATTCCGAATCGAATGCGCTATCGCACAAATTTTTAGGAACTTTATTTCTATTTAACACGTTTTTGAACTTGTTGACTAGACTACGTTCCCGAATACTATGTTTGTATTATATTAAATTAATTAAATATTGAAAGTACTTAAATAAAATCTATATTGTGACAAAAAATATAATTATTATGTTTTATTATAAATTATGTTTAACAATTTTAATTAGTGGTCCTGGACCCAGCCCAGGGGGGGGGTCATGACCCCCATGACCCCCCCCCTGGATCCGCCGTTGATGCCACGCATGTTATTGATAAAAACATTCGTGACTCCTTAGGCATCTACAGTAATGCTTTTGACAGAGCTTAGAAATCACATTGTAAAATAAGGGAATTTTGGCTAGTAATAAATTGCGCTAAAAGATGTACCGGCATTATATCTAAGACCTTAGCTAGATACAACCGAAAAGCGTAAGAAACATTCACGGTCAATTTTAAAGATGACTGGTAGCTCTTACACTCCCAAACAATGATATTTAAAAATTAAGGGCCATGCAATGAGTCCGTTATTCTCCAATGATATTAAAAAAAAATAGGTACATTATACCCTTACAAATCAACCAAAAAATCTGTTCCCAAAAGAACTACAACACACACACGTTTATCTTTTGTTTCACTACACCAATCACATTGGTATAATACACGAAGGGATTTTAACGCTGTATGTCAAATGTCAAGCACTTCTGACAACAACAAAACGTGCGTATCGTCTTGTATTGACAGAGCGACTACGAGTAGAACAGTCAATTACCTGTTCTTACGCTCTTCATCGTGGGCGCGTGTGACATATCTACCTCTTTTATACATTATAATATCATTGCTCCCAAAGCAACTTTTATTATGGAGACGTGTGACGTGTAGTTATCCAACGTAATAGTATGTACTTCAATGCGGATGCGTGACAGATAATATTCTTCTCGATGCAAACAGTCTGTTGGCTGGAGTGAGTGTGCGAGGTAAGTTTGTCTCCAACAATCGATTACCGCTCACATTACACTCTCCGTCGTGAATTAGGTTTCCGTTAGAAATCTAGGATGTCAGCGTATCCGAGTTTCCACCGCGGTAATGACTCGCTTAATGGAGATTGGAAGTGTTTTATGACGATATTAACTTACATCAATAAAAAGGTGGTGTTTGTAGATTATGGAAGTGTACGTAAATAGGAAACAGAGTCTTGGAAACGGACATCGCTGATGAACCTCGGACGCAACTCCAATCTTTGTTGATTAAAATGTATGAAGGGTACTCTGCATGCCTCTTATATCCTAGTACAGTCCGACGTATCTTGGCGCGTTTGAACATAGGCTCTGCGAACTTTAGCGCATGTAAGACAGAGATAGCGACATGACATTCCAACATGTGACTGAGACATAATACGCCGCGTACTGAGGCATTGGGCGAAGTTCAGACGCGCCAAGATACGTCTGTACAGTCGGCCGTGCTGTACAATTAGGGAATAAGGGATTCCTTGCATGCCTCTTATAGTTCTATACCCTAGTAGTTGGGGTACTTTACATAGCCCGTGTAGCTCTGAGACCAGGGTGTGATCATGGTACCTACACCCTGGTTGATTGCTACTGGCCAAAGTGGGCAAATACCAAATGTATAAAGTTAAAATTACTGATGTTAATAATACCCATATCTAGGCTGCTACTAGCTTAGCTTTAATCGACTTCAAAAAAGGCGGAGGTTCTAATGACTGTATTTTTTATGTGTTACCTCATAATTATTTACTGGGTGAACCAATTTTGAAGATTCTCATATTCGAAAGCTGTTGCTTGTCGTGTGGTCTCATTTAAATTTGAGCGAGATCCGAGTAGTGTTTGAGTTATCTTTAATTTTAAAATTGGTAATTTTCTTGTAAAGAATTATTCAGCTATTTATATAAGTAAATTAACTAACTATTTACTTGAAGGAAACTAATAGCGACAAAGATATGGATTTAACCAAACATTGCGTGGCCATAAACAGGTCACAAGTTATACTTTAACACACTCCGTATTCAAAGCTACTTCAAGCTAGTAATTACTAATTAGCCACCGGGTTAAATATGACACTAGTTCAGTTAAACCACAGCCGGAGAAACTTTACGGATTTAACAGTCAAAGTGGGTCGGTAACTTGGTTGGTAGGTAAATTAACTATGTAGTTAGAGGTGTAGTTTATAGAGCTTGTAGTTCGTTATCTCGCAGTAAGTCGTAACCCAGTAACAAACGTGGCAGTGAGCGTGCTGCCAACAGAATTGAAAGGTGCAGTTTCATATGTTAACGAGTAACCGCCCTCGCTTTGCTTCGGTTTTCTTATTTTTTACACCTTGGGTTACATTATTGGAGTTTTATTAAGGATCCCTAATTTTTTTGAAAATTTAATATAGCCTATGTTACTCGGGAATAGTGTAGCTTCCCAACAGTGAAAGAATTTTTGAAATCGCTTCAGTACTTTCGGAGCCTATTCAATGCAAACAAAAAATCAAATCTTTCCTCTTTATATATTAGTATAGATAGTCCTAAAATGTTTTAATATTATAATACAGTTACGCCCCAACTCAGAAACTTAAATCGCTCCTTAGTACAGAATCACAACATTCACTCTCAAAGTCAGTTTACGGACAATTAAAGTTAAGTATACAAATACCACGGACGTAAAAAAAGAACGGACGTTACCTTGTCTAATCGAGAGTGAAGCATAGCAATGACAGCTCGCTTACCATGTGTGCGTAATTTTGTAATTTTTGATTCGCGATGGTGTCAATGTCGTAGCCGTATGGTATCAATGTGTGGGTGTGTGTACTTGTACGAATACAGAGTTGGTATTCCTATGGGTGCTTCACTGAATTTCTTGGGATTACGTCCGTCTTTTTTTTACGTCCGTAGATATATAGCCGTCCTCGTCACAATTTATCAGTGAATACAGAACTGAGGCCGGCTCACCTTGCGCCTACGACGTAAATCGGCTTCATCACTACACAATGGGCAATGAGTGTCGGCTTGCATTCAAAGTGGCGCTTGTTAGTATTATCACTTCGATCTCGATTGCGTGTGCCGTTGCGAGCTGTTGGCTAAACAAGATACACAATCCGCAAGCTATTGTGTTCGTTGGAGAAGTGTTGTGGGTTGCAAGCTAGCACGTCATTATGAGTACGGCGTGGGCGTGGATGCTACTTGTAAGTTGTGCTGATCAATGAAATTAGTTTTTGGATAAAATCTATAGAGTTGTATTGGGAAATTCAATTTGTTTTCGCATTGGGTGAAGGTGTAACAATGTTAATGTATCTATACATCTATATCAATATACATATACAAATAAATAAAATTGGAGTGTCTGTTTGTAATATTAAAATAACCGATTTTTACTAAGTGCATTTGGATGTATACACGGTACATATACCAAAACAAAATTTTTTACAATTTTTGTCTGTCTGTTTGTTCCGGCTAATCTCTGAAATGGCTGGACCGATTTTGACTGGACTTTCACTGGCAGATAGCTGATGTAACGAGGAGTAACTTAGGCTACTTTTAGTTTAGAAAAAAAAATAGTTTGTTAGGAGATACGAATTTCGCCGGGTCAGCTAGTTGAAAATAAAAAAAAAGTTACTTAAACCACAGAAGAAATAATAAATAGTACAGCTTAAACTAACAAGTAATTGAAGTTTAAAAAATAAATCGAATATCTTTAATTCTGCGTAGAAATTTTGTCATGTCATGTTATACAGCCTGTTTGACTCAATTCTTCACCCATAAATGCTACCAAATAATATCGATTCACTGTCGACTATTAAATAGAGAAAATCTAGCTCTCCGACCGAAAGAAATAAATCTCAATACGCAAACTATTAAAACGTTTATTAACATTTGAATTATGGAATTCAGGTTAGCTCCGGTGCCGCGCACGACGCACGACGCACGACGCACGGCGTGCGTTTAGGCACCGACCGTACATGGTGCAAGCAAACGTGTTTCATTAGAACATGTTGTGAGGCCATTTTGTAACATGTAGGTACGTAGCCTCACTGAGTCATAGCTTCACTTCACTTAACTTTTATGTATTTAACTTGCCGACACGAGCTGACGATCCACCTGATGGGTATCGTCGCCATGGGCATCAGCAACAACAAAGACATCACTGATGCGTTGCCGGCCAAGAAACAGAGAAGAGGAAAGAAACTTTAATATTGACTTTTTGTACTGCTTTGTCACATAAAAACATAATATTTTTTCTATACACTTTTTGCCCTGGCCGGGAATCGAACCAGGACTCGCTTAGCAGGTTGAATGAGTAAATACCGATTGTATTACAAAGTCCTCTGTGTTATATTACTGTATTAAACGTTAAAATAGACAACCTATTACTGAGTATTTTTATACACAATAATAGGTAGTCTATTTTATTAAGTTTTCTTGATATTAACACCTAAGTTATTATGATATCGAGGTCCATAAAATATAATATCTCTTGCATCGCACTTGGCCCCTTTTGACATTTAAGGTATTGCTTTAATAGTTTATAATAAGTGATCGGGTATTAAAATTGTATTGGCTTAGTTACCTATTGTTTTTGTGGTCAACAGACTTCCCGGTATTAATTTATGACATTTATGATCTGATATAATTTATGATCTCCTTATACGATTGTGAAGGTTACAATTTAGGTAGGATTAATTAGGATTGTATAATAGCCGATATTGTAACTGTTCGAATCCAAGAGATATGACATTAATACATCATATAAAATACTATGATAATAGCAACAACTAAACCACAGTAAAGGAATCTAACACTAAACTTAGTACTTAGAATGGATAACTTCATTAAATACTAGCTGTGCCTCACAGTTTTACGTGCCTTAATTTATGGAAAAAAACTAACTGCTCAAATATATGATGTTAGGTATATAAATATAAATCGTCGTCTGTAGTCTTCCTCGGTTAATGCACTATCCAACACAAAAAGAAATTTTCAATTCGAACCAGTAGTTCCTGAGATTAGCGCGTTCAACCAAACAAACAAACTCTTCAGCTTTATAACATTAGTATAGATTGTTAGAAGAGTACATTAACAAACGGACGGCAAATCTGTTTAAATGATTTGGCGAAATAAATTTATTTTTAACCGACTTCAAAAAATGAGGAGGTATTCAATTCGACTGTATTTTTTATGTTTGTTACCTCAGAACTTTCGACTGGGTAAACCAATTTTGATGATTCTTTTTTGATCGAAAGCTGGTGCTTGTCGTGTCATTAAAGAGCGAGATCTGACAAGTAGTTTTTGAGTTATTTTGAAGTCGGGTATTTTTGTGAAGAATTATAATTATTAATACTTGATAATATAAAGTATAGTAACATATTGTCCTAAACTCACCTGATGCGCTTCTTGATAAGAAAACCAGTCTGTAATATCTATTATTACTCGTAAAAAAATGTTATTGTAGACAATTTGTGTAGGCGAGTTACACACTGTATTAATTAAAACCGAATGACAATTTTCCCACGATCATTTCCTTAATATAGAATTGTTATATTTTTATAAATCCAGTACCTATTGCTATGCTAATGTAATGTCTCTGTTTATGACTATATGTCACTTAATCCATATTTCCGTCGTGAGATCCGTCTCGGCGGTAAAAATGATATTTCAATGTTTTAATGTATCCGGTACTAGATGTTAATTGCTTATTTCATTGTTGAATAATTGTGTTTTATATAGAAGTGACAAAATTAGCTGAGAATACGATCACACTCTAGAGCGGATCTAGTTTAGACTAGACTAGTTTAGACTAGACTAGTTTAGATCAGACTAGTTTAGACTAGACATATACATTCCTTTTTGTGAGGTTCTAAGTGTTTCATTGATTGACAAGATCGCCTGGAAATAATTGTACCGCATCCAGTCCAACAAAGGTCAGTATTTAATCTGTAACAAATTGTACTAATTTAAAGGAGGCGCTGAGGAGTTTCTTCCTCCATTTCTTCTCTTACAGTTACCTTTTCAGAATGGGGATAAAATAAAAAAATAACTAATTAGTAATTTTTTAGGAACTATAATGACATTTAATTCGAAGTCAGTATTTACAAATCCTTTTTGAAAGTCAAACTACGCTATATTAGGAAATATAGTCTTTTCAGATCTGCTACTATCTTAAGACGGCTTATTTTAATAACGAAAAAAACTTAAGCCCCTTTCTTCTGCAAGCCTTTTATGAATCCTTTTGAAGTATTTATAGACAATTAAATTCATAATATAAATATAATATCGTCGATCATATGTATAATCATAATATAATGTTCATAATTATTATTGTTCATAACTTCATACAACACAGACAGTGTAATATTAACACATATCAATAATAGTAACGCTCACAGGATTTCCTGACATACTAAATCGATTTATAGTTTTAATAGCTTCCAGCGCATTGATATACTCTAATAGCGACTTAATTAGCGCGGTAATAGAGTTTATTATTACATACAGCGGATGTATGTAATGTGAGTGGAGGAATCGACATCCCTCGTTGCTGTAATTGGCCTTTAATTTTATAATTTATAGTTTTATTGTATTGTATGTTTCATACGATAAAGACAACATAATATTGGATTCGCTAATCTTATTACTAGATTTATTGAAGTTATACTGCTAATGCGACTTCCAAAAAGGTTGCGTTAAACGTTTGCGCTACCATGAAGGGGGTATGAAAGCACTGGATAGATGGCCCTAGCTTCTTATTATCTTTACCTCTTTTAAAATTTAATGTTATTACTTAAACACATCTTACAGAGTCTCAACAGCGTGATTCAGGTTCCTGAACAACGCCATCTAGTTTGTACTTGTGTAAACATAGGTAGTACACAAGTAATATCTTATTATTTTTATTTAGTACAAAAATCGTTTATGAAAGATAATTAAAACTGATACACGTTATTAAATTAAATATTTATTTAATTATGTCAAAGAAGTATAACTTACAATAACATAACGTACAAAAGTACACGCACCCTTTTTTGTCAGATGCTATCCTAATGTTTATAATCTTGGTATGAAGTGTGGGTGAAGCAGAGGCTATGAGCATGCTCGAAGAACAACAAAATAACCATGAAAATTGAATTGAAATGGAAAATTTCATGAAGCGATCAAACGTGTCTCCGACCGCACCGCGAGTACAAAAGATATCAACGCGCTCAACCATAATTACGGTTAACGGATATGGTTGTACAAAATTATGTATATGCAAGGCCGTTTTTAACCTACTGGAGGCCCTGGGCATATTAGGATAATGGGGCCCCTATGACTTTGTCAGAACACTATTTTGTTATAATTTGTGCAAAAGTTCAATTTATTTATTTTTTAGTTTATTCGAATTAAATTCAAATTCAAATTCAGAATTCAAAATCATTTATTCATGTAGGTATCATTGATACACTTAATGCACGTAATTTTTTTAATCAATCAAAAAAAGTTTTCGGTAATAAATATACGTTTTCGTTTAGTGATCTGGCAGCAATTAGGGGGGCCCTGTCGATCATGGGGTCCTGGGCACGTGCCCAGAGTGCCCAATGGGAAAGAGGGGTCTGTACAAGCACACCCTACATAGGTATGTACATATGGATGTACATACCTAAACTACTCATGGGTAGATGGGTTATGATTACATTCCCTTAATGTCCCTGTCGATAATGCAATGTTATGTTATTACAAATTAGATGATTCTTTTAAGGACAAGCAAATGGCATCAGAATTTCATAAATAGACATCATATTAATTATTAGGAAAAAACCTTCCTTACTTCCCCCCACGGGTTCATTTACCAAACTTTGTTGAATCGACGGCAATTTGACCTTCAAAAAGTGTTTATAAAAACCAATTTAGAATACCTCACTGCTTCAGTTATTCTTGACTACATTTTACTTTGATAACGATTTGATATTGATTTGATATGATTTTTAACTATATGAATAAATAACACACGCATACACACAGTGGTGTTTACTTTGTGACAATTTAAGAAATATTTGTAAAATGTAAATCCGTTATTGGCTTTAAGACACATATTAAAAGGTTTGGTTTGTATTGAAATTGTAAAAAAAGCTGTAATTTTGTAATAAATAAATGAATCTAAAAAGAGTTGTTTGAATCAAGTATTGTATACCGTACTTTGTAGTAATATTTATTTTATTTACGTAAAGACTACGTGAAAATGTTATATGTTTACGAATATTCTCAATTCTCATGCGTGAGCGGGTGTTTGTTTCATATACTCGGTTATCCGAATTACCAATTTAAATCAAGTAATTACTTTTATTTAAGGCGGAGGCCACAAATCACTCCATGTAAGGATCTAAACAAATTGCAAGTGGGAGGAGAGTTATGCTATTTACGCCCGTAGTGCACTAGGGCTACCAAATGCCTAGGGAATACAGAAATATTTTGGAATTTTTCGTATTGTCCCTTATCCAGTAATTAGACCTTATTTTCGCGGATACTATGTATAAGGTGCATTTTGTTTTGTTTGTATATTATTAAAAATAGTATAAATAGTATTTAAGTAAGTACGTAAATTTATCAGTGGATATAATAATAATTAAAAAATCCCTTAAAAATAAATTGAATTAAAATATAAATATCATTGTCCCGCATGATAGATTTGAGACTGGCAACCCTAACCGTATTGTACTGTCAGTAATACTGTTCCAACACCGAAGCGTAATGAAGGGCAACGTCGCCTACACCCCCCCCCCGCACCTCCCACCCGCAACCTTCCTTCCTACTGATGGTATTATCCATGGCTATACACATTAGCATTACCTAACATTGATTTTAATCATCATCATTAAGTAAGAAACTATTTTTATTAATGTCAGCCGCCAAACGTCTCGACGTGACGACTGGGGGCTTGCGAGCTAGTTTATTTATTTATTTCTTCTTTCTTTATTGAGATACCATGATTAATATCTAGGAATCTGTCTTCACTTATCACTCATCTGTCACCATTACAAGTATAGTTATAACATGTATATTGATAAACGCTGGTACTGTCATAAATAATGAACGTGACATTGACATCGACATTGACATTTATATCTCTCTTCATTTATCTTTTAATTTTTTCCCTCCATGCGCTGGTCTCTCGACATCTCTTTATCTTTGTTATATGTACATATACGAGTAATAGCTACTTAACCGCATTCAAGTGTTATGATAGATGCTTGTCTGTTTAACTTAGTTAATTCACTTCTGCACATAGATTGTCTGTACTCTCTCTCTCTGTCTCTTGAAGCTCTTGGAGCTGTTTTTACAACTCCTGTCTCTTCGTCCTAATTTTTATTATTTTTTTAATTTCCTTTGTCTTATATTTGTCAAATTACTAGTTTCGTATTTAATCTTCATCATCTTATCATATCATATCATCATGTTACATTGGTGTGGAACCGATGCTAGCTCATTGGTCGTTATTTAAATAGCTTTATCAAAAATCATAGTTAAAAGGACCCATCACCGATCTACCATCATCGATTTTACACCAATGTAGGTACTATGTTCATCATCTCCAGGTAGTGTACGACACGGTTTTTGTTGTTTGTAGTTCTACTAAAGTTAACAGTGACTCAATGGCCCGTATTAATAAACGTCATGTCGTGTGTGACGTAATGTCAAATCGTATGAAAAACTAGCTGTTGCCCGCGACTTCGTCCGCGTGGTGTTTAACAAAAAGTTATTGTTCTTTTTTCTAAAACTGATTTTTTTCTAAAATAAAAGTAGCCTAAGTTGCTCCTTGTTACATCAGCTATCTGCCAGTGAAAGTTTCGTCAAAACCGGTCCAGCCACAAAAGACAGACACAGACAAAAATGTTGTTTTGGTATATGTACCGTGTACACATCCAAATGCACTTAGTAAAAAGCGGTTATTTTAATATTACAAACAGACACTTCAATTTTATTTATTTGTATAGATTGACGCTCGTCAGCCGACATTGGTTTGTTAATACAGGCTATAAATTGGCTCAAGAGTCATCGTGACCTGTCGATCAGTCAGTAGTTTCATACTCGATGGTGAAAATAGTTTTGAATTCGCTGCCATCAATCAAAACCTAGTGCACTTGCTAATTAGCGAGACTCCCTTCGCTTTTGAAGAGTGAACGCAAGTTTGGTTCGTCGCCAGTTCTAGCGTATACCTCATTACTACTTATAGCATAGTAATTTTTTTTAAAAGAGTTTTATTTCGTAAATAATCTTGGCGCTTGGCACACACTTTGTATTTAAAAATTCATAAAAAAATAGTTCTTTTAATTTGTATCACCCTTTTAAATTACAAAATACGATTTAAAGATACTGTAAGACTGCTTACAAAATAGGAAGAGTTATAATAAAATTTTATACAATTTCCTGACAATTTTCGTTTTTTTACAAACATCATGAAATACGCTCTCGAGCTATTGTACGTTGAGTGTGACGTTTAATTTGTTACGGAACACACTACCAGCTTTCTTCAAAAGTATGGTAGCACAAGACACTCTTTTAATACAAAAGTGTTTAAAATAAATCTGTATCATGTAATAAAGATTAAAATTCAATTTTTGAATTGACGTAACTTGTCAAAACAGACAGTCTAAATTATTTTTAATGATCTCAATTAAACCAGTAAAACACAAATTCCTTGAAAACAATGTAAAGGATATTGCTTTGATTTCATAGCTATTAATCAGTAACGTCGGTGAGATCGATTTGGTAATCTTCCGCTCCCGCCTCCGCTTCCGCTTCCCCTACAGCTAGCAGTCGCGCCACCGGCGGTTTACAGAATATATTTTTTATGATAACTTTCGCTTGGACCGGTCGGACATACTTTCTTCTGTTAACATTGTATTGGGCGGTCCCGCAACTGACGCAAGCAAACCTTGCGCAATAGCCGATCATTTTGCGATCTATTTTTTTGGAGAAATAATACTTAATCTAAATCTTTTTCTCGCATCTAGATAAGAGAAATCCAATCGAAGTTTAGAGATATTGTTTCTGTTGAATAATAATTCACGATTCGTGTCAAATTCAGATCAATTAATCATGTGGGATTATTTTCAATGCAAATCAGATTTTTTCACTCAGCGGGAGCAAATCAGAATGTTAGCTGTTCGCATTATAAATAAGCACTTTTATTACAAAATTATTCAAATATTTGCATTTCTTCTCTTTTATAACAAACACAGTAACCAATTATATTTAAAAAATATTAATACGTTATACCCTTCCATATCAACCAAAAAATCTGTTCCGAGAAAAACTACAACATACACACGTTTATTTTTTGTTTCACTACACCAATCACATTAGTTTAATACACGAAGGCATTTTAACGCTGTATGTCAAATGTCAACCACTTCTGACAACAACAAAGCGTGCGTATCGTGTTGTATTGACAGAGCGACTACGAGCAGAACGGTCAATTGCCTGTTCTTACGCTCTTCATCGTCGGCGCGCTAGTGACATATCTACCTCTTTTTTACATTATAATATCATTGCACCAACAGGATCTACCTTACTGTAGTATCTAGACTAAATTACAGACGTAACCACTAACCAGCCTCAGTCATGCTCATCAAGTCATTCCACATCACTCCACGGACATACCAACGTAATTTAACACGCATTAAGATTCGCAAAAATATAACATCAAATAAGGTTTAGATAGCATGGCGTAAATAAATATACAGTAAAGCAGTAGGTGTTTATAAAATATTTGGATGTTGCAACACGATATTACGATATGTATGTGGGAGCTAATTCTTTTAGGATTCTTTTAGGAGTTTTTTTATACTTATTTAACTAAATAAGTGTATTTTAAATGACGATTAATCAAGATGTTTCTTTCATAACTTAACTGTAATTACGATCAAATAAGTACGTATTTTTTATCTATGGTCTGGAAGAGATCGCTTCCGCAGCGAAAACACCGCCTGTGTTTATAAAATGTTTAATGTTGGATGTGGCACGATAAACAATATCCTATTGTAATTTTGTAAAGATAAATATCACATAAACACGCATGTGGTATGCATATACTTGCAAAGCAAAGAACTTATACTCTCAAAGGTGCGTGAACCGTGGAAACGCTGTAAAGTCAGTTACCGATCATGAACGCTACTTCCGCATGTAAACTATGAGAGCAGTAAAACACAAAATATTTGATTACAATGCGTTTCCGTCCGCCGCCGCCGGGAAACTCTCGTCTCTCGGAAAGTGGCCCACATTCCGCCACTGAGATGAGAGCGAGCAATGTGCGCGGCTCCATTGTATCACGGCACGGCACGGCACGGCATTCACGTTTAAATATCTACCTTTATGGCTAGAGAATGTCGGCTGATTTGTTTATTGTGTCACTGTAAATGTTATTCGCGCTATGGGGTCCTAACTCCTACAATCTCTTTTAATAACTAACTTTTACTTTAAAAGATAAAATTGAGATCACTGACAAATAATAAAATGTTTGATGATGATTGATTTTAATGTTATATAATCTTTTTGAAAGGATACATTACCAGTCCCATATTTATCAAAATTGAGATCTGATAATGGGATCCATGAAAAATCTGTATATAACTTGCAATTTTTACATATGTCTAGCTTTAGTTAGCTATTTTAGTGATCCTGTTATATATGTTGTAGTTTAAAGTTTTAAGTTCTGAGTGCACAGCTTTACAGCAGTTTAACAGCAGTCTGAAGACAATGGGCACTCGGCCCACTGCGCCACTTGGCCGGCGAGCGCGTCGCACGCGACACGTGTCTCTGTGTGGTGTTTCGAACACATTCATAGACACAGCACATATGCAGGACATATATAGGACATTTGACTAGATCTGGAGTTCTCAGACAGTTCGTAGAGGTGCAGTTATGTTGAACGATCACGTAGGTGACACGTTTAGAAAATGCCGACTATCAAAAATGTTAAGTAGTTATTAGTAGTTAGGACAAGGATAGCGAATGCTTTCAGTGCCACTCCATGCCACCCAGGGCGCCCGTTGCGCCCGGACATCTGTGACAAACCTCAAACAGCACTGAGTAGGGGCGACTGTAGTCGGTTAGTACCTAGGTCCTGTTAATATTAGGTATAATAATATTGTAGTACGCTACGAGCGGTTCCACCTTCCACCTTTAGTTCGTTTTTTAAGCGCGTCTTATTTGTTAAACAATGTTTACAATACTCTTTTTTTTAACGCTTCATACTCATAGCCCCACACTAGGATTCCCTGTGTCGTGGCTGCCATGGACAACATACCAGACAAGGACATTCACACACAGACCGAGAACAGAAATTCAAACTCATCATTCAAATTTTCGCCTCGCTGGGAATCGAATCCAGGACCCTCGGAATTATTATTATTAGTTTTAAAAAACAATTAATAGTAAACGGTAAGTTTTAGCATTAAATGCAAATTTATCTTTAAATCTCTTTTCATTTATGCCTGTGTTATTATTATTTTAAAAGTTACGACAAATATACCATGTAAGATTGTTTACTTAAGATTCGTCTATAAGAATGGACCGCTGTTGCTTAACTCGGTGTATCACTTAGGATCGCGTCCGCGGGCGTTGACCCGAGCCACGCCCGGTGTCACACAGCCTCATCTGGCCACAACATCAGCCCAACAGCCTCTCGAGCTACGAATGTCATGAATGTTGACAAATACAGTTCCGGGTGAGTCGCCGACGCTAATCAGGTAATTGACAACTTTCCTCGAGAAAGTGTTACGTCATGACAACCGGTTGTCGGTTGTTGTCGGTTGTCCGGTTCGCTGTGTCCACTGACCACACGTTTGGACAATGGGCGTTATAGGAAGTTGCCTAATATTGGAGCTTAAGGCGACGTTGTTGGGCAAGGGTAGTAGACGTAGAAATGTTTTTTTTTAGATGTTTTATTTACTTTTTGTTTTTGTTAGTTAGTTTGTTTTTTGTTTTGTTAGTTGCTAAACAACTGATTTGATGTGTTGAATGGTAAGAAGAGGTAAGAGTTTAACCTTCACATACAAAATTTCCAAAATTCGCACTCTTTCTTTATATTATTACCAAGTTTAAAGCTTACAGACTTACCAACAACAATATTTAAGAAGGCATAATGCAATAATAAGATCAGAACACACCAAAAACATAATTTTTGGAGTTTAACTCCCTATAGCCATTTCATATTTAAGCTCACGGTACGAAATTTTATGGGGAGTAAAATCAAACTTTCTCCGTTGCGTTATGCGTCATGCGTTATGCGTTATGTTTGTAATTCGTAACACAGAATCTAGATGGCGTTGGATGGCTGATCCACACACCATCTAATGATAATAATTATCTTGGTACATCCTATTCTCTATCTATCATCATCACCATGGCGTTAAACTCCAATCGTGCGTCGGAAGACACAAATTTTTTTTCTGTCACATAAGTTTCCCCGACCGGGAATCGCACCCTGAACACTTCGATTCGCAGCCATTGTCCGACTAACTGAACCACAGACTATACATACGGACTGCAGCCTCGTACACTAAAAGTAGGACTAGCTACTAACAGAAGACGACAATGACCGATGACGGCACACAAACACATTACCTACAAATTATTTCACCATGCCAGCTGTCGACAGTAATCTAAGCATTCTATTCAAATTAAGTTCCTAATCCTTGAACCGAACAATTAGTTAAGTCATTTTATGTAACCTTAACCAGCTTTTACAAAGGCCGTGTGCGTTATTGAAGTTATACTGCTTATGCGACTTGCAAAAAGGTTGCGTTAAACGTTTGCGTTACCATGGAGGGGGTTTGAAAGCACTGGATAGATGGCCCTAGCTTCTTGTTATCTTTACCTCTTTTAAAAAATGTTATTACTTATACAAATCTCACAGAATCTCAACAGCGTGATTCAGGTTCCTGAACAACGCCATCTAGTTTGTACTTGTGTAAACATAAGTAGTACATAAGTATTATGTAGAGTCCGACCGAAACTGGTTTTTCAGCCGAAACCGAAACCGAAACCGAACTTTCGGCCTTAGTTCCAGTTTCGGCCGAAACCGAAACCGAAACCGAAACTTAGGGAAATGAGCTGGTTTCATACAAAAGTTCTAATTGAATTGCTTGGAATTTATATTTTATGTGATTTTACGGTTTTGCATTTGTGGACTCAACAAAAAAAGTAGGGTAAAGGAACGGAATTGTTGAAATTTTACAAAGGGCATTTTTTGACATATGGCAGGTCAACCTGCAAGCTATCTGTCCGTTAACGTAGATCCACTACTTACGGGATACCCTATATATAGGTATATATATACTGAAGTACCTATAGGTATTTCAGTACCTATAGGTACTGAAATATAGCGTGTTTTTTACACATTTGTATAGTAGTATGTGCCTTGAGTTCGATAAACTTATATCTTAATACATAGCCGGCAAAAATTCGAAAAAAATGTACTTATGAATGGGCGCTGTTTTAACCCCCGACGAAAAAGAGGGGTGTTATAAGTTTGACGTGTCTGTGTATCTGATGTATATCTGTGCATCGTCGCTCTCAAACGGAGAAACGAAGGTGACTAAATCGAAAGTGTTCTTAGCTATGTTTAGTGTATATCAAACTGTCGGGCCTCACTCAATAAATGTAAGTATAGGCGGAATTTACATAATGTAATTTATTTGTGAACCGTTTGAAATAAAACAAACACTAAATGTTAACCCAAGCTCACTACAATACGTATAAGTCGGTGAAACCGCAGCTAAATCTGTTAAGCCGTTCCTGAGATTAGCCGGAACAAACGCACAGACAAATAAACAAAAAATAATTTTTATTTCATCTGATATGGGCGTTATGGCTAATACATACCCCTATTAAAAGTTTTACGCAAATATTAGTATAGTTACAGTTTCATTATATGGCTATGACGATGATGGTATATACCTACAGACAGTTAAATGGTGTTAAATGAAAAAAAAACAATAAAATTAAAGTCCTATGTTCAACATAGGCCTACGCAAATGGGCGCCAAAGCACCCTGTCAATTAATTAATGAACAAATAAAATAAACATGTTAAATTAAAGACTTCACTTGAAAAGTCAGCGCCCACGAGTTAGCCGCGAATTTAGCACGACGACGAAGTTACGCACGACAATTCACGAACACAGAGTTTCGGTTTCGGTTTCGGCCAAATTTTACCAAAACCGAAACCGAAACCGAAACTAGATTTTTTGGCCGAAACTGGCCGAAACCGAAACCGAAACCGAAAGTTCGGTCGGTCTCTAGTATTATGTATTTTATTATATTAGTGACTTGAATATTGATGAAGTATAACTTCTCACGCGCGTACAAAAGTACACGCACCCTTTTTTCTACACACAACACACTTTGGGAATTATTTAAAAAAATATCTGATGAATAGGATTTATGAGAGAGTTTTTTTGTTCTTTAGAATAATAAAATTGTTATTTAGCGAAAATAAATTTTAAAAGTTCCTTGTAATGTAACATTATTGTAATCTATCCTCGAAATGGTAAGTAAAAAGTCGTAGAATACAAAATATTGTTTTGAAATGAATTACTTAAGATTGGATTAAAGTTACTAACAGATCACGGTTGTCATTGTAATAATTAATAAAAAAATAATAAATCGGTCAACATTTGAAGATCTTTGTCCTTGAGACATGACAACTAAATAAAACCTCCATTCAGACAGTTTCTACATCAGAATTACCATATAAGTATCACCGATGGGAAATAATACCATAAGCCACCTGTCATTAACTTTCTACACAATCGGCATGACATTATCATAACGTTATGGTTGAATGTTGAAACCACAACAACACCTTGATGAATCGTTCGTGTCGCGACTCTTCATGGGTAAGGCTTGATGTAATCTTACGACTATGGTTTACCTATGTTGCAATATTAACTTTCAATAAAAAAGGGTGCGTGTACTTTTGTACGCACGTAAGAAGTTATACTTCTTTGACATAATTAAATAAATATTTAATTGAATAACGTGTATCAGTTTTAATTATCTTTCAAAAACTATTTTGTATTAAATAAAAACAAGAAACATTAATCCTAAATTATCTTAACAAATATTACTTGTGTACATTATTTGTGTACTTATGTTTACACAAGTACAAACTGGATGGCGTTGTTCATGAAGTTGAATCACGCTGTTGAGACTCTGTGAGATTTGTATAAGTAATGATATTAAATTTTAAAGAGTTAAAGATAAAGGTTAGCGCTATCTATCCAGTGCTTTCATACCATGGCAGCGTTAAACGTTTAACGTTTAACGTTTTGCAAATCGCATAAGCAGTATAACTTCAAAAACTGACCGTGTTATTTTCGCCAAAAAATAAAACTCATATCTGGGGTTAAAAGTACTAGCGGTCGATATTAATATTGATTGATTTGTATAAATTATTATAGATTTTTTGTGCTCAATCTATCGCTATATCTACTGGGAAAATCAGTGTGTTGCATGATAATAAGGTAGGGTTTATTTATTTTATTTTGTTTATTTATTTAGGCGATTCTAAAATCAGGTTATGTTTCAAAGTTAGTTTCAGTAGTACAGAGTCTGAAGAAGTTAATTTGTATCCACTGGCTTTATCAAGCTACCTACGTCCGTTGATTTACAATAGATTTTTTTGTTTTCTTTGATATTTTGATGTTCTTTGTAGAAGTTGTTCTTTAGAAAAATTATTCATCAGCAGTTCGATAGCTAGAAACTTTATTGAAGAATTGTTCGTATTGCATGCTACTTCAAATCGCAATCATCAGTCGTATAATCGCACCGCTTGTACGCAGCCTAACGCCCTTGAACCGCAAGTGAAAGTCACGCGCATCAATCTATGTAAGATGAAGTGTTTACAGACTATTGTGTGTTCTCTGATGGTGCGTCTGTGTGACCGTGTATAGACAGTGACGTCACCAGCTTTCCAATGAAGAGGGCTCCAATCGGATCGATAGACTGATTGTTTAGATATCGCGATAACCATTCAATTGTTTCTTAATAAATAAACGTTCGCACTCACACGCCGCACTAGAACTATCTGTTGCTAGAGTGTGGGCTGTAAGCACCACACAAAATTAACTAACATCAACAACCATGACCCGAGTCCATAAAAGTGCCTCTAAAAAAATTGTAAGTGATAGGGCCTAGCGACTTACGCTTCCCGCCCACGTCCGACTTTTTGTAGGAGCCGATTTTTTCTTCCATATTATTTCTGACCGACTTTTTGTAGGACGTGTGCGTTGCACTATTGCTGTCAGTACATTCTATTTTTCTCTTACAAAAAATCGGTCACCGATTATGGGACGTGGGCGGGAAGCGTTACTCATACACGTATTATATTTGTATGCCCGCGATTTACTCATAAAGTACTGATCCGGTTTTCGTTACTGAAATATTTTTTAAGGGAAGGTTTTAGTTATGATCTGATGAAGATTTTCGATGGACAATGAATTCCATTCAATTCAGTTTCATTGTCCATCGAACAAATCTTAAAGCGAATGATTCCCGATTGCTGCGATCGTATGCTGTGCTGATGATGCCCTTATGATATAAGCAACACCATCGACCTAAAAAAAATTGTAGGTCCCTAATTTAATTTCATACTTTTACCGTAACATTTTTGGAGTCGATTAAACTTTTTTTTTTAATTTATTTACGAATAAGACCACTTGATAAAATAGCAACTCTGGAACTCTTTTTAGAGCATTCTTGAATAATATTATCTTTACAAAAAATCGTCAAAAGAAAGCCCTTTTATATGACTTATATCATAGTAAATATCAATCAAGACGAATACCCAAGTACTCGCAAGGTAGTGTACACTGTACCAATATAAATACCTATGAAGTTCGGAACAAAAACCAAGGTTCTTCTATTCAGTAAGTTATTACTTAATGTGACAGCAGTATCATAATAGTAGCTCACAATGCCGGATCCTTGAGCGAGAGACCTTCGTTCTGGTAAACTGAAAATAACTGCGTGTTAAATTTTTACCTATTGTTTGAACAATTATAATGTATTTTTATTTTATGTAAACGAGGGCCGAAACAGTAATCATGCCTTTTATTTTTAAGATAAATCATAGTTAAAAAAATAACTAAAAAAACACGCTTTTATAGAAAATCCAACTAAAAAATAGAAAATAAATTTGTATTAAGAATCGTGTAATTGTAAAAAAAGCGTGGGGTGGCTTTTTATTAAGATTCAAATTCAAAAATAAATTCAAATTTATTTTCTATTTTGTAGTTGGATTTTGTATAAAAGCGTGTTTTTTAGTTTTTTTTTAACTATTATTTATTTTTTCATTTTTTTCTGTCTTTTTTTCATTAAATATTGAATTGTAATCGGTCATCGATAAGTCTACGAAGTTTGATTTGAATCTGACCGTGGGTCAAAATCAAGTCCAAAGGAGTCGGTTACAAGTTACAAACAAACAAACCATCAAACAAATAAACAAACATACGTACATACAGGTGAAGCTAATATAAAGCGTGTAATAAATAATTTCTGTCTGAGGTAACTTTATGGTGGTTAAATATTAAGAGTTCCATAAATATAAGTAGGAAAATAGAATAGCCGTGAAGATACAAATATATCGGGGCTTAGTTCTGTAGATAATTAAATATAGGTACGTAAAATTGATTCTTTTGGAAAACTGTCTTTATTTTTATATGGCTTATGTAACCTATTAGCGATGTTACGTATCTCATAGATAATGAGACGACACCATGTTACGAGTACTTCAAAGAACGTGTTCTTCAACCAGAAATCGAACCCGGATACTATTAACCTGGCAGTTTAACTTATTGGTTTGGACAGAACCGGACTATGTATTTGTGTAGAAAATAATTTCTATGAAATAGGTATTACCTGCCTACTTTGTCATATATTTCCGTTGTAGTGCGTGATTCGTGTAGTAAGGAAACCTCGTAAGATTTCCTGGTTTACATTAAAAATATAATATGAAATAAGTAGAAGTACTTACCTGTTTACCAGTGAATTAATATTAATGTTAAAATATTTTTATAAAATTATTAAATATATATGTGAAACAGAAAATAAGGAAATAAATTTAAAATACGAATGGAAAAATAATTAAAAATAAAATTATTAACTAGACTCACCTTAGAAATTCACAAAATTTCACTTACAAAAAAATCCTTCGAACTGTCCACTTACACAAAAAAAATTAACTGAAGCGGTTCTTTGACTGAATCACATTTTCCATTTTCAAAAATGGTTCATCATCGCACAATGTTTGAACGGAAATTAAAAATAATAAAAAAGTATTTTTATCGCGTCCGTTAAGATCGAGAGCTGAAATTGAACTGCGTTGAAACTAAGTCCCGGTGAATGTGGCAGGCTAGGCTATCTCTCCCTTCCTGCCTCAATTCATTGCCACCTCGCTCCCTCCCATAGCGCCCGACAGAGACAGCGTCCTACCACTTCCCAAAAGTAAGAACGCGGCAAAACCACGATTGGTAAAACTTTTTCTGATGTTATTTCGACTGAACCTGCAATTAATTATAAGATCTGTGGCGTAACATGCGAAGCCTATTACTTATATTAATTACGTTTTATATTGCCGATGTCATTACCTCTTTGGAAACTAGTGATAATTTTCCTATTCCTAATATATTTTTATTACTAGCTTTGTATGAATAAGTTACGATGGAAACGTCGTACACACATGACAGTCTTTGAACTCAATAGTGCTTCAAAATGTAGAATCGTTTGAGGTAGAAAAGTGATTTTGCCAAAAGTGGCGCATAACACATAAGAGGTTTTGAAGTCTCAACGACGATTTCTATTCCCGATCTGAGGAGACATATAAGATAGATAAATAAATAGAGAAATGCAAGTATGTAAGTATCTACTTTAGTTTATTACATAATCGAATCTAAATTATTATCAGCTACGCAGAAAATTTTAGCGACGACAAACTACTGAAACTACACATCAACCTAATTTCCATTTGAATCACTCGTCCAATTGCAGCCTAAATGTTACCAATTAGAGCCCAAAAAGGCTGTAACATCATTAGTCAGTGCTTAGCGCCGCGCTAACCGAACTGAAGCAGTCCCACGCTTTCCCGCCACCGCGTCCTTGCCGAACGCATGAGTATGGATATCGAACAGAGGCCGCAATTCATACATACAGCTCAAGCTCACTGCGGCGGCTAAAGACAGTAAACAACATGACTGCATTTGGAATGTACTCGCAAAATATGCTTTCTATGTGTGTTGTTTATTAATTTGTAAGTTGATAATTAAATATTTTCAAAAAGCTGTCCTCCCCTTTAGTCAATTATTCTTTTCATTTGTTATTAAGTTCAACTTACAAATTTAAAATCTCGATGAGTCTGTTAACACAGATTTAAATAAAATAACTTAAAATAATAATAAAATTAATTTAGTTATGATATTTTGTACAAACCCCTTTTATAAAATTCGACAACAAAATAATAATTATGGTTTTAATTACAATCCTCATTATTAATCAAAAAACTCAGAAATGTGCCAATTCAAACAAACAGGAGATATATTTTTTATAAAATAATTTATGCTAAAGCTAATTTATTGAACATGGTCTCATCTCATCTCTCAGCCACCATCATCTCCGATGAAGTAAATTTAAAATGCTTAAATAAATAAATTTAAAATAAATAATTAAAAAAAACTAATTAAAAATAATTAAATAAATTCTAAATCTAAAATGCTAAAATAAATTTAAGATGTTAATTCAAATAGACAAAAACAATAGAAAACATAATTATTTTATCTGTTGCTGTTTTTAACAACATGCTACTATTTATGAACCAGAACAACCCTGAATTAGGTCATTAACATCTAAAGACTTATCGACGTAATATTATAAAATGTTCACTTCAAAATAGCTTATATTGCATTGAAGCAAGAACAAACCCCGCTTACGTCTTATAACTACGTTGAAGGACCACCTAATGTTTGTATGAACAGTCCCTCTACACTGTTTCCCTACTCGCGCACTAGGCTAGCCACTCGGGTTGCGACATGGCAGCCGTTGCCTGCTCCCGAACCTCAAGGTTGCAGCATCAGAATACCCGGCCGATGACTGTAGGATAACTTGTTTATTTGGTATGCCATTTATATTGCAGCATTCTTTGTTGCACATTTGCATAAATGGCTCTTTGTTTCGGTCGGAAGGGTATGGGTATACAAATTAATAGTGCTTTATATGCAGTTGTATTCGCGCAATTCAACGCAGTCGCACTTTAAAACATTGATATAACTCTAACTTGATTATCATCTGGATAAATTCTTTTGTTAATTAAAAATTATACGGTCAGTCTCACCAACTATGATTCAGGGTAATATTATAATAATATCACTTGTACCCATGATCCGAGAAAAAAACATGAAACTCTTAAATAAAATGTTTCCTCCGCTGGTAATCGAACCCGGGATCTCTCGCTTCACAGAATCGTATCAAAACAATTTTCGTATAGGATTAGGGATTATAATAAAATATTCGACATGGAGATTATATTCTTACATACAAAAGCACTGGATTCCTCCTGTTGTTGAATGACGCGGTTTGCTTTCTCGTTTATTATACGTGACGCGAAGGATTGAGAGACGCAAGGCAAGAATGAACAGCTTTTACTAAATTAGTGCACTTTACCACCCAAACATCGTTACTTTATGTTTTTGAAGTCAACTATTAAATAGTAATTCGTAAAAAAGACTACCTACCTCACGACAAAATAAACTACCTACCTATATAAACATACCTACCTATTAGTAAATATGTATTTACTATTTACCGCAGTTTTCTAAACCAATATCCGCTAGAAGCAACTCCTTTCACGAAGCTAAAAGGAACGGCAAACAGAACACACACAGAGACGATGGCATCACGAGCGAAGCTGTATGAGTTACGCAACGTAAAGAAAGTCGCATTCCCTCCGCGATTATGGGAGCCTGGTACTTGCAGCTCGATACCAGTTTTGTATGGTAGCAATGGATCTAGTGTGTGGTCAGATGGCGATGTATATTTGGCAATGTCAAAGAGGAAATAGGGGAAAAGAGATAGAAGGATTTTTTTTTGGCAACTCAATTTATATAGGTACAAAATTACATAAGCAATATACATACATACATATAATTCTACAAACAATACTCAAGCATTCGCATTCAGCAAATGGCCTTGGCAAATCAAAAACTGCAGATTTTCAGTGCGACCAACTGTAAGGTAGAGAGAGTTCTTTCGTCGATCGTACGCTACGGATACAATTTTATTGTAACTATAGTAAACATCAATCTTATATTTTACGGAATGATCAATGCAATTGTAACAAAATTTGTTAATAAGATAAATAATAACATAAATTACCTAATTTAACTAATTAATTCAGCAACGGAAGCTTCAATAAATTTAATTTTACGAAACAGGTAATTAATTATTTTAATTTGATACCAGTTTGTTAACGGTTTTAATTTGTGTTTTAGACACTTGTAGTTGTAATTGTGTTAATATTTTTGTAATTAATTAATTGTGCAACATGTAAAAGGATGAGCAGTTTAGTTTCATTCTGTTTTCCGTTCGTTTCCCGGGAAAGCAAAAACCTTTAATTAAAATAATAAACACCTGATCACATTACAGACGATCGTTTTTGAAAGAACGATCAATTAATACTTCAATCAGATTGTAATCGATACAACAAAGTTTGACTTCCTAAACAGATTATATTTTGTTTATTACGTAGGTAGGTACATATTAGGTATGACAGTCCATAGCCTTTAAACGTTTGTAAGTATAATATTCAACCATTACCATAGAGTAGGTACTATTTTTATTATATTATTATCATTATGCCCCGAAGATCTAACAAGTGAAAACAATTATTTTACCGACATAAATATAATTAGTATTATTTATTTAAATGCCTTTTTCGTCAAGCCCTGCAGAAACCAATTCTGAATAAAAATCACATAAATTATTGGAATCATGTTGTTTAATCATTTGTATATTACAGTTGGACATTTTGATTTCATAGATTGAAATACTAAATAGTATAGTTTTGAGTAAAATCGCTTTATAATTTACTATCTTTTTTGTACTTCCGTCGTAATATCCTGTGGGAACAGGTAGAAACTGTTTATCGTGGGAATGGGACCCGCGGCCACGACATAATGACACGCAGGTTTTAATATATTTCAGTATTCTTCTCGTGTACCTAGAATCTAGATAATGGATCTATCTAAGCTTAGATCCGGCTATACCGATTACAAACTGACGCCCCAACTCACAGTCACTAATGGTTACTTAAATCGCTCCTTAGTCAAGTATCACCAGAAAAGATCATTTCTAAGGAGCGATTTAAGTAATCGTTAGTAACTCTAAGTTAGGGCGTAAATGTTGTAATATAAACGCACTTACACTTAGTAGTATGACCTATGTTTGACTAAAATTGGTAATTTTGACTTTTACTGCCGATTGCCGATTTAGAAAGTCAAGTCAAAAGTCAAGTAAAGTAGTTTATCATAGACGAGTAACCGCCCTCGCTTTGCTTCGGTTTTCTTATTTTTATACACCTTGGGTTACATTATTGGAGTTTTATTAAGGAACCCTAATTTTTTTGAAAATGTAATATAGCCTATGTTACTCGGGGATAGTGTAGCTTCCCAACAGTGAAAGAATTTTTCAAATCAGTTCAGTAGTTTCGGAGCTTTCAATGCAAACAAAAAATCAAATCTTTCCTCTTTATATATTAGTATAGAAGAGAAGAAAAGGAGAAATCTTTACCCAAGCAACTTTCAGTCTAGAGAAGAAGGTAATAATGGTAAAAAAAGTCTCGCGTAACCTTTTTTCGGCTTCATTCTTGAAACTGTCAATATCACCTTAAATCGTAGATTTTAAATCCTTCCATAATTTTATTATGTTGTATCTTACGCCCCAAGTCAAAGTCAGTAACTGTTACTTAAATCGCTCTTTGTACAGAATTTGTAAACTAATTATTTACTAAGGAGCTTTTAAAGTAATCGTTAGTGACCTTGAGTTGGGACGTTAATCAGCTGGGCTTAAATTAATTAAAAAACAATTATCATCCATACATTAGTTACATACAGGTGAATAACTTATTTATTGAATGAACATAATAATATCATTAATTAAATAACTAATAATACTAATATAATAACAACCCGGAAATCAATTAGTAGAACGATATAATTATTTATAATTAGTAACAGTAATTCAGTTAGGCAAGTTAATAAATTACAGCATTACGTTTTAATAATGCAGTAATGACGCTAACGTAATATTATGAGTACGTTTTCAGTAATTGCATATTATTCTGTTTCTGCGAAATAATGTGTTGTGCGAGCAGTGGCCAGTGGCCAGTAGCCAGTGGGCATGGGCGGTGATTCATGAATTATTTAATGTTTCAAACGGCTTGCGAAAACTTGGATGTCCTTGTAATGCCTGCACCACATGTTGGATTCGTGGAAAGTTGGGAATTATATTGAAATTTAATTATATTGACGACCCTGTAGCCTAGTTGGTAGCGACCCTGCCTGTGAAGCGAGGGGTCCCGGGTTCGATTCCCGGCCGGGGCAGATATTTATGTGACAGATAAATATTTGTACTCGGGTGCAGGGTGTTATGGTGATGGTTATATGTGTCGTCCATGCTACCCGCGACACAGGTAAAAACCTACTGCGGGGGTGTGGGTGTAGCGTTTATTTCCATCCCACCCATCCATCAGCCTTTGTAGGTCCACTGCTGTACATAGGCCTCCCCTAACTTTCGCCACTCTGACCGGTCCTGAGCCTTCTCAATCCAGCGTATGCCCGCTGTCTTCTTCAGGTCGTCAGTCCACCTGGTCGGGGGGCGTCCTATGCTCCTTTTTCCGAGACGTGGGCGCCATTCGAGGACCTTTCTTCCCCAACGGTTATCGGTACTTCGAACTATGTGGCCAGCCCATTGCCACTTCAGCCTGCTAATTCTTTGGGCTATGTCGGTAACCTTTGTTCTCCTACGTATCTCCTCCTTTCGAATGCGATCACGTAGAGAAATACCGAGCATAGCCCTCTCCATAGCCCGCTTTGATACTCTGAGCTTGTGGAAAAGGCCAATAGTGAAGTGAAGTGAATGAAGCGTTTATTTATTTATTATTTATTTATTTATATCACGAAGTCCAATGATCTTTTGGATTTATTTTAACAACCACTTCATGTTGACTTCAGTTCATTATTGGTTTTCTACACTGTACGGGCGTCTCCTTATAATGGAGCAGACTCCACCGCGTGAAACCATTGAAGTAAGAATCAGAGGCCAATCCAACTGTTATCATGCCGCCCGAAGCCTCCGACTTGTCTTAACTATTGCCATCTAAGATACCAACTGATCCTCAGGGCCTAGCTTCACATGCCCTCCGAAATGTTGGCCCCTAGCGGTCATACCCATCGAACTTCCAACCGCGTCTGATGCTTCACTTGCCCGAGTGGATTGATTGACATTGTTAGGAAGTTATACTTCTTTGACATAAATTTAATAAATATTTAATATAATAACGTGTACCAGTTTTAATTATCTTTCAAAACTATTTTTGTACTAAATAAAAATAAAATTGTTTACACAAGTACAAACTAGATGGCGTCGTTCAGGAACCTGAATCACGCTTTTGAGACTCTGTGAGATTTGTATAAGTAATACTCGTAACATTAAATTTTAAAAGAGGTAAAGATAATAAGAAGCTAGGGCCATCTATCCAGTGCTTTCATACCCCTCCATGGTAGCGCAAACGTTTAACCTATGATTCATTTGGAGACGTGACATCACCGTATCTGCACCTTGAAGCTAGTTGCTTCAAGCAGATGTGCTACAATTGAATTGGAAATCAATATAAACTTAGCACACAAACCAATCTGTAGACGAGTCATGTTACAAATATGCCGTAATGTTAAATATGTAAAAAACAAGCTATCAGGCGCCCCAGTTACTGTATCATTTAAATTGTAAATAAAAACTTGTACTTAGAATCCTTTTTAATAAATTAGTGTAACCCGTACGCGTACTTCATGTGGTAGGACCTCTCATACCAAAGCTACTGGAGCAGCGTGTAAATAGCTCCTCCAGGGGGAGAGATGAGACTAAACTAAGTCGAACTTGATGGCTGCGGAGCGTTGCGGTGCGGAGCAATACACAAAATAAATTATAACTCGAAGCTGCCAATCTTGCGTACCGTCGCCACAGCCGTCACACAGCAACACAAACAAATCCAGTCGCGGCGGCATGTTAGCACTCAAAAGGTTCTAATGTTTTATAAGAAGCGGTTAAACACAATATGCTAAGCGGAAGCGGTTAAACAACAGATCAAGGAGTGATGATGCGGACGAGACAAAATTCTTTAACAAGCTCTCATGGATACTTGACAAACTTGACTTTTTCTTATTGACTTTTTTCTTTTGGAGTTTCTCGCTAGCCAGTAGTAACGCCGACGAGGTCGATAAATGGCATAACAATTAAATTGGAGTTGGTCCTGTTTAATCCTCTTATTTGGGCGTAGTGGCGACTCATTTTAGGAATCTATTGATATGTTAACAGATAAATTATATATGGTAAATAATTATGAGTTATGTTAAGCCAGTTCCTAGACACCTAATCAGAGTCTAAGGGCCTGAAGTCACAGAAGCCTGAATTAGTAGAAATAGATACTCATAATATATCATTTTCAAGAATTTTCCGTTGTTATTAGCCTCATTAACGACTAAAAGTGAAACTTAACACAATGTCGGTGATTTATAGACAATATTGGGTTTGGAAGTGTGATACAATATATTAGTACAATTAATTTAAACGAGAAAGTCCTTCCGAGTGACGGTAGAAAGCGGCATCCATTTGTAAATTAGATTAGTTCACGCGGTGTCCTCTGAAGGTGATAAATAGTTTCTGGTACGACACATAATTTCAATATTATTAATGAAGTCAACTCTTGAAGAAAATGATGTTGTTTTTATCTAAAATAAAGCTAGTTTGCTTCTGTCGAAGAAGTGACAAGAAAGTCCCAAAGAAAACAAACTTATTATTAATTTTTCCACTAACCACCACACCAATAGCCACTTACCATCAGGTGGATAGTCAGCTCGTTGGCCGGCTATTTCCATAAAAAAATAGCTTTGTAAATACGAGGATTTGGAGGCTCTGTGGGAAATCTTTCAGTTCTATAATATGCTTTCTATAATCACAAGAATTTATGTCTTCTAAAATGAAGATTTAATTTAATTTAAAAAAGACATGACATTGACATAATAATATTGATATTAACAATGTAATTCGAGACATTTCATTTTGTAATTACTTTGATATTTTTTTTATAAAGCAATAAAAGAATATCCGACTGTAACATACCTATATGTATAATGTATGTATGTCCCTCCACCAATCCGCACTGGAGCAGCGTGGTGGAGTATGCTCTAGGCCTCCTCAAGAGGAGAGATCCGTGCCCAGTAGTGACCATTAATGGGTTGAAGCCATGTATGTCCCTACTGTTCAATGTGAATAAAGAAGTAGTGTTAGTCTGTTCGATTAGTCTTTTTCGAATATTTTTTGTTGCCAGACTTGAAATGAACGAATCCAAAACGTGAAGGCTGTTACAGTGCAACAAACTACAATTCAAAATCACCTATGTGCTTGCTAAACAAAACTTTATCGATTTTTATCGATTCCCTCAAAAAGTTGATTTTTTACACATAAGAGGTTTTGAAGTCGCAACGACGAAATGCAATGCATATTAAAAGTATTGCGGCAAAACTCCAGCCGTCTACGTCTACGCTCCGAGGATTTCTACTTTTTTTATTTTACTCCTTTTATGAATTCGCCAGGTACTCATTTTTTACCCGACTGCCAAGGAAGGGTTATGTTTTTCGCGCTTATCTTGTATGTGGAGAAGGTATTTATAGATAGAAATATGTCTGATATGATAAATCATGCATTCATTGATTAGGGCTTATTATTAGTGATTCTCGATCATGTTTTCCGTAGCAAAGTCGGGTTTTCTAATTTTTTGTTTTTAAAATAATTTATATTTTATAACTGTAATTTTAATTCATGGGTCGCCTGCTCTATGTGTAGGTACCCAATAGAATAATAAAATGTATTTGTATAAAAACACAATAAATTAGTTATCAGGACACGTAGCAACACTAAATAAGTAAATAAATCACCGATGCGTTGCCGGTCGATAACCAAGAGAAAAGTTGGCTCAGTCAAAGAAAAGACCGAAACTGGTTTTTCAGCCGAAACCGAAACCGAAACCGAAACCGAACCTTCGGTTTTAGTTCCAGTTTCGGCCGAAACCGAAACCGAAACTTAGGGTGAGGCCAAACGAGCGGATTTTTGGTCACGTAAAATGAGCCGGTTTCATACAAAAATTCAAATTCAATTCTTTGGAATTTGTATTTTACGCGATTTTACGATTTACGCTATTTTACGCGACGCACAGCCCGAAAAAAACGCTCGTTTACGTTTGGCTACACCATTAGGGTATTTTTTGAGCTGCTCATTTGTGGACTCAACAGCAAAAAGTTGGTTAAAGGAGCCGAAATTTTGAAATTTTACAAAGGTCATTTTTTGACCTTAGGTAGGTCAACCCTCAAGCTATCTGTCTCCTAACGTTGATCCACTACTTACGGGACATCCTGTATAGGTACTGAAATCTAGCGTGTTTTTTTTACACTTTTGTATTTGTAACTGCCTTCAGTTTGGTAAACTTATCTTTACGTAAACGACAAAATTCGAATTAAATGTAAAGGTACCTATGACTGAACGCTGTTTTTAACCCCTGACAAAAAAAGAGGGGTGTTATAAGTTTGACGTGTCAGTGTATTTGTATATTTTTATGTCTGTCTGTGGCATCGTAGCTCCCAAACGAGGGAACCGATTTTGATCTAGTTTTTTTTTTTTGCATGAAGGTGACCTAATCGAGAGTGTTCTTAGCTATGTTCAGTGTATATCAAACTGTCGGCGGTTTTTTTAAATTTTAATTTAAGAATAACTTTTTCATTTGTGTAACGATTGAAATAAAACATAAACATTAATTGTTAACCCTATTTTAATAATCCGTCTGTGAAAATCGCATGCAAATCGATTTAGTTGGTTTTGAAATTACTCTGAACAAACGCACATATATACAAACAGACGAAAATTCTAAAAATAATTGCTATGGTATCTTTTGCGTTGACAATTACCGCTCGTGATAGATTTTCTCAAATATCTTCCATGTACAGACATATCGATCAATTACCGTTTCATTGTAATGGATGATTTGGGATTTAGGACTTCGAAAATACTACTAGTTTTACTAGTACTAGCCCTCGCTTTGCTTCGGTCAACCTTTCGGTAAGCCCTCAATAAATGTAAGTATGGGCGAAATTGACATAACGTAATTTACTTATTTGTAAACCGTTTCAAATAAACCAACCACTAAATGTTAACCAAAGCTCACTACAATACGTACGTTTTGTAAGTTATAAGTGAGTGAAAACCGCAGGTAAATCTATTATGTCGTTCCTGAGAGTAGCCAGAACAAACGCACAGACAAACAGATGAAAAATATTTTTTATATAATCTATTACGTCTAATTAATACCCTTACTAAAAGTTTTACTCAAATATCTTCTAGTTACAGTTTCATTACAACGATTGGCTATGACGATGATGTTATATACCTACAGACAGTTAAAAGGCGTTAGATAAAAAAAACCGGCCAAGTGCAAGTCGGATTTGCGCATAAAGTATTCCGTATCATTGTCTATACAACACTATATTATAACCTTTTTTTCTACCTGTTGCCGTTATTAATATCGAGCAAAGAACGGCTAAAATCAAGTTTGTTGTATGGGAGCTCCAATTAAATATTTATTTTATTCTGTTTTTGTTGTTATAGCGGCAACAGAAATACATGATCTATGAAAATTTCAACTGTCTAGCTATCACGGTTCAAGAGATACAGCCTGGTGACAGACAGACAAACAGACTGACAGTGGAGTCTTAGTAATAGGATCCCGTTTTTACCCTTTAAATTACCCTAAAAAAACAATAATAAAATTAAAGTCCTTATGAAACAAAATTAAATAGCAATTTTTTATGTCATTATTTCATTAACAAATCATCATTATCAGCCTTTATTAATCCACTGCTCAGCATAGGCCTATGCAAATGAGCGCCAAAGCTCCCTGTCAGACGCTCTTCAGATTGATGAACAAATATAATATAGACAATAATAAACATGTCTTCAACACATGTCTGTAACAATTAATGACTTCACTTGAAAAGTCAGCGCCCACGGGTTAGCCACTAAGTTAACCGAACGACGCACGACAATTCACGAACACAGAGTTTCGGTTACGGTTTCGGTCAAATTTTGTTGAAACCGAAACCGAAACCGAAACCGAAACTAGATTTTTTGGCCGAAACTTGCCGAAATCGAAACCGAAACCGAAACTTCGGTCGGTCTCTACTTTAAACAATTTAAAGTGAAATGAATTCTGATGATACAAAGTATCAACAAAAGAATCTGTCAGGAGTGGGATTCGAACCCACGCCCACATAGTGGACTGCGACTTGAATGCAGCGCCTTCGACCGCTCGGCCATCCTGACTTGGTTAAACTAGCGAAACTATTGCAAGCGGTTTGCATCTATCCTGCAACATTGCACTTGCATGATGCAATACACGCTGATTATGAAAATATGCCCCGAATAAGGGGACCTCACGGTTACTCTACTCTGTAGTCTTGACGTAAAGGTCTTAGAAGGTCCCATGCATTTACGTGCATGGATGACCATGCATGTATGAGTGAAGAGCTCCTATCCCGGTGGCTTGGGTCGACCTAAGTAATCGACAAAGTTAAGCAACAACAGTTGGGTGACCGCTAATGGCGAAACTTTCTTGAGTGTTTCCGTGCTTCGGAGGGCACGTGAAGCCGTCGATCCTGGTTGTTATCGTAAGAGTTGTCGTTAAGACCCTATTGTCGGCCACTATGCCTCTCATCCATTTCGCACTGGAGGGTAGTGGAGTAAGCTCTAGGCCTCCTCAAGAGGAGAGACCTGTGCTCAGTAGTGGACCATTGTTGGGTTAAAGCCAGCATGCTGCATGATGGAACGTCATGTGAGTCTAAATGATACAGTGAAGTTCTCTCCCTGGTCAGTACGACATGCATTAATTCATTTGTAATTTTTCACTGACATTGTGTTTTCTTTTGTCACATAGTATGTATTAAAATAATCAATCCTGAACGGCTACAGTTTTATTTTATTCACCATGCCGTCAGTAACATTGGTCCTTCAAGCCGGATTTGCAAAGAAAATATTATAAAGTTGGAGAATATTGATCCGGTACAACGCTCGGAATACCGATAACTGACCACTGAGTCATCCCGAATCATGAGTTTAAATTATATGAAGTACATACAAGTATAAAATATCACCGACTTACCATTTGGCTTCAACCCATTAATGGCCCACTACAGAGCACGGATCTCTCCGCTACTGGAGACCTAGAGCATACTCCACTACGGTGGCCAACCCAAGTTTTTATGTCACCCGAAGGCCTCCGATGGTTTAACGACTGTTATCTTAAGAGAACTACTGGGACCGTCGTCGTTCTATCTGGTCCATAAAATAGGTATTAGCTAAGCATTTAGTTACTTTGCAAAACTAGATGCAAAAATTATTCATAGCTTAACCTAGATTTTTAAAGTAACAAACCAACACTAAAGCTAATTGGCAGGTACCTAATAATTTTAATTTGTTTTTGCTAATAGTCGACCTAGTTGTTATGACCATAGAATGGTTTCATGATAATATTCTTATTCAAATAAGATGAGGACACCAGACACCGCCATCTTGGGTTGAATAGAAAACATTGTTGTATTATATACTGCCATCTATGCCAGAGAAGAAACAACTATCGCATCTTAAAGCAAATGCATTTTGCAGCGCCATCTATCCAGCGCCATCTATACTATAAAGTCCTCGTACCGAATCAATTATTTTTACCTAGATGGCATTAGTCTAGCTAGACCTATATAACATTCAGACGGGCTGATCAATACTAAAAAACGAACACCTTTATTGAACTCAAATAGTGTCAACACACAAATTCATTAAAAAAATAACGGATAGAGTTTCAAGTTACAAAGGTCATCAAAAAAATTATGATACTCAATGTAGTCAAAATTTTCATTAGTTTTTTTAAGTTTTTCTAACATCCTTTAAAACTAGCACTAATGTGCTAGTTTTACAACACACCTTTTTTTAGTATATGCATTGATTAACAAGGATACTTCAATGACAAACGACACGAAAATCATTGCTCTACACAAGATTGGTTGGTGAGTTATTGCTGTTTGAATGAGTGTCCATACTTCTTGCGTGGCTACGTGCTACATTGAAAAAAGAGATAGATAGACCCCCACATGTGGCTATTTTTGTCAATAAAATTAGGTGTATTTCGTGCTCTTAAATTATCGCTAGTTGATGGCTGCACACACTGGAAAAGTTCAGGATTCCCGAGGGATTTGTAAAAAATCGATATCCACGCGGACGTTGCCGTGAGCAGTAGTTAATATAATAACAATTTTTTTCTAGTTTTGCTTTTCGTAGATGTTTTAGCTTCCGTGGGTCTAATCGTGCAAAAAGAGCAATGGATATAATTCGTTCAAAATGAGAGAAGGGAGGATTCGTGGGAATTCGTGCCTACCATCAGAGAGTACATAATTATAATATTTTTTCTAAACATTTCCGTGAAAATATTGCTACCGAAGAAACCGTCGTCCATTTATAGTCAATAAATGGACGACGGTTTCTTAAAAAAAATGCTATTCCAATTTCAAATCTTTAAGATTCGAATGAAAACCTGTAAATCACCTACTTCACCTACTTCAGTATTACAAGTATTACAAGATACGTAGGTATAGTATCTGATTTAGAATCCTTAATTGACACACCAAGAAAAATGAAACTGAAAAGAGAATTTTGCTACGAAAACCTACAGTTGATAAAAATATTTTAATGGTTATCTAATAATGTTGTCGATAATTAGTGATTCACGCTGGCAGAAACTGGGTCCGACGTAATCTCGTGATGTAGAACATGGTGGAAACAATTAATAATCCGAATGTGATACAATTTCATGCAGCCTACAAAGTAGAACTCAGCCACCTCGAACTGAGATCCTCATTTACGGGTAGCTAATTACCCTCTTGATAATGGCACCAGTGGCACTAATCGACATGAAGATAAAGAATTTTAGGTTTACCAAAACAAGCTTTTAAACTCTGACAATAAGGGTGCTGTTCCACCAGAGATGTGCTGTGCTACGTTGCTATGGATGCGTTTATCAAACAATCATATTCATTGCTCCACACTGCATAGCACTGGTGGAAACGGATTCTACTAAGCTATGATTTTTATTAAGCAGTGATAGCCTAGGAGTTAGAACGTTGTCTCCCGAACGGAGGGGCCCGAGTTTAAATCCTTGGCACGCACCTCTAATTTTCAAATATTATTTGCGTGTTAGAAGTTAATTATTACTAGCTTCGGTGAAGGAAAACATCGTGAAGAAACCTGCACACCGGAGAGTTCTCCATAAAGGTCTCAAAGTTGTGCGAAATCTACCAATCCGCACTTGGCCAGCGTGATAGACTATGGTCTGTACCCCTCACATTGTGTGTGGAGACCCCGAGCCCAGCAGTGGGACAATTATGGGTTGTTGCTTTGCTTTATGATTTTTATATGGAAGTATGCGTAATATGGATGCATGTTATGGATGGTCGCGAGTGGTGTAGCTATGTGCAGAACTGCGTATCTACAGTACTTTCTTAATTGACTGATAATAAAACATCATTTAAAATAATGCTAGCTCTGTGGGAACGGGTTAGTCAGATGGTTCAATAGCTCTTGGACTACATAATATGTATATGATCGATACATCGCATAACTCGAGCATCTTCCTCGCACAGCTCGCTTGTGGCGGCTCATCTTTATAGCACATCTTACTCGCTCCGCTACATAGCTTAGCATCAATGGAAACGGTCACACAGTTTCGTAGCTTAGCTTTTACATTTTCGCAGCTTAGCTGCATAGCACATCTCTGGTGGAAAAGCACCCTAAAGCTCAGGGGTGTAGCTACAGCCGTATCAATTATATGGGACCCCCGGACTAAGGGAGCCCCCAATGCATCTAAGAAAAATTCGTAAAATGTTCCGCAATGCATCGATACTTCATTGAAAATTGAAATTTAACAATAAAATCCAGGAAGTACCTAGACCATCTTTCATCGTTTAATTAATGTAATACATAATTTCTTTCGCATTCGCCATGATTCTAAATTTAGAAACTTTATCTCAATTTTATGTTAAATTTCTAATTATGATCCTATTTTATAATAGCACCTACCCAGTACGTTGCCGGCATGCCCGCCGGCCTTTCCCAAGGGAAACTTTATACGTATTTTCCGGTATAAAAAGTTTTCTGAAACATGACTTGAAGTTTAAGTATTTACACATTTATAATAATTATTATATTGACGACCTTGTAGCCTAGTTGGTAGTGATCCTGCCTGCGATGCGAGGGGACCTGGGTTCGATTCCCGCCCGGAGCAGATATTTATGTGACAGATAAATATTTGTACTCGGGTCATAGGGTTCATTGTGATATGTGTCGTCCATGCCACCCGCGACACAGGTGAAAACCTACTGCGGATGTATGAGTGTGTAAACAAAAAAATACTAAATTATCGATGCACAGAAAAAATCTCTTTGTGTTTTATTAATTTAATTAAAATTTTTGCGCACTGATTCCATCCATTAGTCTTCAGATTTCCGCTGCTAGACATAAGCTTCCTCTTACATATGTCACTTAAACCGGTCCTGAGCCTTCGGAATCCAGCGGAGAAGCGCTATCTTCTTTAGGTCGTCAGTCCATTCGGGGGCGTCCTATGCTTCTACCGAAGCGTGTTCTCCATTCTAGGAACTTTCTATCCAAAGAGTTATCGGTTCTTCGAACTATGTGGCCTACCTATTGCCAATTCAGCCGGCTAATTTTCTTTTTTTTAATGGAAATAGCCACAACATCCACCTGATGGTAGGTAAGTGGCTATCGTGCCTATGAAGATCAGCAACACCAAAGGCATCATGCGTTACTGGCCAAAAAAGACAGAAGTAAAACAAAGATAGGACTGGCTCTCAAGCCGGAACACGACAAGTCGTTTGGCAGCTGACTCATGCTCAAGGGTGGTAGCTATCCAGGTGAACCCCATGGAGAAATAATAATGGTATTGATTATCAATTAAAATCAATACTACCAATATAATCCCTCCGAGGGGCCCTACCACCAGCGGGCCGGATTTAGTCGCCTCTTACGATACCCATCTGGCGTGGGATTGGGGTTAGTATTCTAAGCCGCCCCAATAAGGCAAAAAATCTGAGCTATGTCAGTCACCTTAGTTCCTCTACGGATTTAATAATTTCTGATTCGATCACGTAGAAAAATAACGAGCATAGCTCGTTCTGTAGCCCACCGGGCGACATTAAGCTTAGGTATACATTAGGCCAATAGTGAAGTACCATCTCTCGGATCCCTATGTCATCACTGGCAACATACACTGCTCGAATACCTTCGACTTAAGGCACTGAGGAAACTTTTTGGGCGACAAGATATGACGATATTTACCGAACGCAGCCCATCCGAGTTGAATTCTACGAGTGACTTCGATGAAGTTGGATTTGAATCACTTGTCCCAGGTAAATGTACCTACTCGTCTACAAATTTGAGAGCAGCACCGTCCACAACAACTGGTACGGGTGCGACATGGACATTGGACATGATTTTCGCCTTTTCCATGTTCATCTTAGGACCCACCCGTTGTGAGGCGCTGTTCAAGTCCCTGACCATTGTACCAAGTTCCTCTAGCGATCCCGCCAGGACGACTATATCATCGGCATACCGCAAGTGTGTAATGTGTCCGTCATTTATGTTGATGCCACATTGTTTCCGCTCCATCAACTTGAACACGTCTTCCAAAGCAGCGGTAACAATTTTGGCGATATGACGTTCCCTTTCCTGACACCTCTCTGCAGATGAATGGCGTTCGTTGCTGTGTTGTGTAACAGAAATGATGGGTGATGTGAACAAACACTTCAGCACCTCAATATACCGGTAGTCGATCCTGCACCACTGAAAATAATTTAGCCCAGTCTCAATATAATATAGAAACAAATCAGATAGAATCAAAGGCTTTCTCATAGTCCACAGGCAACATATAGCGACATTGATTGATTGTGGTTAATTAATCGACATAGTTATTCTTTTTGTTATTTTAAACTAGTTACGACTGTTAATCTTTCTATGGGTTTGTTGTTCAGTATTACTTATAACAACATTCTGAACCACTGCGCTTTTTTTTCTTTTTGGTTTTTTACGCAGTCGGGGTTTTTGTATTTCTTAATTGATTTTGTGCTCTTTTATTATCGTACTGTTAATTATTGTAGTTAACGGCAATTATTCTACCAAATCTACATATTATGTATATTTTTCTAATTATTATTATTATTATTATATGGAAATAGCCGGCAAACGAGCTGACGATCCACCTGATGGTAGGTAAGTAGCTATCGTCGGCAATGACGGCAATGAACATCAGCAACACCAAAGGCATCATTGATGCGTTGCCGGCCAAGAAAGAAAGAAGAAAAAGAAAGAACTGTCTGTCAAACCCCCAGCCTGAACACGTCATTTGGCGGCTGACTCATGCTCAAGGGTAGTAGCTATCCAGGCGAACCCTATGGAGAAATAATAATAGCAATAATAGTATTAATTAACAATTAAAATCAATATTGCCAATATAATCCCTCGAGGGGCCCTACCACCAGCGGGCCGGATTTAGTCGCCTTTTACAACACCAATCCGGCGTGGGATTGGGGTTATCATTCTGTTTAAAAACCGTGTATTTTTTCTAAATAAACATTCTGTCTTCTGAAGAGTCTTATGACCTGCTTCTCTAAAAAATTCGAAACACGATTATTTTTTCACGCAAGCTGTTTAATTAAAACACGTATTTTTGAACATTGTCTATTTGTATTGTATGTATTCTTACCACTAACTGTATGCTACACGAAGGCTATACAAATTAAACGGGCGAGCAAATGTATCTCAATACCTTTCTTCTATAGCTCACTCAGTCATTTAATTTTGAAAGTATTACTCGTATAATCATAATTATAATTCAGCAACTTCGTATGACATCAATTATCGTAACATAAGTATGAATTTTACAACATAAAATTATTCTACAGATCAATAAGAGTGACACAGATTACAAAATAAGATACTAAAAGATTACTAAATACATGTTAGATTTAATTGTTTTACACTACGAATACGAGCGATTTATAATTAAAAATATACATAAATACAAAATGGAAAAACCAAAATTATATTTGCTTTGGTTTGGCTCCGAGCTATATAATCTTTAATATAAAATGAAATAAAATATACACAAAATAATTAAATATGTATTTTAAATAAAACGGACGGAAATAACCTTAATTCATTAACATAAACTTTGAAAAAAAAATCATGGTCAACCCACAACAATGCTAATTTGACTTTCAGTTAATATTACTATGGATAAAAACACAATTTCGTAAGTAGGTATTCTATCTATCAACTAACGATGTATTCTTGCTATTTCAACAAGAATACGATCGATCTATTCTTGTAAAAAATGAACATTGTATCGGAAGTATCGGAACCCGATAAATAATATAGGAACTATCAACCACCTCTAACTAAAAATAAAAATAAACAGTGGCCGTAAAATTCCAGAAAATAATAAAATCCTTAATGTCCATCTATACACACTCACCAATATTTTGTATACTATTAAATTTTAAGTATACTAATACTTCTTTCGAACACATAAAATATGTAACTGATTTAATTTTTTTAAACATTTATAGCAACTAGTTAAGCGGATCTGGGTTTGATTCTTGGTCATCACGAGCATTCAATGACGGCACAATCAACTAATGACGTCACAATATCCAACTAGTTTTGTTGAATTGGCTAGGTTTATTGAGATTTATTGCAAAATAACAAATTATATTGGATAAATGTTTAAGGTTCAAAGTCTGAGCATCCTCATTTTATTAAACGTCACGTGTCTGTGGTGACTATCATTATATTATATTACTAACATTACGTTTCATAATTCACAGAAACATCTTTTATATTCCTGTGATGGTTTTAGCTAATCTTTTCTTTAAAATTTGCATGTTCAAATAAGATCGGTATTAGGAGAGAAACAAAATTAATGCAAGTGCTTATATGCACGTAACATTATTTACATATTATTATATTTTTAACTGATTTCACGCGTGTCAACAAAATATTTGATTTTGTTAAAAGTAAATACTTGAGATTTTAATTTATCAGAATTAAACTTTAACTAAGATAAATGCCCTGCATAAATGCATTTCACTCTGTTAAATTTAATAGAAAGCCACAAAACACTAAGTTTCTTGTTACACTCGTATACGAAGTCTCACTTCACTGTTTCATAGACGTATTCTTGCAAAAGCCCGTTCGTAGTCACCTCACGCATTACTCTATGTACTCTGGAATGTTTCAAAGAATAACTATTAGCTAGAACCTCATCACGATTGGCGTAAATACATCAATAATGCCAAATTGCTAAAACGTTAAACAGATTATTGGGAAAACATTGAAATGTTCTCAAACACGCAATAAAAAACTGCTAGCGGCTGCATATTCTATAGGATTTTCTAAGGACCTGCAATTTTGTTAGGTATCTTAATCTATTTTTCCCACGGACGTAAAAAAAGAACGGACGTAACCTTATCTAATCGAGAGTGAAGCATAGCAATGACAGCTCGCTTACCATGTGTGCGTAATTTTGTAATTTTTGATTCGCAATGGTGTCAATGTCATAGCAGTATGGTGTCAATGTGTGGGTCTGTGTACTTGTACGAATAGAGAGTTGGTATTACTATGGGTGCTTCACTGAGTTTGTTGTTGGGATTACGTCCGTTCTTTTTTACGTCCGTGATTTTTCCATTAAAGATCGTATAATAAATTGATTCGGTAAATTATAAAGTGTAATTTGTCATCCAGCCACTTAGTTCAACGTTTTGGCAATTCAGCGAACGCTTAAGACGACTATGCATGTATATATACTTTCTTACAGTTACTTAACAAATAAATAGTTTATTGTTAACGCTATCACTATAGTTATTATTGTACGAACGCGTATACATGTATTTTCGAATACAGCTCACATTACACTATTCATAAATTTATTACACAAAGTCTTTGTGAAACACTCCACAGTGTGCAGTGTCACTACTTTGTAATAATTCTAAAATACTCATACTTGTTTGTTAAACTGGTGTATGTATTTGTTTAAAATACTACATAATATTTATAATTATATTTTACGGGAGCAATTTGCTGCATTCATGGCAGGCTTGACATCATTCTGTGAATATCTTGCCAAGTCATATTTTTCCTGACACAACATGACATTTGACAAAATGTTGTTGTCAAAATACGCTGTATAATTTTGAGATGTTGGTGTCCATTTATTCCATGTCTTTCTTTTGGGTGTTCTATCGTTATCTTCCTGAGATGTAACATCTTCCGATGACACGTTGTGTAAATTTGTGTTATCTGCTGGTCTTTCGTTCTTATTTAATTGACTTCCAGGTGAATTAAACACAACTGTATATTCTGTGTTCTTTCTGACATATAATTTTTCTGTGACATAATTATAACATTGTTCTTGCGATCACAACGTACATTGTAGGGCTTTTTAAAATACATGTTGCGTTGACGTTAACCTTTCAGTAGATGCCATGCACATTGAAGTTAAACTGAAGATGAAATCGATTTAAATATGCTATATAATTGCGTAACATGTGTCTCTACGTTAGAATTATTACATATCTGTTGCAAATATGGCCTTCCTAACCTGATACATCCTTTTTTGAAGACAACATGATTCATCCAATATTTTTTGCATTTGACACAGATTTGGCCACAGATGACACCACAAAATACACTGTATAACTTTGACGGAAATTAAATAAACACGCTGTATAATTTCGACAACTTTCTACTACATATTACACAACTTGTAACTTGACGTTAGAAACACAGTGTATAATTTCAATAGACGTGTCTTTGTGCTACAAATACTATATAAATTATCTTCTGTTGCAACTTTGGCCTTTCTGAAACATCCTTCAGACAACATGATTCATCTATAACATTTTTGCGTTTGATATGAATAGAACACACTGTAGGAATTTAACGGAAATGAAACAAAAAACGTTGTATAATTTCGACAACTCTGACGTTACACAACTTGTAACATGTTAGAAACACAGTGTATAACGACGGGCATGTTTCTGTAAGTCACACAAAATCTATCCATGTAACTTGCTACGTGTCAGTGTCAGTGTGTGTGTGTGTGTGTGTCAGTCAGTAGACGGGGCTGTGCGCGTCGTAGTTGAGCTGCAGGTAGGGCGGGATGGCGGCGGACAGCTCGGAGGCGCGCCGGCGCAGCGCCGCGATGCTGTGCCCGCGCCACACCTCCTCTTCCACGTGCTCGCCGCCGTTACCTGCCGATTGTGTAACTTGTAACTTTAGTAGTGGTTTTATAACTGTTTTTATTTAATACTAGCTGACCCGGCGAACTTCGTATCGCCTAACAAACTATTTTTTTTCTAAAATAAAAGTAGCTCAAGTTACTCCTTGTTACATCAGCTATCTGCCAGTGCCAGTATCAGTGAAAGTCCCATCAAAATCGGTCCAGCCATTTCAGAGATTAGCCGGGACAAACAGACGGACAGACAGACAAAAATTGTGAAAAATGTTGTTTTGGTATATGTACCGTGTATACATCCATATGCACTTAGTAAAAAGCGGTTATTTTAATATTACAAACAGACACTCCAATTTTATTTATTTGTATAGATGTATAGATTCAGAAAAAAAATCTGTAAAATCAGAACTTTTATATCTAAAGTTATCACTCATTCCTCTGATTGGATTCCTGATTGGATTGGGTTCCACAACAACGCTGGGTTTTTTTCCACCTGAAGCCGTAAAGACCGCTACGACCAGCAACTGTCCATTTAAACATAAACAATGAGGCGACCCGTAGGGTGCAATGGTTACCACGCCGGATGGCCGTGCCAAGGGTCCTGGGTTTAATTCCCAGCGAGGTATTTAACTGAATGATGAGTTTGAATTTCTGTTCTCGGTCTGGGTGTGAATGTCCTTGTCTAGTGTGTTGTCCATGGCTCCCACGACACAGGGAATCCTAGCGTGGGGCTATGAGTGTGTAAGGTTACTTATTGTTTAATATGTTACCGCTAGTAGTAGGCGATGCGTTATTAGGGCAGTGGCCCATGTGCGGCGGAGTGGGAGAACCCTCCAGCGGCGCAGACTGCTGCTGGATGTTGTTGCAGTACGACATCATCGTGTCACCTGGATGAGGGAAACAATACTGATATTTATGTAGGACTTACTGTTGCCACCTTTTTTTGAAGGTAAAATACAAGGACCTGAAAAAAAGACGGACGTAACCTCGTCCAATCGAGAGTGAAGCGCAATGGCCGCCCGCTTACCATGTGTGCGTAATTTTTGATGCGTGATTGAGGCAGTGAAGTGTCAATGTGTGGGTGTGTGTACTTGTACGAATATAGAGTTGGTATTAGGTACTATGGGTGCTTCACTGAATTTGTTTTTGGGATTACGTCCGTCTTTTTTTAGGTCCGTGGTAAATAGTACACATTAATTATTTTTAGTACTTATTTATTTTTCCATGTGTATTTGTTATTAGTTAGCTTCGGTTAACAAAGTCTTATTATTTTTAAAATAATTGATAGTAAATAGGTAATGTACAAGAACGGTCAATTTGAAGTTGACGTTTACTTGCCGTGACGTGTGAGCAAGAAAGACGTGAATGCGTTTCGTTGAAATTCTCAATGCTGCGTTGCGGGCGCGTTCCAGTACTTCCAGTCATAGTTAAAAAAATCTCGACAACTGAATTACCGATGAAAATATACTATTATTCGTACTATATTATTTTTCTATAACATATAAGTAGTACAATTGACTGAAATATAGCACGATACTATGTATGTAATATAGAACGGGTGGTAACCTTAGTGTGACTATACGTGACTAGCCAGTGGAATTGTTTAAGAAACATGTAAAATTTCAACTTTTACGGAAAGGTTACTATACTGTAGATGAGTACTTTAATGACAAAGACGCATGGAAAAAAATATACCAAAATATTTTTATTTTTAAAAGATGTGCTGAGGAGTTTATGGCTTTTCTTCTCCTCCATGACAAAGCACCCTTCCGAAAAGCTGGTAAATTAAAAAAAATACGTGCATAAGTGTATCAGTGATACGTATATTAACAAATTATTTAGAATTTTGAATTTATGCTCAAAGTTTGAGATTGTCTCCAAAAACGTGGTGGAGAATGGACTGGGCCTTCTCAGATATCACTTTTCACCTATTATCTTCTACTCTATCTACTAGCTTGTATGCTTGCTTGATGGCTGGTAACATAAAACATTAGGGTATTCTGCATGGAATACTCCGTGATAATTATCATACATGTGGCTGAGACCACGGTCATAATATCTGAGTCAGAATATCGTCCAAAATAGCGAGATATACAGTTAAAATAAGATCACTAATGATTAATTTTAGTTTTGTTTGTTTGTTGGTTGAATAGCTAACAACTAACCACTAATTTGGCTTTAAGCCATTAACAGTCCACTAGTGAACACGGGCTGAGTCTCTATCTTTGAGAAAGCCCAGAGCATACTCAGCCAAGATACTCCACTACGATTGGTGGAGTGAACTGGAGAGGACAAGAGTAAATTAGTAACTCTTGTCTATTTCAAGATAATGTCTTGTGGTCTTACCAAGCGAGTTAAGCGGATAATGCGTCTGATACGGCTGCCCAGAGGCCACGGAGCTGATGGGCAGCGAGGGGTTGAGGTCTGCCGCCAGCTGCGGGAGGCCTCCCGCGCCAAACCCGCCCATCGACACCCCGCCTTGGGACAGCTGGCCTAGACCTGGGGATAGAGGTTCTGCTGTAGATCACTATCGCACTCTGTTGATGGGGGAATATAAAGGTTACCTTGGGAAAATTATTAATAACAAGCGGTGCTTCTTCTTATAAGTATGACGGCGAGCGGCCTCTTTGGTTCTACAATCATACAAGAAGAAGAAACATAGAAGAAGAAGAAGAAGGGACATTCTATGGGATTCGAATAGTGATCACGGAGTAGTACAGATTGTTATTGATGTGAACATTAGGAGAACTGGAAATATATCATAGTAAATACAATAGTGCAAAGTAAAAGGAATATTATTGAATAACCAATACCATAGAATACCCCTTCTGCTTCACGTATATTAAATGATATCTTGTATAACTTTTTCGTAGTTCCATGTTTTATCATCACACAACGCTATCGTGTAAATGAATGAGAATGAGAGCGAACTGATCTTGTGTGCCGCACTACCCGCGCGGCCTTGTCAGTGACCTGCCCGGCGGCTTTTTTGTGCGGCACATTCGGTTAGCTGGTGGCATAGTGTGTAGCAGCCATTGGTTATAATTCACGAAGATCTGTTCAGGCGTTTCTAGGTCATTAACTCAAATTGTCGGAGGTTTTTTTAATTTTAAAATTTATAGCTATTGTTTGATTTTTGATAACCAGCTCTGCAACCACTGCAACCAGTTCCGTTAACCTTAGTGATTTTTGTTTGTAATAATGTATAACCTAATTATTTTTATTTTTACTCAGGAGTTTCTTCACGGCTTTTCTTCGCCTCCATGACAAAGCACCTTTCCGAAAAGCTGATAGATGGCGTGATACCTACATGAATAAATTATTTTGAATTTCGATGAGCAATGTCCGTAGCACTCACCAGCCGGCATAGACCATGGTCTGTCAGCGAAGACCCCGGGCCCGCAGACGTCCCCCCCGAACGGTGGTAGACCGTGCGACGGCAGCAGCGCTCCCGGTGACCGGAACACGTTGCTGCTCTTCTTGCGTTTCTTCCACTTGGCGCGACGGTTCTGGAACCACACCTGGGGAACGAACATAGGTTAGTGTCGAGGAACCAAACTTGGGGAACAACAGGGAGTAGAGTCAGTGTGGTCTGTGGAGGAGCGATAAAGTGATGTGGGATTTTTTATCCAATATAATTTTAAGGGAAAGCCGGCAAACGAACTCACGATCCATCTGATGGTAAGTGGCTACCGTCATCAACAGCACCAAACGCATCACTGCGTATAAGGAAGAGAGACGAAAAAGCAAGAAAGAACTGGCTCTCAGCCAGCTGGACCACGACGAATCGTTCGGCGGCTGACTTAAGCAAGGTAAGAATAAGTGAGGTGTAGGAATAAGTGAGGGAAGAAGTGATTTCTGTCTAGTCACTAACGACCGTTTTCAATCAATTTATTTATCTCAGGATAAGTTAAGGATAAGTAGGTAAAATAATAACAATTGTCGGCAACTGATCTACGGATTGTGCAAGGACTGAATACTGAGTATGGCCGTAAAAAACCATAGCTAGCAATCTCAGTAGCTATCTTGTGTGCCATTAAATTCAGTTCTTCCAGGAAGAAAGGAATAATTTCCCCTAGGTATCCTCTTCGTAATACATTATTCTCATGTTTTGTGATGAAATGTGTTTATTATACAGGCTCGGTATTAAGTAAGGATATGTTTAAGTAAGGATACGTCTAAGTTTTTGTTTCTACTCTACAGTAAACTCATTCTAAAATTTCTGTTTCACAGCAGAAATGTTTGCGGCCAATTAATATTACTATCCGATATGATGCTTGTAAATGACTATCCGATATGATACTTGTAAATAAAATAAAAATGCAACTCTAGAGCCGAAAGTTATCTTGAAATTTGAAGAGCTACGTAACCTACCATATTTTTTATACCGAATGCTTTAACGATGCACTTTGATTCACCAATAATGCTCAAAGTCATCATTGATTGATTGTAAAGTACGGTGAACCATATTTCAACGTCGTAGGGTTGCACCCGGGCCCAGGGGAAGTGATGTGTGCGATTTACCGATGATCTTCGAGATTCGAGGAAATTATCACTCGATTTGAGACGGACGGGGATAAATGATGGGTCCGTGAGGCGAAAGGAACGATTACAGGAGTAAAAAGGAAAAAAAAACTTCGTATTTTTGCTCACAGGTTTCGGAAGTTTTTTCGTCGTATTTTATGTAGTTTATTCTTCTTTGTATTTGCATTTACTGCAATGTGCTGAAGATTTTGGTTCAGCGGCATAATTTATTAAAATAATTCAGTAAAAAAAATTGTTGTGTATTTTTGTAATTGTAATTGTAAAATACATTGAAGTATTATTACTAGCGTATAGAATAGACACCGCGAACACAATGTATGTTCCAATGTATTGGCGCCGCGCGGCTTCAATGTCCAATGGATTCGTTCGATTTTGAAAGGAGAACAGGGGCTCAATATTGAAAATAGAACCTCCCGGCCGGGACACATTTTGTTCGAGATGTCTATTCTATGACATTATACTTCAATGGTAAAATACAATTTTTTGTAGCAATAGCACAGGAAATATTATAATAGTACCTGTATAGTAATAAGTAAGTATAGGTATATAATTAAAATATGTATAATATTTACATGGGCTTTGCAAAACCAACTTATAGTCAGTATTAAAGTAATTATTAATTAACTATCAGATACGAACCGCCAAAACGTCTGAAAAAGAAAAACTAGTTCAGAAGCATCCCGCAGCCGCCATGGCTCTGAATAATGGAGTCTGCGCGTTGTCTCTGACACTTCGAATGACTACAGCCATCTCGCTCACACCGGGGTTTTGTTGTCTCGCTCGCACTCATGCATGTTTGATACGATCTGCGTTTCCGTGTCGTGGTTTAGATTTTAATGTCAGTTTGTAGGTTGTAGGTGTTTACGCTTTTAGAATAAACGATTTGGGGCCGCTTCCAGCGAAAATGTGGTGGGAATAGATTTGAAAGTGTAGGAAATATGATTGTAAGTGTATTAAACTGTCTTTTTATTTACAAAATTACGAACATTCATATTATTATCATTCACTTTTCAGGTATTTCTATTCTATGTCGAGTTTCATTTAGTTGTAGGTACCTACCTATATTAAATTAAAATAAGATTGAGGTGAGTACCTACCACCAAAATTTTTTTTCTTGTTTACTTTATATGTAATGCTTTTAGCATTAAGTCCACCTTTTGTTCCATTACATGTGTAAGGTTCATTAAAGAATAAATAAATAAAAATGTATTTTGCACTAAAAATAATAACTTGAAATAATAAAAATAAACATTAGGCTTGTAAATAAATAAATTATAAATAAATAAATGCTTTATTGCCACACAACAACAAAAAAGGAAAATAAACTACCTAACAATAAGTAAAATACTGTGTGGTGAGGTTACACTACTTGACAAGAGATGGCGCTACAATGTTCCGTAATGCTAGTATCGAAGATTTCTCTCTTTACAAGTCAATAATTCTTTCACAATGTAAGGAATTTTCATTTTTTTAATAGGTTCAATTAAAAAAAGTAATACTTATTTTTGAAAATTTAATAATATTTCTTTTTTAAAGATATTTATAAATTAAATAAAACAAAAACAAGGGCCAGAATAAACCTTCAAGGAACCTTACTTTTTAAGTCTTTTTACCGTTTGACGAGGGTGAAAGGGTTGTCGATTCAACTTGGATACATTCTCAGAATTGTTCGCTGTAGATGTCTCGCCGCGGGGGTTAGAATCCGGGATTATCCCGAAATCAATAGTCTCGCGGAATGACTGACGATTTACACATAATCCCGGATCATTTGTCCAAGTTTCTTCAGCTTTTTCGCCAAAATCTTTTCCGTTTGCATTGTAGTGCGTTCCGGATTCACATTGAGACGTTATATTTCTTTTGGTAAAATTGTAACTGGATTTAAGAAATACACAAATATTTTTAGAATTATTGTTATTAGGACGGCCTTCTTATTGAGACAAAACGTATTTTTTGGAATTCGTATCTGCGTTTGTGCAAGTTTCACGCAGATATCTATGAAGCGATTTAAAACATGACCAATCAATTCTGATTATGATTGCATTAAAAGTTAATAACAATTTATTGTATCGGTTTTCGTAGATACAGGTTCATAGTAAATACTGAATTCACGGGTCACGGATTATACTAACTGAGAAAACTAAGACGTCACCTACCTACTTCGATTCTCGACCGAAGCACACAATAATATTTTGCTTTCATTATTTAATTATTTTGAGTTAGGTAGATGTCAAATAAAATCGCTATCATGATTCTACTGTCCATTTCCCAATGTTATACATTATTTTCTTCCATACTTCCCTACTAGCCGTCACCTCTACACTACATAACTCTTCTATATCTTTCTTCTCTATTTCTCAACTCTCCTTCCATCTTTTTTTTAGCCGTCCTCAACCCCTTCTTCCACCACATTCATATCCAACAATCTTCTCGTGTCGATACATGCGTTTCTTCTAGTCTCACAATCGAATATCGAACATCTACATTCATATCTAATTAATAATGTATTCGTAGGTAAATTACAGTCGATTAATTTTCTCAGTCACATTATATAGACACGGTAGCCCTATTGGGTGGTTCCCGGGTGATCCCGGAATCAATAACTCTTCCGGGATGACGGCCGATTTGCCCGTAATCCCGCACCATTTGTCACGGAACTCCCGAAAGTCGTTTGACCAATTTTATACGGACGATGCTTTATCATAGGCTTTCGTATGTGTATGCGTCGGTTTTGTTTGGGTAAGGCTTCGCGTAAGATTTACTTAGGTGTCAATATTATTATCAGTCATTGATTTTAGGTAAGTACTAATTATTATTATCTTTCCGTCTGCCACCCTCTTCTTCTGAAGGTTTATAGTAATTTCTTTCTTTATTCTCTCTTCTATATTCTTGCGTCAGTGGCTTTGGATACTTATGTCCTTAGCGATAGTCACCACCTATCATCAGGTGGTTCGACTACTCTTTGGCGGCTATTTCCACATTAATAGTAAAGGAGGTAGGTATTCGTATATTATATTTCACAAGCCAGTTACAAAACTACCCACTACAAACTAGTCACGAATCTCGTGGCAGGAGTACAGTAACGTAGCAAATATTTCGATAATTTCTAGTTAGTACACAGTATGGGGGGGGTCAGTTTCGTCAAGATCGTGCGCGGGCAGTTAGAGGGCGCTGTTTACACATCGTGCGCCAGCGTGGAGCAGCGTGGTGAGAGGGACAGGAGATAGCGGGTTGGTTTGTAGGATATGGAAATTGTATCGAAGCAAGCTTCGATCGCTAATAACAGGATTAGTGATCGAAGGGAGCAAGAGATATTGTGCGTGCACCCTCGAGTCCAAGTATCAATAAATAAATTAACTTTTACACATTCATAGCTCTGCGCTCAGATTCCCTGTGTCACAGCCGCAGTCACAATAATACTAATTATTAATATGACACCGCCGGGCCGGGCTGGGATTTAAACCCGGGACCACTCAATCATGCTGAACAAAGACAAAGCATCAACATTTAAATCACTTGGCAATTCAATATCTACTCATGTGTCCTATAATTAACGCTATAAAACACACTCATAGCTCCCCTCCAGGATTCCCTGTGTCGTGGGTGCCATGGACAACTTAAAAGGAAATTCAAACTCACCATTCAAATTTCCACCTGGGAATCAAACCCAGAACCATGACCAGAACGGTGCCATACGGGTCGTCTATTATATTATATAACTTAGAAACGCTATCGCCCATGACTTGGACGACGTGTTTCAGCGTCAATCAGTTGTGCAAACAGTGTGCTCACGGAAGCTGCCGCGCCGGTGCTGCCATCTCGCGGCTAGCGGCTACACGTAGCTGGTCGACATGTTACCTACTACGTAAAATGCGAACACTAGTATAGCTGTTCTATACATAGATACCAAGATTCTATAGTATCATTTGATTTAACAAGTTTTTTTATGGAAATAGCCAGCGAGCGAGAACGATACACCTGATGGTAAGTGGCTATCGTTGCTGATGTCCATCAACTGTGGCTACTTGCCATCAGGAAGATCATCAGCTCATTTGTGGTTGTGACATTAAGTATGTACATTTTAACAAGGATTTATTAACTTGACTTCTACTGTTACTAAAATGTACGAGTATTAAGGTCTAAGAATCTGAATTTCGCCCACTTCAAGTTATTTTAGGTGTGTATCTTTATGTTGGGCGGGTGTGTAGATTAGGTGTCACCAAACAAACATTATGGTAGCGACTAACGACCACAGCTCACGATGCACTTATGATTATGTTTTTTATTTAGTGCAGTACACTTGTGGCTTTAACCCACGGGTCTCTCCTCTTGAGGAGGCCTACAGCATACACCACGCAGCTCCAGTGCAGACTGGTGTAGAGGTTAGTGGCCCACCCAAGTGTCGCAAGTTTCTATGCCGCCCGAGGGCCTTCGACATGGCTTAACGACTGTTATCTTACGATAGCAACCGGGACCGACGGGTTTACGTGCCCTCCGAAGCACGGAAACGCTCAAGATTTTTTTAGCCACTAGCGGTCACCCATCCAACTACCGACCGCGCCCGCTTAACTTAGTCGTTCACTTAGGATAGACGCAAGCCGCCAGAATATGAGCGTAGCAGTGCTACTACTCACAAAAGCTTCTTTTATTTTTTAAGTGAAGGCGCGTTGGGAATTTTTGAGATGGGATAAACTAATCAGCTCGTCACACCGTCATCATTTTAATCGACAACTACCTGTAGCGCCATCTCTGAGAGAAGTACAGAACTATAGTTACTTAATTTACAGCTCGTATTAATATCAAGATTGTATTTTACATATACTTTACGAGGCGATGGCAGCCATTCTCTTAAAAATGTAATGAATAAAAAATACTTTATTTAAAAGTATTTCCTGCACAATAAAATATTTCCTGACAATCAAAAAATAAACACATAATTAGTCAAGTTTTCACTTCTGTCGGCACTACCGGGGTGCATTGTTTTTACTATTATTTTTCTATGTACTTAATTGTAATATATTATTGTACCGAGAAAGGATCAGCCGTCGGTCAGAGTCGCCGTCGGTAAATTCAGTGGTGTTAATATTTCAAAACTTCGGCATTTATTCATTGATTAACGCTCTTACGTTTATTAGCTCTACAAATAATGAGAAAAAAATTATAGGAGGCTCACACAAAATAAATGTTCGTCTCTAATTTATTGTTCGCAGGTACCAAAGTACTTCTATTATATTTTTTTTTATAAAACATTCAACATGGTCAAAAGTTAGAGAGCATAATTTGCGAATAATACCCACTTTTCTATGTAAATTATCGCCAGATGCAACAAGAAATTAAAAAAAATCGTTATTTTCATACTTAGTAGTATACCTATTATTTGTTTTATATCTTTATAACATCATTGACGTATTTCATAGCTTCCATTTTGTAGCCATTTTCCGAGCGAGAACTCATTTATGAATCTATTTGGAAAATTCCTTTCTCATTTGAAAGAAAATGATTCCACATAAGTATATTTCACAAAATTCAGTTCTGCTGATGGGATCCAATTGAGACACGGACAATTTTTTTGCAGTCAGTAATTTTTTTTGGTAAAATTTAGATCATTGTGATTTATTCCGGAGTACAAACAATGTTCAAGACATTGTAAGTTTTTTTCAGTAATTAAATTAAATTAAATTAAACGGTAACACACTCATACCCCCGCAGTAGGTTATTACCTGTGTCGCGGGTGGCATGGACGATACATATAACACATCACAGTCACACCCATGACCCGAGTACAAATATTTATCTGTCACATAAATATCTGCCCCGGCCGGGAATCGAACCCGGGACCCCTCGCTTCGCAGGCAGGGTCGCTACCAACTAGGCTACAGGGTCGTCAAATTGTGACCCACAAGCGACGCTGACCACACCTTTCAGACTAAGTAAATAAAGTTTATTATTATTGTTTCGTTCAGGATTAAACCTTCTCGGCTAAAACAGGTTGGTTATCCACGGGCCTAAGCCAAGTGGAAACCATTAGTGTAGATAGTTTGTAATATATTTAGTTAATTATTACCCGATGTCTCGACCCTGTAGGTTATTATTGACACTTGCGCAAATGGCAAGGACCCAGCCTGCGAAGCGATGAGTCCCGGGTTGAATTCTCTGGCTGTACTAGATAAAAAAAGGATGCGTGTACTTTTGTACGCGCGTGAGAAGTTATACTTCATTGACATAATTAAATAAATATTAAATTTAATAACGTGTATCAGTTTTAATTATCTTTCAAAAACTATTTTTATACTAAATAAAAATAATAAAACATTACTTGTGTACTACCTATGTTTACACAAGTACAAACTAGATGGCGTTGTTCAGGAACCTGAATCACGCTGTTGAGACTCTGTAAGATTGGTATAAGTAATAACATTAAATTTTAAAAGAGGTAAAGATAATAAGAAGCTAGGGCCATCTATCCAGTGCTTCCATACCCCTCCATGGTAGCGCAAACGTTTAACGCAACCTTTTTGCAAGTCGCATAAGAAGTATAACTTCAAAAATGTTTGTTTGGGTCTTGGGTATTTATAATATCCTATTTGTGTTATAGTCCAGTGCCGATAGCTCTAAAAACGGTAAAAAGTGGAAGAAAATTATAGTAGAATGAAACCTATTGCAAAAGGAAGAGAATATAACGAAGATTATAGGAAAAATAAATTACGGGCGATCTGAGCTCGGGAAGGGGGGGAGAGGGGGGGTTTAATGGAAAAAAATGGTCTATCTCGATTTCCGGAAAAACTACAAGTCCTATTGAAAAAAGTTGAACAGCAAAGTTGTAGGTAATAAAAAGGTCTACAACTTTTGTATGTACACTTATTTACATAACCTCAAAATTTATGTGAAAAATTAAAAAAACCACGTTTTTGGTTTTTTATTTTTATCTTTTACAAAAAAAAAAAATTGTTTCACGAAATTTGGCGAAAACTTACCTTTGTATGTCCTTGACATACTGTAATTTTTTTGATTCAAAAATATATTTATTTTCACCTTATTTTGACCTTCTATCGAAAAAGTACCCTTATTTTCAGTCGAAAAATCTCACGTCAAAAAATCAGATTTTTTAAAAATTTGGTAGTCTTTTTGTTCGTTGAAATCTCTACTTTCTAATGGTATTTAAAAAACTATACACTACCATGGTAAATGTTCTCAGAAAATGCAATGCTACTATAATTTTTTTTCGTTTCAAAAATTATCGGCACTGGACTATTAGTCTTGCGCTGGTGAAGAGAATTCAAATCAATTGAATGACCCATTGCTCTAGCTTCATAATACAGTGTTAACTATAGTGTATTGTCTGTGGTAGATGTACAGTGAAGGGTGTGGCTGAAACAGCAGTACACAGAGCTGTGTATATAGCCGGTGGTGTCGGTACATGGCGAGAAATCGCTCGATACATGCACGCGCACGCGTAATCGCCCCGGCAAATTGTTTAGTGATGGGAAGTGGCGATGCCGATATAGAGGCGGCGATAGAAGTAGTTCGCTATTAAATATTTATGTAACTGCTACGTAAAAGGATTTGAAAGATTTTTTAAGTTACAAGTGAAGTTAAAGATTACGTACATTTTGGAATAAGTTTACTTTAAATTGTAAGTCTTAATATACCAATGAAATCTTGCAAAACGATTACATTGCAACAGGTTCAGTTCATATGTATTGTACGGTAAAAAAATGTTACAATTCATACATCACACACTTACACGTGTGCATCCGGATGAAAATGCAAATCACTTGGTAAATTATTCAGTGCTCAAAAATATAAGTATTTAAATAAAAAGTCGAGAATGTAATGGTCATATTTTGTAAACTACTGTCGAAGTATTTTCTCCAATATTATGTAATAACAAGATTTGAAAAATTTGCCGATTAAATAATTTTAAAAGCAAAACAAACATCATTTTTTAACGTAGCTAACGAACCTATCGTTAAAATTGACTGCAACAGCACATCACTAGCACCCCGCCTGTATTTCCGCTTCGCGGGGCAGCTATATACGTGGTGTTGCACATATATAAAGTATGTAGTACGTTGAAATCTAAACGATGGAGTATAAAAATGGTATCCGCGTTCTACAAAATGGAACAGTCACTGACGGACGAAATGCACATGTCACATTGTGTGACATACTTCAAACATTCCATATTATCAAAGAGTCGAAATGAACAAAAAATGTAAATGCTACTAATCACGGACGTAAAAAAAAGACGGACGAATTCAGTCCCAAGAACAAATTCAGTGAAGCACCCATAGTAATACCAACTCTCTATTCGTACATGTACACACACCCACACATTGACAATTCACTGCTTCAATCGCGAATCAAAAATTACGCACACATGGTAAGCGGGCGGCCATTGCTATGTTTCACTCTCGATTAGACGAGGTTAGGTCCAACTTTTTTTTAGGTCTGTGTGTTCACATAGCGATGTGTTGTGTAGCGATCTGACGAAGAATATACATATGGACATCGGGAATGCGTTCTCTCAGTGGTCCAACTATAATTTCCACAGATGTCTGTGATAACTTCTCATTTTCTAGGCAGAAGAGAGACAGCAACGGCATTCCCTCTCTGTCGTATTTGTAAGGAATGAAAGATTGTGGTCATCTATTATACGTATATGCTTCAAATATTATTCAGGTCGGATGTATTTGAACCTGGTTAGATTTAATGCTACAAAATTTAAGTAGTCAACAAGGACAGAATGTTAAACTACTGCCGTTCCCTGTAGCGGCCGTTTTCAATAATTTATCTAACTTGGAGAAGTAAATAGCAATAGTAATAATAGTAATCATAGATTTAATCCTTTAGGGCTTGTTTCACCATCTTCAAGTAGAGTCCTGAATAAGCTATTCGCCGGTTAAAGTGACGTTAAAGTGTCATTTTACATACACGAAATGTCAACTTAACCAACGAATAGCTTACTTCGGACTTACTTGAAGATTGTGAAATAAGCCCTTATTCTTTCATCTGAGGATTTAATATTGACTTTTTCATAGTCGCTAAGCAACTGACCTGAGTTGAGGATTATTACGGATAGAAATGACCGCAAATGTATACGAATTCATGACCGTCCAATATTGCCGACTTCACTTTCGGGGTTCGAAACCATAGCCTATTCAAGTACTCTTCAAAATACAAAACCGTTCATATATGTATCATTGATTAACTTACCTGTGCACTTGGTTTTCAATCTACCACCATTGATTGCCACCTTCGGAAAGCTTCACGGAGGATAAGAAATCGCGGAATAAACTTTTTGGCACATCTTTCAAAAAGTACATAAAAAAGCAGTTGAAGAGCTGGTAATTTCTATGAGTCTTTATCAAAGTCAAACTGAGAAACTTAAAATGATTAATTAACAAACGGCTCATATAACGAAAGCCAAGATTTACACAAAGCAAAGCAACAACCCATAATTGTCCCACTGCTGGGCTCGGGGTCTCCGCTGGCCAAGTGCGGATTGGTAGACTTCACACACCTTAGTGAGCAGGAAAAAAACAAACCCGGAAGCTTCTTGCTGCTTCTTCTCCCGGGCCCTCTCACAGTAGGGCTTTGTCTGAAGCATTGGCATAACTTGCATGACTTTCAAAAAGTGTTTGTAAACCAAACCAATTTTGAATAAAAACATTTGATTTGATTTGATTTGAGAACATTATGAAGAACTCTCCGGTGTGCAGGTTTCCTCACGATGTTTTCCTTCACCGTAGCAAGTGATAATTAGCTTCTAATACGCACATAATATTTAAAAATTAGAGGTGCGTGCCAGGATTTGAACTCGGGCCCCCCCGTGTTCGGGAGACCAACGCCAAACCACTATGCTGTCACTGCTTTTTTTAACTGCTTTATTGCTATATTGCTATTTCTAGATTGCTATTGCTATTGCTAGATTTTATTTTATTGTATTCCTTTACTGTCAGTTACTGGTAGACTTAAAATATTACGTGCACAATTGTATCAATGATACCTATTTGAATAAATATTTTGATTTGATTTACAATATTATATTACATAAATTACCTTAAAATTAGTTACTGATTTAGAAATCAGGAGCTAATCCTATGGTAATGCCTAACTGTCGATAAACAGAACCTAACTTATCATCGGCTTCCATTTCAGTTCATCGTTATAACATCACAATACCAGGACATCATAACGCCAGATGCATTGTGTCGCGTCCCTCGGGAACCTTAACGCAGTTAGCTTGTAGCTGTCGGAGGAAAAATGTTGCGGCGCTGCTACAAGGAAATGTGCTTAGCATGATCGGTTTGCAAGTGTTCTTTATGTTACGAGGAAAAAGAGCAAATGCAGTCTTACGCCTGTTTTTATCATAGACCTATATGTATATACTATACTAGACAGGCTGTTCAGTACTAAAAGTTTCGACAACTACGTTGAAACCATATGGTGCCAACGCATTTTAGTCGGCTGCGAGCAAGCGAGACAAGTAGATGTCATTTTGGAAAAACCCCGACCGTTCAAGAACACATACAATAATAACGCATATTGTTTATTGTGCACAGTTAAAACGTCTTCATTATTTACGTTTGAACTTTATTTGAGTTAATTTAAATTATAATTGGTAAATAACTATATTTTACTTGCATTTTTTAAAATAATTTGTGTAAAATATTTGATATCCGCCATCTTGAACCGAATTTGACCGAACGAAGCGCTGTCACCAAGCTGTCAGTGAGTACGAAAAATGTGACACGGATTTTGTTCGGAATAGCCCGTCTATATATTTAAGTCTATGGTTTTTATGGAAATAATCGGCAATCGAACTGACGATTCACCTGATGGTGAGTGGCTATCGTCGCCCGTGGACATCAGTGACACCAAAGGCATTTGCGTTGTTGTAGTTTTATTTTTTATCGGATCGGTAGATCTTAGGCCGTTGCAGACTTTGCAAAGTATTAGGTTATATCACAGTGTTTTCTTTCGGTAAGTGTTATTAATTATACACCTATTTTAACACAATTGTGCGGGTTCAAATTCGAAGTTTTTCTAGAAGAGACTTACTTTTGAGCAACATACATACTATAGACTAAAATCGATTCTTAACAAGTAAACTCCAGAATCCACAAAAAAACTATTCGTCCACATCACTTACTATTCATTACCATCCGCGTACAGCGATCGCCCCATCTTCCCCTAATTATATCTGCCCCAGCAATATTGACTTTTAAATCTGAGCATCACGCCCGCTAGGGGGCGCGACGGATTACTGCGCACAATTACATTGTTTTGTTTGGATTTGGTTTTGACTTACTGATGGTGATTTAATAGTTTAAATGTATGTTTGGCTAGATTTGTACGGCTAGTCGGTTTTTCTGCCGTAGGCTACCGATAAGATTCATCTCTGTTTCTTTCTTCTTTCCTAGCCAACGACGCAATGATACCTCGAACGCGGCTTTTGCCCTATCTATCGTTATTTTTTTATGGAAATAGCCGGCCAACGAGCTGAGATCCATCTGATGGTAAAGGGCTATCGTCGCCCATGAACATAAGCAACACCAAAGGTATCACTGATGCTTTGCCGGCCAAGAAATGATTTTTCTCCCTAACTTCATCAACACTGTTTATTTCCAAAAAGTTTGTTCATTCATCTACTACAAACAACCCACGTAATTCTCTCCCTTGCATAAAAACAAAGAAAAATAATCACAAATCTGTATTTAATATTTATACGCATTACTTCGTCATACGTTACGAGAGGATATGAAACGGCAACGATAGGCTATAACCACTTTTCTTAATAAAAGATAATGTCGCGAAAAACAGCGGCCAAAGATTGCCTCGTATCCCCCGTATGGAGGTTTAGGCCTGATTTAACATTACTGCGCCGTTTGCAATAAAAAGGTATTGAGGATTTGCTGTTAATTTCGTTGGACTGGGGTTGAGCTAATGGGGTGTGGCTGTGGGTTCGATTCCCAGTTGATCTCGCGCTGCCAGGTCATTAATTTCATATCAGGTGTCATTAATTTGCTGGACGTGATTAAGTGGGGTCAGTCATAATGTAAGTAAGTAAGTAAATTACTTTTTACGACATTAAGGGTTGTGGAGAAGTATAGTAAAAATACAGATTACAAATAGATGTTGAAATAAATTAGATCATACTCCTACAAAAAGATTTAGTAGGAAAGTACATAATAAACTGTAAATCTCAGCCGTTTGCTTAACTTGTAATAGGTTGAGAAAATTATTTAATAGTAAAGAAAGTATAATCTATCTATATATATAAAAGAAAGTTGTGTTAGTTACACTATTTATAACTCAAGAACGGCTGAACCGATTTGGCTGAAAATTGGTGAGGAGGTAGCTTAGAATCAGGAGACGGAAATAACATAATAGGACTTTTTATCCCGGAAAATAGACCTGTTCCTGTGGGATAAGGTAAAATTTTGTTATATGTAGTTGATAGATTAGTTATTTATACAGATATAAAATAAAGCTCGGGGATGGATATAGGGTACTTTTTATCCCGGGAGCGGGAGCGGGAGCGGGAACGGGAGCGGGAGCAGGAGCGGGAGCGTGAGAGGGAGAGGGAGAGGGAGAGGGAGGAGCACACAGAAACTGTAACGGCTAAGAACGGCTGTACCGATTTTAATGATTTCTGATTTGTTACATTCTTAGGCGATACGAAGTTCGCCGGGTTAGCTAGTTTAAATGTATAATACAAACTTGTTTATGTCGAACCTGTAGTTGGTAGTGATACTGCCTGCGAAGCGAGAGGTCCCGGGTTCGATTCCCGGACGGGGCAGATACTAGGCTAGAGGGTCGTCAAAAGATATTTGTTAACTTTGAGGTTTTACATACGAAAATCTCTAGTCTTAACAATAAAATATATTTATAGGGATATCAAAATGAAATCTTTACCTACGACAACCTGATTAAAATCCATTAATTGGTATTGCAGTTAACTAAAACTTACATTTATTGATTGACGAGTAACCACCCTCGCTTTGCTTTGGTTTTCTTATTTTTTTACACCTTGGATTACATTATTGGAGTTTTATTAAGGATCCCTATTTTTTTTGAAAATGTAATATAGCCTATGTCACCCGGGGATAGTGTAGCTTCCCAACAGTGAGACTTTGTCAAATTGGTTCAGTAGTTTTGGAGCCTATTCAGTGCAAACAAACAATCAAATTTTTCCTCTTTATAATATTAGTATGGAAGTATAGATAACAGTAAGTCAATTATAACCGTATTGTACCATCACCTGCGGCTATAGAGGGAGTACCGAGACCGCGAGGGTGTGGCGCCAGATGTACACCAATATGATTACCATTTTGAATGAATCACTTTTTAATTGCATTGTGGTCAGACCGTCTTTATTTTACTGAGCGTTTATCATTTCTTTAGTAGTTGGTACTTAGTAGAATAACCGATAGCGTTATTCTACTGACGCTTGGGTTAGAAATATATATTTTGTTTTAAGAGCGTGATATCTGATAAGCAAAGGATTTATTGAATAAAATGTCCTTATATTTTATTTTGGTGTTTTGTCATTATGTATCTACATTTTTATTGTCGTTTGATGATTATTTTTTAAGTAACAGTTTTTCCAATTATTGAAACTTAAGTTACCTACCATTAAAGGAAGTACCTAATTAATGTTAATTAAGAAAATGTTCAGTGAATGACTCCGGTGGATTTTTAGGGCAATATCATCATTATGTACGGAAAGAGTGTGAGATGTTACATGACATTCATTAGAGTAATTGCGTCAATATTGTGCGCATAATATTATCTATAATGAAACAAGTGAAATTATAAGCAAATAGGGCACGTTTGGCCGCGGTGAGCTATCGCCCAATAAATCTTAATGCCACCTAATGCCCCTTATACTGCACCCTAAGAGATGTGCTCCACTTGACTCGTATTCGTATCGATGCTGTTGAATATTTAATGCTGTGGCATCATGAAATTTTAAAATTGTCCATACTTATTGTTATTCCTTAACATATTATTACTTTTCATAAGTGCATTGATGATACTTTATTAGAATACGAGTATGTCGTAAAATCTAATCTTGCGAAGCAGTACGGAAGTTAATTTGACTTTTAGAAACTAAGTATAACTTATTTTTAATCAAAGCCTTCAGATGTAAAAAGTTCATAATTGTTTAAAATGTACTTATACTATTATAAATATATTTTTATTATTACCCCCCCCCCCTAGAATTGTATTAAAATTGAATGTTACGGAAGATTTGATCTAGCTCAAAGCTAAAACATTTTTCTGAATTTTTGTTTGTCAATCTATCTATACGTCTATTTGACTGTCTGTTACTATATCGTGAAAAAGCTAACATTATTTATATTCAATCTAGATATAAATGTGTTAATATCTAGGACATTCTGTACTTTTATTATACTTATTATTGTTGTATTTCTTGAAGCACAACAAAGGTGTTTCTTGAGGCAATAAAAAGCCTATTCGTGAAATCGCAATAAATCAACGTTGCATTGTTCAGAGCTAAAGTGTTGATTTGTGATCAGTAGAAAAAATGCATCCATTAAACAATTAACGAAAGCACCGAATGACGTTTCGAGGAAATGAATAATATATTGAAACCGGAGAAACATTTTTGTAGCGGCTCAACGTGTCGCTCGAATTGAATGGAAATAAACCACGCGAACGTTTTACTATCAAAAGTTGTAAAAATCTATGATGTCACTTGACCTTCTCAAATCCAATTATATTTTTATGCATTTTGTAGTGACTTCGTAACTTTCGCTATTGAAATATCGAGAAGAATCGTGTCAGTTTCCATAAACACTTCTTAACGTTAAGGAAGTAACATTTCGGTTATATGTGTGAACATTAGACTAATCAATTTAAAAAACAATATCCCTGAGGCTTGTCGTCGGATAAATCAATTTTAATTAAAGCATGCCATTTTCCAGACATATAGAGTTATCCGTAAAGATTGTAATAATGGACTTGAGATTTCTCTCTATGCTTGGATTCTATAACATGTGTAGTAAAATAGATTTGTAATTATATAACTCAAATGACATAAACTTGTAAGCAAGCAAGCAGTATAACAAAGTCCTTTGCACTTGAAATGACCACACCTATCGACCAAAGCTCTTGAATTGATATGACGACATTTATCGTCCATCGTTATGAGATTAAGATTGTCGATGAGCTACAAACGTTACCGCAGACATTTTTTCGATATCAGTACCCGACGCAGGACATCACTAGCGCCGTTCATCTTTTTAATAATGAAAGGATTTGGTAAACAAAGTGCGAATCACGGTAGAGGGGGACATTTTTTATTTATTTTTATTCGCTCGAGCCGGAATGCATGCGCTTTGAATGTATAATGAGGTTTTAACGGTGTTGGGCAATAATGCAGTTCCAGTCATTACTATACATCACTTCCCTTTGAGAGTTAAAGAAAAGATACATACATTTATTGGCAGAGCTCAGGATATTTGCACTTTTCACTGTTACATTATTTTAGGTGTGAATCAATATTTTCATCTGCACCATGGGTTGAATATTATGAATAATAAGAGAAATGTTTAATTTGACTTTTAGTTACTAGGTATATTGAAGAATATTTCAATATACTTTACTAAATTTAGTTTATTTTACGGCACCTATTTCAAGTTTTATATTATGTTTTATTAACGCGTGCTTTAGGTCACGCTTTTCATTGCGTAATGTAGCCCTTTTTTACCCGAGTGCCAGGAATGATTGTTATGGTTGGTATAGAGATAGGTAAATTATTGGTTTATTTACGGATAGTTAAATGGTTTAATAATCCACACTTTACTACACTATTTACTACTAACATAAAACTGGTTATAAATGGTTGAATTAGATGTAAAAAAATGGTTAATGAATATGCGGCGCCAGAGTGGCTGCTGGTTACGTACTAACTATAATATTAAATTTAATTAATTAGGAAAAGCATGGCGCGACAAGTAAATATGCTGCGATGCAATAATGCATAATCGCTGAGCTGTTCGGTGCAATTCCGAACAGATGTACTATTCACCATTTCATAGTCTGTGATTACGTATCTTCCTGACGATACTCGCATATTCAACAGTTTACACAAAACTGAATTCTCTAAACTCGACATACAATTGATCGTGCTGACTCACACACCGATTCACGGTTCAAACATCGATCTACGGGATCGTTGTAGCGCCATAAACCGATTTTGCGCGGAGGGATCATACATTTATGACGGCGCTAAAAGTACACGTCATGTTGTTGATTCAATCCGTATGAGTCGGTAAGATCAGGTTAAGGGTTTCAAAAATAGAATATTTTTGATACGTGTTTCAGGCGCAGTGTTAGAAAAAGTAAATGAAATCATTTATTTGTGATTATCTATACAAATAAATAAAATTGGAGTGTCTGTTTGTAATATTAAAATAACCGCTTTTTACTAAGTGCATTTGGATGTATATGTTACCGGCCAAACCCGATTTCAGGTCAAACTAGTTTGGCCTAGGCCAAACTAGTTTATCCTACTCGTGTCAGGTCCAACTAGTTTGGCCTAGTCCAAACTAGTTAGGCCTAGGCCCGACTAGTTTGGCTCGACACGATTAGGCAAAACTAGTTTCTCGTCAGTCTAAAAGTGATTAGAACCGAATCGTTACGGATTTATGTTTATTCGACAAATCTTTGTGGTTAAAACCTCATAGTCCGGTGGTTTGTTTCGATTCTATTCTAAGATCGGCCAGTTAAGTTAAAGGTGAAACTTATTGAGCTTTTCCGTGCTTCGGAATGCCCATACAGCCGTCCGACCCGTGCTCAGTAGGGGCCCATTGATGAGTTGGAGCCAGATTGTTGAGCTCTTTACCTCTATGCATCTATGAGAGTCAGAGGGGACGCTGCAATTGTTAATTTTTTTTTTGGTAAGTTCAGTTTCTAGTCAGAGTCTAGTTCGTAGTGGGAGTGTAATTCGTAGTCGGAGTCTAGTTCGTAGTGGGAGTGTGGTTCGTAGTCGGAGTGTGGTTTATAGTCGGAGCCTAGTTCGTAGTCGGAGTCTAATTCGTAGTCGGAGTCTAGTTCGTAGTCGGAGTCTAGTTCGTAGTCGGAGTGTAGTTCGTAGTCGGAGTGTGGTTCGTAGTCGGAATCTAGTTCGTAGTCGGAGTGTGGTTCGTAGTCGGAGTCTAGTTCGTAGTCAGAGTCTAGTTTGTAGTCGGAGTGTAGTTCGTAGTCGGAGTGTGGTTCGTAGTCGGAGTGTGGTTTGTAGTCGGAGTGTGGTTCGCAGTCGGAGTGTGGTTCGCAGTCGGAGTGTGGTTCATAGTCGGAGTTTTGTTCGTAGTCGGAGTTTGGTTCGTAGTCGGAGTGTAGTTCGTATCGGATTGTGGTTCGCAGTCGGAGTGTGGTTCGTAGTCGGAGTCTAGTTCGTAGTCGGAGTGTGGTTCGTAGTCGAAGTCTAGTTTGTAGTCGGAGTGTAATTCGTAGTCGGAGTGTAGTTCGTAGTCGGAGTGTGGTTTGTAGTCGGAGTGTGGTTCGCAGTCGGAGTGTGGTTCATAGTCGGAGTCTAGTTCGTAGTCGGAGTTTTGTTCGTAGTCGGAGTTTGGTTCGTAGTCGGAGTGTAGTTCGTATCGGATTGTGGTTCGCAGTCGGAGTCTAGTTCATAGTCGGAGTCTAGTTCGTAGTCGGAGTTTGGTTAGTAGTCGGTGTGGTTTGTAGTCGGAGTGTGGTTCGTAGTCGGAGTGTAATTCGTAGTCGGAGTCTAGTTCGTGTAGTGTGTTTCGTAGTAGTCATCTATCGCGCGAACGCCGTCAACGTCAACGTCAACGCCGTCATGTAATCATTATTGTCAATCAACAATCGCTCAAATTATGACGGAATCACGTTGAATGTTATTTGTAGGAACCCAGGCTATAATGGGTTTCACATAAGTCTGCACCTCGCTATTAAATTGGAAAATTTTACTTCAAGTGCAGACTTAAATGAAACCCACTATAGCCTGGGTTCCTACAAAATGCCATTCATCGTAATCCCGTCTTAATTTAAGTGATTTTTTTTTTATGGAAATAGCCGGCAAACGAGCTGACGATTCACCTGATGGTAAGTGGCTATCGTCGCCCATGGACATCAGCAACACCGAAGGCATCCCTGACGCGTTGCCGGCCAAGAAAGAAAGAAGAAAAAGAAAGAACTCATGATCAAGGGTGGTAGCTATCCAGGCGAACCCCATGGAGAAATAATAATAGTAATAATGGTATTAATTAACAATTTGGCTTCAACCCATTAGTGGCCCACTACTGGGCACGGGTCTCTCCTCGTGAGGAGGCCTAGAGCACACTCCACCACGCTGCTCCAGTGCGGATTAGATTAGATCCCTCCAGGATTAGTGGCCAACCCATTAATTAACAATTTAAATCAATATTACCAATTTAATCCCTTGAGGGGCCCTACCACTAGCGGGCTGGATGTAGTCGCCTCTTACGACACCCATCCGGTGTGGGATTGGGGTTAGTATTAAGTTGCCCCAATACGGCCAATTGTTGATTGACAATAATGATTGCGTGTGCATTGGTAAACCAAGTTTATAAATTTTTATTTTAAACTAAGAGTCACTAACGGTTACTTTAATCGCTCCTTAGTAAAGAATGACCATACAAATTCTGTACTAAGGAGCGATTTAAGTAACCGTTAGTGACTCTGAGTTGGGGCGTAAGACTCAGATACTATGTACATGTTTTTTTTTTAACTGAGGTTTCATATCACTGTTCACTGCATGGACCTGAAGCACAGCCTTAAGTACCTACTTACTTGTTTAATAATTGTAAGATAAATATTAAATTTTTCTTATAATCTTAAATAATATTTTAGAAAACTCCCGACAGTTTAATTTACACTACAAATAGCTAACACTAAGAAAACTCGATCAAGTAACCTTTCAGACAAAAAAAAAACTAGATCAAAATCGGTTCATGCGTTTGGGAGCTACGATGCCACAGACAGATTACAGATACACAGATACACAGATACACAGACACGCCAAACTTATAATACCTCTCTTTTTTCGTCGGAGGTTAAAAAATAACTTAATTTGCTTGACCATAATCAGGCATAATCCAACTTGATGGTAAGTGGAAATGTGGTCCGTGATGCTTTCAAAAGTATAAATGCAAATAAATATAATTAAATGTAATTCATAAATGTCCGATAGAATTGTATTTTTGACATAATTAATTTCTTCGTAGGTATAGATTTGGAGTTTTATTCGCAAGCACAAAGCAGCACCGTCGAAGGTCACTCATGTAATTTAACCCTAAAATGATAATATGCCTTATGAGTAAAATTTACTCCAATGAAGAAAGTTAACGAAACACTTGATAAATCAGTCAAGTATATTTTAATCTTATTGTTAGTAATTAACTAAAACACATTCATTAAATAATAATTTTCCAATAACAGAAGTTAGTAGGAACTATACTCATAAAAATGGTGCAATCAAACTTAAAATCCTAAAACATTGAGACATTATATAAAACAGAGTTATTTATAACAATTTTGTATCCAATAAATTTAAATAGATAAATAATTACTTTTCAAAACGTCGGATAAAATATTATGTTCTATAAATGCTTCAGTCTTTCGTAATACATTTGTCATTGGATTTATATTTTCCCTTTTGTTTTTCCATTTCTATAATATACGTATATTTTACCAATTATATCATCACTAAAAAGCTAGAAAACATTCTAACGAAGAAAAAACGTTTCCAACCAGCGAAGCGGGAAGTGGCTGGATATATTATATCATAATAACCTACTATATTTTTACCGGGAAGTTACGGAAAATCTTTTCTCATTTAGTCCATTATTTCATGTACTAAAAATAAAACAAAGCATTAATAATCAATAGTCACAATAATGAATAAAATGAAAAACCCTACTATACGAACCAAACTCCAACTACGAACAAAACTCCGACTACGAACTAGACTCCGACTATGAACCACACTCCGACTGCGAACCACACTCCGACTACAAACCACACTCCGACTACGAACCACACTCCGACTACGAACTAGACTCCGACTACGAACCACACTCCGACTACGAACTACACTCCGACTACGAACTAGACTCCGACTACGAACTAGACTCCGACTACGAACCACTATCCGACCAGGAACCACACTCCGACTACGAACCACACTCCGACTACGAACCAAACTCCGACTACGAACTAGACTCCGACTACGAACTAGACTCCGACTACGAACCACACTCCGACTACGAACTACACTCCGACTACGAACTAGACTCCGATTACGAACTAGACTCCGACTACGAACCACAATCCGACCACGAACCACACTCCGACTACGAACTAGACTCCGACTACGAACCACACTCCGACTACGAACTACACTCCGACTACGAACTAGACTCTGACTACAAACTAGACTCCGACTACGAACCACACTCCGACTACGAACTAGACTCCGACTACGAACCACACTCCGACTACGAACTACACTCCGACTACGAACTAGACTCCGACTACGAACTAGACTCCGACTACGAACTAGACTCCAACTACGAATTAGACTCCGACTACGAATTACACTCCAACTACGAACCACACTCCGACTATGAACTAGACTCCGACTGCGAACCACAATCCGATACGAACTACACTCCGACTACGAACCAAACTCCGACTACGAACTAGACTCCGAATACGAACTAGACTCCGACTACGAACCACACTCCGACTACAAACCACACTCCGACTACAAACCACACTCCGACTAAGAACTACACTCTGACTACGAACTAGACTCCGACTACGAACAAAACTCCCACTACGAACTAGACTCCGACTATGAACCAAACTCCGACTGCGAACCACACTCCGACTACAAACCACACTCCGACTACGAACTAGACTCCGACTACGAACCACACTCCGACTACGAACCACACTCCGACTACAAACCACACTCCGACTAAGAACTAGACTCCGACTACGAACTAGACTCCGACTACGAACCACTATCCGACCAGGAACCACACTCCGACTACGAACCAAACTCCGACGACGAACTAGACTCCGACTACGAACCACACTCCGACTACGAACTAGACTCCGACTACGAACTAGACTCCGACTACGAACCACTATCCGACCAGGAACCACACTCCGACTACGAACCAAACTCCGACTACGAACTAGACTCCGACTACGAACTAGACTCCGACTACGAACCACACTCCGACTACGAATTAGACTCCGACTACGAACCACACTCCGACTACGAACTACACTCCGACTACAAACTAGACTCTGACTACGAACTAGACTCCGACTACGAACCACACTCCGACTACGAACTACACTCCGACTACAAACTAGACTCTGACTACGCTCTAGACTCCGACTACGAACCACACTCCGACTACGAACTAGACTCCGACTACGAACCACACTCCGACTACGAACTACACTCCGACTACGAACTAGACTCCGACTACGAACTAGACTCCGACTACGAACCACACTCCCACTACGAACTAGACTCCGACTACGAATTACACTCCCACTACGAACTAGACTCTGACTAGAAACTGAACTTACCAAAAAAAAAATTAACAATTGCAGCGTCCCCTCTGACTCTCATAGATGCATAGAGGTAAAGAGCTCAACAATCTGGCTCCAACTCATCAATGGGCCCCTACTGAGCACGGGTCGGACGGCTGTATGGGCATTCCGAAGCACGGAAAAGCTCAATAAGTTTCACCTTTAACTTAACTGGCCGATCTTAGAATAGAATCGAAACAAACCACCGGACTATGAGGTTTTAACCACAAAGATTTGTCGAATAAACATAAATCCGTAACGATTCGGTTCTAATCACTTTTAGACTGACGAGAAACTAGTTTTGCCTAATCGTGTCGAGCCAAACTAGTCGGGCCTAGGCCTAACTAGTTTGGACTAGGCCAAACTAGTTGGACCTGACACGAGTAGGATAAACTAGTTTGGCCTAGGCCAAACTAGTTTGACCTGAAATCGGGTTTGGCCGGTAACATATACACTATACCAAAACAACATTTATTTTTGTGTGTCTGTCTGTCTGTCTGTTTGTTCCGGCTAATTTCTGAAGTGGCTGGACCGATTTTGACAGGACTTTGACTGACAGATAGCTGATATAACAAGGAGTAACATAGGCTACTTTTATTTTAGAAAAAAAATAGGTGATACGAAGTTTGCCAGGTCAGCTAGTATAATTTAAATCATGTGCGCTTAATTTACCACTTTTTAGCAATGACTTGAGTTCGCTTGCTCTTCGGTCGACGCCTCGTTGATACTTTAGGTGCTGCTGGTGTCCGTGGGTGGCGGTGGTTGCTTACCAACAGGTGGATCTTCGGTTTCATGATGGCAAAACGTTGCCGACCAACAACGAAGAGGGAGAAAGAAAGCTGCATTGGCTCTTCACGGTTTCGGAGCACAATATGTCTTAATGTTAGAATGTTACTTTAACTGATTACATACCTGTATTCCTTTGTAGGAAGTATGGTGCTACGCATATCTGAAGTATATTTGTACAATGTACATACATAGCTCGCTGTTGCTAAATTTAAGTAAATGAATAAGTAAGAAGTTCAGATTTTCCTAAAACAATTTTAAGGAAAGTCATTGTTTTCATTTTGGAGCCGGTTTTAAGTATTTATTTTCCGAGGTGTCCGTTACAGTTTTATTATTAGTATAGATTCCGGGAACGTCCGTGTTTCCGTCAGTGTTTGCTCCCGGCGGCGGCGCTGTATTTAAATACGTGTCCGCCGCAGACAAACAGACTAACAAGCTCGCAGGCTAGCTTTTGCAAATACGATACACTCCGCGTCGGTGCACGTTCGAGGAATATTTAATTGCATGCTTGCGTGTGTGACGTGATCGGAACATAACCGGTCACCTCAATGATTTTCATTTCTGGACTGGAGTTCATATTTTTTTTATAAAAATCTAAATACTTATATTTGTCATTTGGGGTCATCAATAAATTACGTCGCACTAATTTCACGACTTTTAAAAGAGGTAGAGATAAAAGCTAGCGCTATCTATCTAGTGCTTGCTTTCATACCCCCTCCATGGCAGCGTTAAACGTTTAACGTTTAACGTTTTGCAAGTCGCATAAGAAGTATAACTTCAAAAATATATCACAATCGATGTCAGGGTGGTAGTCGTGGGTGAGCCCCAGGATGGAAAATAACCTTCACACCATGCACGAGTATTGTTCGTCGGTACAGAATACAGATTACGGAGTATCATTGCTTGAACAAGTTATATTTTATTCGTAAGTACAAAACACGAAGTGTATCGGTCCCGTGCTCAGAACAATAATCCAGATTTTGCGACCTCTTCGTAAGAATATGCTTTTGATATTCAATTTTATAAAAATAACAAAGTTTGTTTCAAAATATAGGTTATTTTTACTTTAACGGGGCTACAGGAAGAAATTTCGACTTTAAGTTTAATACCTATTTCTGTACATTTTATAGTGTGCATTAAGTTCTACATAAATGAACAACATTCGCAATACCGTCAACTATTTATATTTAAAAAAATTATAATTCAAGTGATATCTAACCAAGCTCTCGCCCAGGTGATATTACCGAGAAATATTTCTTTCACAGGCTTCGTTAAGGCACATTTAAACCATAAAAAAATCTGTGGCTCGACAAACACGGCACCTTGCACCTCGCTTTAAAAAAGTAGCCTCCACAATGGAGGACGCTATAAAAATAAATAATAAAACTGAGGAAGAATCTCGCAGTGTGGCGCGAAGTAGTGCCGGAGTGGACGGCGCTGGCTCTGCGCATGAGTGGACTAGTCCAGGAGCAGGCGCTCGGTTTTTGTACATATTCTTAACAATTCTTAACACTCACGATTTTATTATTTTATACTGATATTTCCCGCAGTCTCCATGATCCATGTGATTGGGTCGAAATATCGGTGTGCATTCAAAATAATCATTGAGTTGAAGGCATCGCTTTAAGTAGGTAGTACGTTAGTACTCATAACTAAAGTTCCTCACTAAAATCATCATAAACATCTACCGTTATAAACATTAGCTAACTTTGAAATAATAACCATCTTAGTATTAGTATGAAAACTTTGGCATTGTTTCAATTATCCGCCATTTTGTCGTATGTTTGTCCAGCGTACGTGTTGACCGCCAGCGCTCGAACTACAACGTATATTAAGTAATATTGTTTACCGCGGGCATGCTCCAGCGACCTCCACTATAGTCACTCGACTACTGTTCCACTGGGTTCCGTATGGCTATATCATTTACCTTTTCACTATTCACGCTACACGCTACACTCATAGCCTAACACTCATAGCCCCACCCTGTATCGTGGGTGCAACGGATAACACACAAAGACAAGAACACACACACTCAGACCGAGAACAGAAATTAAAAAGCAAAGTCAAATCCTGAGCTTGAATTAAAAGTTCTTGTAACAAAAATTTTAGGATTATCTACATACATTTTGCACCCATATAGGCATGTAGATCTTCACTCGTTAGTCGGCGATGTGGACTTTTTATTATTGAACTTTGCTCTCGTTTCACATTTATGTTTTTATGGGATTTAATAATCCATGAACTACTTACAAAAAATTAGAAGAATAAAGGAAACATAGCCAATAAAGTGCAAAATGTAATAATTATATCGCAAAACATAAATAATTATATCGATATTGTGATGACTCCTATTCGATTACTTATATAACCCCAAACGAAACGAAACAACTATCCGATAACAGTAAAGTGTTAGAAGCTCTCAAAGTGTTTATCGACAAGTTATCAATGACTCGTGTAACACAGTAGCTGGCAGTGGCTAGTGGGTACTATCGAGTGTGTTAACGTACTTAACGATGCATTGGATACTTTCACGGATTACAACCAGTGTGCCATGGATACACTGTCGAGATGTGCGGCGAGCTAGGTGTCTGACACGGCAGACATGCAATGCAATAGGTACTTTGCTCTTGTCACACTAAATGCAGAGATTATTGTATTGCTGCTACTGTTTTCTGATATTTAAAGCTAAGTGGTTTGTATTCTTATTTAAGGAAAACGTATTTAATACTTCAGTTAATTTTTTCATCTTATCACTATGGGTTATGATTAGAATACAAATAATGATACACAAAGGATATCATCAACAACTCAATGTGAGTACTAGACGCATTTTAAATACAAAAATATTAAATTACACAAAATTTCAATCATTTTGTTGCGTTTTTTTATGTGAGTATTCGATATCAGTAGATCCAAGGCATCACTGATACGTTGCTAAACAAGAAAGAATAAAAGAGAGAAGAATGCAATAAAATTACTCCTGGTGTATCACACCCGATAATTATCGCTTTGATACTCAGTTCCTTAAGCACTGTAATAATCAATCAATTATGTAATCATGATCAAATTCGTTAACTTCTAACCCACTGCATCTAATACAATTTTTGTTTAACCATTGTATTAAAAAGCAAATAAAAAAAGCAAAGCAACAACCCATAATTGTCCCACTGCTGGGCTCGGGGTCTCCTCTCACAACGTGAGGGATACAGTCCATATAGTCTTTCACGCTGGCCAAGTGCGAATCGGTAGACTTCACACACCTTCGAGAACTTTATGGTGAACTCTCCGGTGTGCAGGTTTCCTCACGATGTTTTCCTTCACCGAAGCAAGTGATAATTAACTTCTAATACGCACATAATATTTGAAAATCAGAGGTGCGTGCCAGGATTTAAACTCGGGCCCTTCCATTCGGGAGACCAACGTTCTAACCGCTGGGCTACCACTGCTTCAAAAAAGCAAATATTCGGAAGTTTCTTAATTCTATCCCCCTAACCCACACGAAACACGAGATTAGATTAACCGAAACATCTCGTGTTAAGTTGGTCGAACGCACCGACCGTGTGTCTCGAGTGTTAACGAAATATAAATATTAGCTGACACGTGGCACAAATTAAGCCTAATGTCTAATGTAAAGGAAAGTTTATCTTGAAACTAAGTGTTTGGACAAAGCCCTGGTTAGCAGATCGATGTGCTTACTCGATAGAATTAGACGATTTACGACCACTGAGACATCCAACACGGTGGATCGAAAGCATTAGCAGTATTCAAAACTAATTTTCGTAACGTGAATTCTTTTGTATCACTTTTAGTACAATCTATAAATGTATTAGATCGGATAAGTAGAGGGTTATTTATGTGAGATGAAGAAAATCAATTAAATTTTTTGCGTTTCATTACTGATACGTATTTAAACAAAACAACACGATTAACATGTTTAAATTACTCATGATGATTTATGTAACTAAAAATTAAATTATTATTATATCTTTAATTTTATGTAAAGGCAGTTTATGCAAAGTAACAAGATAGTTAACACCTTAATTATGTGTAGCAATTATGCTTATATAAAAAATGAATTACTCGTGTTGTGTGTAGCTAATAATAATATAAGTAAGGTTAATACTAATTAATGAGTATAATAAACCTATCGTAAGAACTACAAGTCTTATTCTTTACACCGTTTTGCACACGACATAACACTTGCTTAAATAATTGAAAATCTAATAACCAAGCTAACTTTAGATGATAAGTACAAACGACCCTATTCTACGTACAATGTGGTGCAGTACTAGAAGTGCATTAACCTCTTCAGCTCGCACACACATCTTGGCCAAGCATTCGACAACATAGACCACCCATTCCGACGCTTTGAAATCCATATGAACCACCGTAAAGGCAGTTTATATGTGTAATATTGAAGGTTGAATCAGGTAGAAGGTTTTGTGAAATGTATCAATACAGTGCAACTTTTGTGTTGGACGTGCGAAGAGGGAGTCTGGCAAGGTGAGCCTTTTGGTCCGCCGTTTTATTTGTTATTAGTTTTTTGTTTTTATCAGTTCGACAATATTTAACCGATTCTAAATTAGATTTGAGCGTATTTTTTTGTAATAGTTATGTTTCTGATTGATTCTCTGGTTCAATAATACGATTACAAAATGTTTCTTATAACCCTTAATTATGCAACAGAAACAGCAATCAAGGTTATCGAAATAATGATAACCATTAATGATTTTCAATAAGAGTGTTAATTTATGTAATCTTTATTGTTCCTGTTTCATGAATCAAAACTCTGTTCTAATTGCTATTCGAAGACAGTGTTACATTTTAACAAAGATAAAGAAGATGTGTGTGTTATTTTACCTATTTATTCACCTTAAGTTTTATTCACCCTGAGTTTTATTCACTCTCAGTCCACTGACCTGCACTCTGCTCTCGGTGAGCCCGATCCGCATGGCGATCTCCTCCCTCATGAAGATGTCGGGGTAGTGCGTCTTGGAGAAGCATCGCTCCAGCTCGTTTAGTTGCGCCGGGGTAAACCTGTACACAGTGGTCTGAATTAGTATGCGCTGGTACATTGTGGTCCAAATTAGTTTTCACCAGTGTGTCGTGAGACTCGGGAGGGAGAAACGACGTGACGTATTGCGATATACACATCGAGTTGGACAATAGCGCATGCCAATAATAATGAATGATGTTAGTATATTCAAACAATATTGCATATTATGTTTGATGTTTCTAAGATGAACTGAAAGCATATGAGTACTATTATTTCTTCTGTGCTGAAGGGAAAAGACAAAACATAATATGTATAAGCGCACTGCTGTGGTCCAGCTCATCGTCGTACATCGTCGTAACGTGTCGCTTTGCGTCACTCACGTTAGGTTTGCGATTGCAGTTTATTGACAAAAAAAGAAAATGAAATATTAAACTCGTTGTCTAAACATCAAAGTGACGTCAGTCACGTTATGCCATTCTAGAGCGTTTTTGAGGCAAATTAAAATTGATTTAACATCTATCAACTAGCCTGTTTAACTAATTAAAAATTAACCGCGCCATTAAAGAAACGAATCTAAAATGGCGGAACCTATCACTCCCTCTCTCGCACGTTATTCTTGTATTTAGTTACACACGTCGGTACAGCTCGCCAAAAAACACTCTGGTAAAAGAATGTCTAAACAATAAAGTTTTAATATATTAATATTGTTAGTTTCTTGTTTTATTTATAAATTGTAATATGCCTGTGGAGTAATAATAATTACAATAATATACCTACTAAAAACTGGCCAAGTGTCAGTTGGACTCAGCCCCGGATCTTGAATTTTTTCGAGGCGGGGCAAAACCTGGAAAATGCCGCTCCGCCTGCCAATATTTTTATCTTCATCATCATCAACGTTTCAGCCATAAGACACCCCTTTCTCTGTTACTCTCTGTTAAGCCTATATTTTTTCTAAAAGTACATGGACGTGTCGGACATATATTTTAATTAGGATAGGATCTATACCGGTCTGAAATGAAACGTGATGTTAAAAATAGTTATTATATTGCACACTGAAATTACAATTTTACTTTTCGAGTCTTTTGTTCTGCAAAGAAATCTATGGCCTTATCATAAATAATGTCATGAGTTGTTTGATTTTCTATCGCTAATATTGTGAGATTTGATAAATGTTCCGGCGCATTGACAATCGTAGATAATTTTTAACACGAGTAAGTTTAAGTTTGCTAAAACTTCGCTCGCAGCTTGCATATGTAGTAGGAAGCGTAGAGTAAATTCGCAGAGCAATACAAATATTAGGAAAGGCATCCTGTAAATCATGCAAATAGATCTGTCGCAAGAGATTAAAAGCGCTAGCATTTTTGATATTTCCAAAAAAAAGTGGAGTTTGCCTTTAAAAATGTAGAGTTTCTGGTAGAATTCAATTCAGTATAAATCTCGCTCGTAGTTTCGTCCTAGATCTGCTCCTTGCTTTTACAGTTCTTCAGTCGAGATATTCAAGATTTCAGTATCATTGAGAAATGCCAAATTTGAATTCAACGTGGCAACACTTTTAATTTATGATCAGATTCGATCAAATGCCATCATTGTTGCCTTAGAAAAGAGTTGAGCAGGTAGAAGTGTTCGTGACTCGCCATCACACATCTATCTCATCAAATTGTTTTTGCACTTCGGAATTCGTTTATTTGGCAGAATAGGCTCAACGCCAATTTTTCCAGCAACTTCTTTAGCCTCTTCTATCCAATACTCAATTGAATTTTCTCCCATTTTTTGCCAAGTTTTCATCAGGCCTTCCATCAAAGAAAAGAAGAGTGCAAGGATTATATCTTCCTTCTGAATTTCAACACTGAATGTCACTCGATTGATTTCGTGGAGAATATTTGCTCAAATCATCAAGTTCATAATAAATTCAAAGTTCTTGAATGATAAGATGCATTATCCATTACTAATATGCATGATGGCGGCAGATTCAATATCAGTTTAAAAAAATACGACAAACATACGGAAGTCGTGGTTCGCGATACCGATTAGCACTTGGTTGGGTTTTTAAATATTTTGCTAATATTTATTTTCAAATAACAAAACATCACCTATCGTTTCTTTAATGGCGCGACTAATACTTTTTACAATATGCATTTAACAGGCCAGTTTCTAAAGCAAAATGTAATACTTATCCTTTACATTTTATTTTAATCCACCTAAAAGGTCCGTGATCGCCGTATTAATAATAATAGCGAATTCTTGGTTTCTTAAAAATATATCTTTCAAATCTTATCGTATCAATGATTCATATCAGAATCGGTTTGTCACAGTAACATTCATTTTTCGTCAAAAACTTTGAAACTTAATGCTTCTCGCCCACGACCGATAATCGGTGACCGATTTTTTGTAGGAGAAAAATAGAACGTACTGCAACGCACACGTCCTACAAAAAGTCGGTCAAAAATAATATGGCAGGAAAAATCGGCCCGATTATCTGTCCTACAAAAAGCCTGACGTGGGCGGGAAGCGTGTTATTTTAGTCCAGTGGATTAGTGATTCGACTATACTCGTAGTGTATCGTCCGGTGGTACCTGGTCCGGTGTCGTTTCTGCTTGGCGGGCTTGTCGCTGTCGGACGCGGAGGACGACATGCCGGCGGGCACCGTGGACATGTGCGCGTGCTGCTGATGGAGGCCACCTGCACGCACACACAGACAATCAGGGGTGGAAGTGTGTTTGAAAGTTTTTATAAAACGCAAAATTATAGAAAAGTCCTACTATAGTATAAAGGATTACTTAAATGATAAGAAAGCGTGGGAATGAGTTGTATTTTATATTCCATATTTGTGTAATTAGCTTTAGGTAATTGTGACTATATAATTTATAATAGTATTTTATATTAATATTTTATTGTACTGATTTTATTGTATTTTTATTAATCTTATTGTACGGATTATGACGTGTCCAAAGTGCCACAAAGTGGCCTATTTGAAATAAATTATTTTTGAATTTGAAAAAAAAAATTGAAAATTTGAATTGAAATGTAAGTTTCAAGATGCGGTATGAAAATTAATAAAATAAACGCTTACACACTCATACGTTCATTTACAGACGTCAGTACCTATACTTATTAATATTACTACACTTATAATACCGTTTTAATGAAGTCAATAGCTGCGTGTAATACATAACTTCTATTTAAAGAAAGGGCTATATAGTAACAACGATGATGCCGCCCTGGTGTCATCACCTGACAAGAAACATCACGGCTACAAACATCAAAAAAGTACCTACATTTACTAATATAAAGCTTTCTTTTTTGCTAAACTAGAGCATTAACTACTAGAACTTGAGGATTCTGGTAGACAAGGAGCTCAGCCAAATTTCATCACTCACCTGGCAGATGATCCGCCCGTATGGAGTGCGCGAGCAGTCTCGCATGGTGCGGCCGCTCCACGCTCGGCTTCAGCTCGAGCTTGCTCTCCGCGCACGACTCCTTGTGACCTGCGGGGCACGGATACCTTGTCACTATGTGGTACGGAAGGTGGCACGAATAAGGCGCACACTCTTAACCCTACACTAGGTTTCCCTGTGTCGTGGGTGCAATGGACAACACACAATGACAAGAGGTCACACACCCAGACCGTTAACAGAATAAACTCATCATTCAAATTTCCGCCTCGCTGTTTGATCCCTTCCCCCGTCCTGGTCACAGCTAGTCACATTTGTGAGATCTCCCCCTCTAGTGTGACGTCACACGTTATGAAATTTTACACCTAGAAATTATTAGATAAGTTAAAACAGCAGTTCCGAAAAAGTTTTATTTCTATTACTTAATTGTTTTTTAATATTTATCTAGGTATAAGAAACCCCTTCCCGCTCGTGTCACACAATGTCACACTACATCGACCCCCCCTCCCCCTAACATGTGACGTAATTTATGGATGGCCCCTAATTTGTATGTATGTTAGTTTGAGAAAACTAACACAAGGAAACACCGCAAAACGCGAACTTAAACATCAGACCCGCGAGTTTCACGGGTGAATGTCAAATCCCGACCGGAGTTGAAACTTGTAGCTAAATAACAGCCGACGGATTAAAATATTTCGAATAATTTTTTTCACTGCACGTGAATTGCAATATCGAAATTTTATCAAATAATTTTCAATTTAAATTAAGGTAAGATAGAATTAACGAAATTTAGGTACCACGAATTCAACTCAATATGTGTCTACCTTTATTTATAACTGATCCACCGTTTGGTCCATCAGGAAACCACGTGTGCTACTACTAAGATATATTTTTAGTATGGTATGGTATCTTCGCATTACTGCCTGTCAAATGAAACCAGTTTGCTTTAAATCGGTTGGATGGTTTATAAAGGACATTGCTACTATTTTTTTGTGTTTTATACTACAGGTAGGAGTTCTTATGCATATAAATCAGATGTAAGAATTTGGATGACAAAACAATGGTAGAGATAGTGTAGCCATAATATTTCTTATAATTAAGAAGTTGTTTATCACGCCTTTATTCATTAATAGAATTTAGATTTATTATTATATTTTAGACAATTAGAAACATTGGACGAGCAATCTTAAATTCAATGCCCTTGGAGGTCCACTGCTGGACATAGGCCTCCTCTGACCGGTCCTGAGCCTTCTGAATCCAGTGGATGCCCGCTGTCTTCTTTAAGTCATCAGTCCACCTGGTCGGGAAGCGTTCTATACTCCTTTTTCATATTGAAAATCATTGTATTTTAGGCACTTGCATAATTTTTTTTTGCTTCTGCTTCTGTAATTTCCTTTATCATTGAGAAGAAGACGAAATTTTAGTAACAAACACATAAAAAATACAACCGAATTGGAAACTTGAAAAAAAATTGATGTCTGTTAAAACATGTGATTTTTAACATCCGCGATGTACGATTAGTTACCATATTTTTGAATTGAATCTCTCCTATACGCATACTGTTACCATGCCTCTCTAATTATAGTTAACATTTTCATTTCATCGTTTGCGAAAATCAACATTGAAGAGAAAGTTTGTTTTCAAAAAAAAAATATCGTGAATAAAAATACTTATGTACACATTGAGTGTTCATTACCGCTAAGCATTTGTTCAATTTGACAATTATGACGGAAGTGTTAAACCGCGATATATTCAATGCTTGCCAGCTCTTGCAAATTTGGACACCCGCGTTTATTTTTGAGAATATATTGATACATATAATACAGTAACTTTTTATTGTACACCATCAAAATGTGAAACATTACAAGAAATAGTCACATACTATTTTGAGACGACATAATAACACAAAAAGTGGTATTTTCGCTAAAAGCGGTCTCTTGCAGACAACCTTTAAGTGAAACAACATTAGATCTGGGGGCACGGCAGTGCCCCCGCCAAGTCGAGCAAAAAAGCGGCACGGCCGTACCATCCTTTTCTCGAAGCAATTCAGGCCATTTTCGACACCCTATAACTTCGTTGTGGATAAAGCTAGAAGCCTGAATTTTTAGTAACCAAGCAGGCATTGTATAAACACGTTATATTTCAAATTTCATTCAATTTGAACCAGTAGTTTAAGAATTATAACTAGTCAAAGTTTCTTAATTTCGTCACTCACTGACTGACTGACCGATCATCAAAACTCTAAGGCACTTCTAATAGACATAGAAGCTTCAAATTTGGAACACAATTAGTGTTTAGTGTATAGATCAAGGAAAAACTAAAACATTTTGCAATTTCGGTCTAGTTTTCTAGATACATCAACTGCATAAATAACTTTGTAATCCCATATAAATACATAGGATTACAAAGTTACATTTGCAGTTAATGAATTACTGTACCTGTATAAAAAAGTAACATTTACAGTGAATGAATCAGTGTACCTGTATATAATATAATGGAATAATAGGTGTAGATATGTACCTAGATATAATTATGTTCAAAGGTAACTTGTAAAAGGAAAAACAGTAGAACTATCTACAAAAAGAAATGAGATGCCATCAAAAACAAAACTTGTAAAAAAAACCAAGTCTCGCAACTCAGTTCTTCTAGCGTAAAAAGTTGTGAGATCCATGTAATACCAAGTCGGTTAATTTATTCAGTTCCTACTTAAGGGTCTTTCTGTCTTAAGTTATCACATAATTAGCTAACCTAACAAGTAACAACATCTTATAGTGACCATATTATCAATATTAAAAATCTTTTATGTTTTAAATAAATAGATTGACTTGGCAATCGCACTAAACAATCAAATTTAATATAATATGTAAGTATTACTTGTGAGATATATTGTGTTTTCATGCGATGGTCAAGTCGATCTATTTATTTAAAACATAAAAGATTTTTAATATTGATAATATGGTCACTATAAGATGTTGTTACTTGTTAGGTTAGCTAATTACGTGATAACTTAAGACAGAAGGACCCTTAAGTAGGAACTGAATAAATTAACCGACTTGGTATTACATGGATCTCACAACTTTTTACGCTAGAAGAACTGAGTTGCGAGACTTGGTTTTTTTTATAAGTTTTGTTTTTGATGGCATATAACTTTACTTAATACTTAAATGATCATTTTTTTAAATAATTAAAATAATTAGTAAAGTCAGGTACTCTTTGTCCTTCTCTGTGATCAAAATAGTTATCGTTACTAGCTGTTACTCGCGACTTCATTCGCGTGGTATTCAATTAAGAGTAAATAAAACAAAAAAGCAAAAATTACACAACCACTTTATCGCTACATAACATTTTCATTTTTTGGTCGGCAACGCATCGGTGATACTTTTGGTGTTGCTGATGTCCATAGCCAGCGGTGATCACTCGTTTGTCGACTAGTAACTTTAATGGGAAACTACGTTAATATTAACTTTATGTTTTAACTGTGAAGCTCTTGCCTTTAATTTAGATCTTTAATTCAATCGTACACTCGTAACAAAAGTGATTTTCCCAAGTTAAAGCCTCGACAAACAACAATTGAATGAAATCTGACTTCACTGCGGCTAAAGACGTTGAGTCCGACGACGACGAAGGTTCAGTCAAATTGCCGAAGTTTGTCGCACGAGCGACAATCTCGACGATCCCCGTTACGACGCTGGTTTCCATTTATTCTGAGAAGCGACTAGAATATTCAATTGTATTCTCATTTGAAATTTAGGCCCTATATTGATTTTGTTAAAAGAACGTCTTGGAGCCTTCGGCGGCGTTGATGTCGAATTGTGGTCAATGATATTTGAATATAGATAAGTTATGCCCTTACTAATCAACCAAAAAATCTGTTCCGAAAAGAGCTACAACACACACACGTTTATGTTTTGTTTCACTACACCAATCACATTGGTATAATACTCGAAGGCATTTTAACGCTGTATGTCAAATGTCAAGCACTTCTGACAACAACAAAAGCGTGCGTATCGTCTTGTATTGACAGAGCGACTACGAGCAGAACGGTCAATTGCCTGTTCTTACGCTCTTCATCGTCTACGCGCTAGTGAAATATCTACCTCTTTTACACATTATAATATACATAATTGATTGTGGTCATAATTTTGATGTCTGAGATATCTAAGTAGTGTTTAAGTAAGAAATATAAGTTAAAGATTACAATGAAGATGTAGGCACTCATATAATATGGCTTGTAATCAATTACTTAAAAAAAATTGAACTTTGTGTATAAAATAAAATTGGAAATTCTTTCCATGAAAATATTCCTCGATCAAATATACTCGTATAACTTCAATGTAGGTATTTAAAGTTGATTAAAAATTTAATTAGTAAGTGAATGTTGCTGAGTTTCAATTTCACGAAATATATCACGAGTAGATTTAATCAAACATGTAATTGCCTACATAATAATTGCCTACATAATATCACCAAAATACTTTTGTAATATAAATTCATTAATTAATATAAATTCATTATTTAAGTGGGTTTTTATATCTACCTGAACATTTCATAGGCACCAATTTAATATTCAACCATTTTCAACCTTACGGGCTGAATGTGATGCGTCAATCGGTCTTTTGAAGACTGATGTACAATTATACATGGGCGTCGGTGATCACTTACCAACTGTAGTGATATCCACAACATCAATTCAATAAGTATGGCAACTATGTTGTGTTACAATGATGTGTTATTCTTGTCGTCCATGCCACCTGCCTCACCCGCGACACAGGAAATCCTACTGCGGAAGTATGAGTGTGTAAGCATTCATTTATTTACATCAAAAGACAAAATGGGTAATAATTATTTTTATAAAACACGACATGTTAGTGATACACAGTGAACAATGTATGAGAGAATGTTGGCAACATTCACACGTTCAAACACGAAGCATTCACTAGGTAGTAGGTATCAACTAGGTTTAATTACGGGGTCAAACGAACTGACAAGCCACCTGATGGCAAGTGGACGTCGACGCTCTTGGACATCGGAACCACCGATGTTGCCGACAAAGAAAGATGCGAGTGACTCGAATTCATTTAGCTTCACACGAGTCACACGGTTGAATAGCATAATTTCTTTGCGAAAATTTCTGTACTCTGTTCTTTCATACTATACAGAACCCTCAAATAAAACACGTAAGCGCTGTTAATAAGTAATTATTATGCAGTGGAGTTTATCAAATCTTCACCAAATTATGCAAAGTCACTGGCTATAAATCAATTCCCCCTCGCCCCCTCCCCCGCTTGTCTTCGCCGGCTCATGGGATTACCGGCGGCTCATAAACACAGCTTAGCGGGATTGACTCCCGCCGTATGTATTACCCTTTTACTTTATTATTGCACACAAAATAGAACACTTTTAAATTGGTCACTGATCTTTGCACACCCGAAGCGTTCGTAGCCCGGCCGTTTGTATCGATCCAAAGGTGAATCTATAAAGCGAACTTAGACTTGAACTTTGTGAAGTGACTGACACTTTGTAAAAAACATAAACGTGTACTCATCATCGGAAGTTGGCATCATTAAATAAATATTTAACAGGAACAGGCCGCCTTGACTAGCATACCAGTGCTTCAATAAACTATTCGGCCAACAGGATGACACGAATGCTGAGCTAATTCCCAGCAAGAGAAAATGAGATTTTGCACCGAGCGAAGGCAGAATTGGAGGAATCGCGCAAGAATTATATGAAATGGTGCTTAAACTGTCGGACTCCAGAACCAGGTACATGGTTGAATCCCATCGTGCTAAGGTTAGTGCTGCCAGCTGCCAAAGAACTTGAGAGACAAGCACAAATGCACCAACGGCGACTCGAACAAGCCATAAGTGAGCACGCGGAAGTAAAGGCCATGTTTGCTGGTGTCCCCAAGTATACTGATGCCCTTAGACAGATCTTGGCCAGGGACACGAGCAAGCAACTGGCGGAACTGCGCCAAATGAAAAAGCTCTAAACAAGGACTGCAAGGAAACCCTAGAGAACCAAAGGGAAATTCTGGAGCCCTGCACTAAAAGGGCCTGCACTGAACTGGGCAAGGAATTAACACCCGCAGTACTACCAGACCTTTCCGAGCTAACCACGGAAATACAATCCATAAAAAGTAGGTACTATGACAGAATTTATCAAAAATCAAGAAAAACAGGAAATCCTGGGTAAACACACAGGGCTGGCTCAAGAGGAGCTGAAGAAACCATTTAAAAATATGATCCCCACTCACCTTAGTACTTGACACATACTGCAGTAAGGGAAGCCATGGGAGAACAAATCCACAAGATAGCTAGCTGATTAACTGCCAAAGTCTCCGATGAACCGACAGTAAACATAAAGTCGCAAATGGTTGAGCTGAGGCAGGATATGACCAGCTTAAGAGACCACTGTGGAAGTGGCAGCTCACATAAAATTGGGGGTGGAAGAGATAAAAGGCGGCTTCAGGGAATCAGGTGAAAAACCAAAACCCAAGCCAAAGCACCGACCAACTCCTACCTCTACAAAAATATCGCGGTATGCCTTAGTACTGGAATTAGCAGATCCAAGACACACCAGCGAAGACATTCTAAAGGAACTTAAGGTGAAAGAAGGTCGATGTTGTTGAGCTAGGTATTGGCATAAATAGCATCAGGAAATAACGTCACCAAAAGGTCGTAATCAGCTGCGACACTGACCACCAATGAGGACGCCCTACGGGAAAGAGGCGATAAGCTGACTATTAATCAACCAAAAGCAAGGAACCCGCAGCTACGCCTTCCAGGAGTAACACCTGATATTTTTGATGCCAAAATTATAGAGGCAATTACAAAGCAAAACAGCCAGCCTGTAAAAGACCTAACCCGCGATCAGACCCAAGCTATGGTAATACGAAAAACAAAAGGGAGACACAACGGACTGATAAACATTATTATAGAGACGTCACCAGTCATGTAACAACACCTGGTCGAACAAAAGTAGCGAATATGGTGGTACAATGGCTTCGGTCACAGGGCCGGGGACTACAAAGGAGAGTGTAGTTGTGGCTTCTGCTCAGAACAATACGATACAAGGATATGTCCAAATAGAAGCAGAGCTTCCAGATACGGGAGCTTTGCGGACAAGCATAACGAGGACCGAGGACACCCGGCATACAGTGCGGAATGCCCAGAATGGCAGAAGTGGGACCGGATAGCCAGCGCTGTGGCGCCGCAATAAATTGCTGATACAGGCAGCTCAACACCCGACATAGGCGCATAGTAAAATTACATTTTAAAATACATACATTTCAAACTTCATTGTACGATGAGTATGATGACCTTTTTAAGTTTACAATTTCCAGTTGATTGAATATGCACTAATAATTAAGATTGCAGTATTTTTATTTAAAACAGTCGGTATACCTACTTAAATTTTTTTACACTGTATTATATTTTTTTATAACTGCAATTATTTTTAATACAAAAAGGTAACATTGAAAGTAACTTGGGAAATCGAGTAAACATCTTCGTACTCAGAACCTGATATCTACATCTCGTAGACTTTGAAACCATCCAACCCATGTGCCCCAAATCGGTTTCACTTGTATGGCAATTGGCAATAACGCGAAGTTGGCTTCAGACCACCGAAACAACGCATTAGGCATATTCGGTCCATTCATGAAGTCGATTTTCTACACGCCGGGTATCCGCTAGTGCAGTAATAAAAAGTGCATTTAAGTATTTTTCCTTTGCTGAATAATTCAGTCGCTTGCAGCATAACGTTACTACCTAACCGACATCAATATCAGAAGCGCAGTAACCACCATCGCGCCAGCGCGCCGCATAAAGATACAGCCACACCCCTCAATGGGATTACGACACCTCATAAACCCGGGTTAATGGAATCGGCTCCCGTAAACAGAACCATCGCGCTCGTTGTTAGTGGGCGATGGGATATTTGTTTAAACGTTCAATACCAACTCCCTTTATCGGGAACTTTTATAAGGTTACTGCTCACTGCGTACTCAGGAGTTTATTTCATCGTTTGTTCTCCTCAATGTTATATTGTATTCATTTATTTAACTTCTTTATTGATACATTGACACATTAAAGCTGGCCGTATAGTATAAAGTTTCCTGGTCAAGTTTGCAGCGAACTTGATACGGCATCCAGTATACTTAACGGTGTATAACTATCTGGCTATATAGCTATCTCATGCAAACTGGATGCCGTGTCACGTCATTTAAATAGAGTAGTAGAGTAGAGTAAAGAGAAATAGCAATAATAACTTAATGTGCATGATCGTCATATAGATATCCCTGTTGTGCCTATGCTAAATACCGAAGAGTAAATAAGACAGCCACATACTATGGTTGTACAGTATCACTGATGTCGCAACATCGAAGACTTCTGGTCGCATAGTACCTACTCGCTTTAATTAATTGCTACTAGGTGAACAAAGCCGATGAGAAATTTAATACCCCAGATTTGTTTTAGTCCAGTGCCGATAGGTCTAAAAACGGTAAAAAGTGGAAGAAAATTATAGTAGAATGAAACCTATTGCAAAAGGAAGAGAATATAACGAAGATTATAGGAAAATAAATTACGGGCGATCTGAGGTCGGGAAGGGGGGAGGGGGGGTTTAAGGGAAAAAAATGGTTTATCTCGATTTCCGGAAAAACTACAAGTCCTATTGAAAAAAGTTGAATTGCAAAGTTGTAGGTAATAAAAAGATCTACAACTTTTGTATTTACACTTTTGTACATAACCTCAAAATTTATGTGAAAAATTCAAAAAACCACGTTTTTGGTTTTTTATTTTTATGTTTTACAAAAATTTTTTTTTCTTTCACGAAATTTGGTGAGAACTTACCTTTGTATGTCCCTAACATACTGTAATTTTTTTTCACCTTATTTTGACCTTATATCGAAAAAGCACCCTTTTTTTTTTTTTTTTTTTTTTAAACTCATAGCCCCACACTAGGATTCCCTGTGTCGTGGGTGCCATGGACAACACACAAAATTGACATTGGACAACACAATAAACCCTTATTTTCAGTCAAAAAATCTCACTTCAAAAAATCTGATTTTTTTAAAAAATTCGGTGGTCCCTTTGTTCGTTGGAATCTTTACTTTCTAATGGTATATAAAAAGTATTCACTACTATGGTAAATGTTCTCAGAAAATGCAATGAAACGACAACTATTTTCGCAAAAAAATGCAAAAAATATGCGGTCACATTTAAGTATGTAGAAGAAAATCAGAACAAAAATTCAAATATCTGCTTATTTGTAGACTCAGCAATAAAAAGGTAGGGTAAAGGACCGAATTTTTGGAAGAAAATCATTTGGAAGAAAATGACACTCAATATAAAGTGAAGACAAAGGCCCGTTAAAAATGCAGCAAATAGGTACCTAGTCTAAGTATTTTAAACAATTATTGAGAAACTTCAAAAAATAATCTAAATTTAGTGGCTATTAAAAAAAATGTACCTATGGAAATTTCAACAGTGTGTTCAACGGATTCATCGAAAATTCCATGAATCTCTAATCAAAGAAGAAAAGAAAGAGTAGAAATTATCAAATTACAAAAATAAGTTACATAATAATTTAAAAACTAAATGAAATGGTTTTATAGTTTCACTGTAGGAACAAAAGAAAAATAAAGCGTGTGAAAATGTGACCGTGCTGTTTAACGATTAAGGAGTTCACTCGGCTGGTGCCAACCCTAAATAATCAGGTCATCGGAACCATACTAATATGTAAAATTTCAACTTCGTAGCATGAAAGGAAGTAGATGGTTCTAATTCAGGTTACAAGGTTTGACCGAAACAAACACGGCAATTTGAATATGAAAAAGCAATGATATTTGTATTGGTATGCGCAGTAGAAATTGCCCAGAGTGCGTAAAAATTCAGTCAGTCTAATGCAGCAATTTGTCGTACAGTATTATTATACCTACAAGTTACAAAAAGTTTTAATAGTAAATTTCAATTTACTATTAATAAAATGATTATAATAATAATAAAATTACAACACGTCGAATGTCGTAGCAAATCAAAAACTGAACGTTGTGATGTAGGCTGAACATAACATATCTTTTTTTTTACTTACAATAAGCTAATGCTTGACCACAATCCCACCTGTAGTAAAGAATCGCTGTGAAACTGTGGGATGTATGTTAGTATATTACTTCATTGCTGTGAAAACGTGTACAACCGTATAGTATTGTGACAGCCTGACCGGCTACGTTCCTTATTTTACAAATGATAAATTGTGATAAATTTTAATTAAATTGTTTGTACTGCCATCTTTGTCTTTTCCTTTGTGAAATATCTAGATTGATTGACGAAATATAAGGCTATTAATGCGCTATGCGTTCGCTAAGCCAAGTAATAGGTATTTAAGTGGCAACTGTGAAACAGAAGGGTCGTCATAACGAACGCATAGAAAAATAGCTTTTTTTGCAGATAGATCTATGCACTTGTTCGTAGGTAATCGTCGTAAATTAGGGTCGTAAGCCTAAATTAGTTTAGCATGAGAAAGAATATAGATAGGACTTTTGCTACGAAAGCTCAGAGCACTAGCTACGAAAAATTAGGTAGCTATATTATAAAGGTATCTCGACGTTTCCACGGAAAATCTAGGGCACGTACTTTGATTACTTAATTTAACTTAACTGCTACAGGATTTTGCTATTTCAAACCGATATTTTATTTAAATCTTTAACAGTAGTTGTATTGCAGTAGATATTTATTTTCTATTTCTCCTAATTTGACAGAGTAGAAAAGAAAGCCATCATGATAGCCATGAGTAGATTTAGATTATTCCAACTTTCTGTTTGCCGAAGATCTAGGTCTGAATTCTAGATTATAATAGATAATTGAGAAATTATATGCTAGATAAAAGTTTGATGTAGGCTTTTATTGTGTTAGTTTTATGAATTGTCATGCAGCACTAGGGGAAACCTAAGTAAAGTAAAATAAAACGCAAAAAAATAATAATCAGCCTGTTCATTTTTTTTCAAACAATTTCTTACCTGCCAAAGCTGTCGCAGTGAGATTATTGAGCATGGCCTCAAAAGGCCAACCCTGGCCTCCCCCTATATCGCCATCGTGTCCCCACACTACGCCACAAAACTTGTACCACACTGGCAGTCCACTACCACGCACCTCCACCAGTTATTGTCCAAAATCCGGCGTCGAAGGACCAAAAATCATTTTAAAATTAGATGCTTAGGAACATTGGTCAACGTCCAGAAATATCCAGGCGACACACGCGTCAGAGAAAAGGGCAAAATTCCAGCAAAACAGCGCCTTAATACAAATAATTAGCGCTGTATTAAACCCAATTAGTTTTAATTACGACTCCGTTCAAACTTATTTACACACTTAATTTTTGTCATAAAATTAATATAACCCGTTTAGTATCAATTTGTATAAATTTGCCGTTTGATTGGTTCGCCCTTAAAATGATCGTTTAATGTGGAAACCCGTCGCCGACTGGTACAAAAACAAGTAGCTCGAGCATTGTTGCCCCAGCCGACTGACGACGCACGCATGGACAGCTAGCCGTCTCGCTCGCTCCCGTACGACCCCTGCTAGCTGTCACGTCGCATGCGTGCATCAGTAATGGATGCTTACATTTTGTTAAAGGTCGTTTTGAACAAACGAATAATCTATTATTTCATTCGTGCGCGTATTATTGATACGCTGGCGTTCATGCAATATTAACCATCACACATCGAGCCGTCTCTATCTTACGGGCGCGTTTTGAATAGCGCTCGCTCGTTGCGTCTCTGTCGCTCGCGCGCTAGAATATCGACGAGTTCTGAGGGCGAACGGACCAATGGCAGGGCGTAGGAATCACTTCGGTGCGTTCAGGGCTGTCCCGGACGAGATATTGAAATATTATGTCTGTAGGTAGGACAGGGCGTTCCGTTCTTTGTAATGGAAAAAACAAATACAGCCTGCGTCGCTGTAGGCGGCTATAGATGTGTAGATAAGAGTACTCGAGTCGTTGGAAATATTTCAGGCATGGCTGAGTGCGATTTCTTGTAAGCGCCTTTAATTTTCGGACGGCGTTGAATAAGGAATGCGGTGGATCCGTTACAGTTTCCAATAAAAAAATAATTTCCCGATTCTACTCCTAAGTGTTTGCGCGGTATTTTTATAAGTATTTTTATATCAGTTTTGGTTTTACTGAACGGTTGATGGTTGAATAGTTTTATGGGATTTGATGGGAATTATTTTATGATGTGCTTTATGAAGCTTTTAATTAATAATTATTTTAAAACGTGAAACCTTTGTAGTATATGCAGTAGATTCAATAGCGACTCCCTTTGTTAACTTAGCGTAGCGAACACAAGATATTTTGTAATTATTTTCTCTTGAATATCTCATGATTATAATGAACTAGATATTAAATTGTTATTAATTATTTGGTAGCTCAATACAAGCAATGTACCTGTGTAATTTAAGTAAAGTTTCGAGGTGTTATTTAATAACAAGTAGAGAGGTATTGTTATATAACTAAAAAATACTATTTTTAATTTTCTTCCTGTACTAGGTACGCTAAAGAAGCTCTTTGGTATTATTTTTTTACAAAAAATGCGCATAATTTCAAAATGGCGGTGCGTTAAAAATTCCGACATGATTTGGGAAGTCTACATATTTTATATTAACTTGTCTGAAATTGAAACTGGGAGCGGTAGGCTTTTGTTTTTCAAAATATTAATAAGCAAGGTATTCGCTTTGAGCGGGGGCGCCGAGGGCGGCAGGCGCGGCGGGGGCGGCGGGGGCGGCGGGGGCGGCGGGGACGGCGGTGGTTAAATTAAATTCCTCGCTGCCAGCGAAACGTGTAACAGACAGACGATAGGTAGGTGCATAATTGTAATATAATTCAACATGTAGAAACAGTTTGTATTGGGGTCGGCACGTATCTCTACATTTAAATACATTTTCGCGATCATTCATAAGATCGTGTGAACAATTTAAAGAGTAGGTACATCAAATTCAAACTTAAAACATTAATAAATGTATGTATATTAAATATAAGTTAACGTTTTAAGGTATGTTTTTATTTATACCCACTTATTATTTGTTTAGACTTTTCTGCCTAGTAGTAGTAGTATGTAGGTATACTGTGAACGAAAAATAAAGAAAATAGAAAAGTCCAAACCAACATCCAATGTTTGTTATCTTGTTAAAATTAAAAACCCCTGACAGTTTTGTTTTCACCAAACACAGCTAACAACCATCTCGATCACATTAGCTTTCAAATAAGAAAACAGCATCAAAATTGGTCCATTCCTAGTAGCTACGATACCGCGATGCCATACATAGACAAACGGACACAACAGACACGTCAAACTTATAACAATACTCGTTTTTTGTCCGGGGTTAATATAGACGCTAGAAAGCAAATTTGTAGCTGATTTTTAGAGAAATTATGAATTTTTGTCTGTTTTGTAGAGAAGTTATGAATTTTTCTCCATTTCATAGAGAATTATGAATTTTTCTCTATTTTCTAGAGAATTTATGAATTTACTCTATTTTGTAGAGAAGTTATAAATTTTTCTCTATTTTCTAGAAAATTTATGAATTTACTCTGTTTTGTAGAGAAGTTATGATTTTTTCTCAATTTTCTAGAGAAGTTATGAATTTTTCTCTATTTTCTAGAGAATTTATGAATTTACTCTATTTTGTAGAGAAGTTATAAATTTTTCTCTATTTTCTAGAGAATTTATGAATTTACTCTGTTTTGTAGAGAAGTTATGAATTTTTCTCAATTTTCTAGAGAAGTTATGAGTTTTTTTAAAGAGATCAAAAAGTTTTTCGGCTCTAATGAACAATTTACAAGGACACTTATACTTGATTTACAAGGATTACTATATAATATACAAGGACTATAACAGTGAGTAGGTACATAACACGACTACACCAGCTACGTACAACATTAATTGCCATTGTATTACGTCCGTCTGTCTGAGGCTGAGTGGGGCGAGGAATTTCATTTAGTTGCCTTTGACGTTATTGTCAAAAGGCCGTGTTGAGAGGGATCCTATAATTAAATTAGTTACTAGACGATATTGTTATGCTTTGTACCTATTTGATCTATTATTTTAACATTAAGTTTGTACCTAGGCATTACTTTGGTAGCAGGTACTATATAGGTACCCTATGCACGGCGTACAGTCAGCAAAATAATTTGGTATGCAGGGCATGATTCTAAAACTTTCTATAATTATTAATATTACAGAATGTTACTATTGCTGGCTGACCTATTTACGCGCGAGACTTTCAATATTTTTTATGAAACGTTATTTTTAACCGACTTCAAAATAACTCAGAAACTACTCGTCAAATCTAGCTCAAAGGAGGTGGCCAACATGTGCCCCGGAAATGGTTAAAATACGTTTATTTGTACAAGGTTTTAGTCCTCAGAAAAGACATGTTTTCCGTTTATTATAATATAACTAGAATTTTAATTTTCTTCTGAACTCCGCAGTGAGTAGTTATAATAAATTAAGAATAATAATAAGTTGTGTTGTATACACTGCCCTGGAAATGGTTAAAATACGTTTATTTGTACAAGGTTTTAGTCCTCTGAAAAGACATGTTTTCCGTTTATTATAACATAACTAGAATTTTAATTTTCTTCTGAACTCCGCAGTGAGTAGTTATAATAAATTAACAATAATAATAAGTTGTGTTGTATACACTTAATCTTCTACTACCTCCATTGCTATCATTGGAGGTTGACAATTGACTGACAGAAATACGAATATATGCTATATTGCCATTTGTCAAATGCCAAAAGAAGATTTTTGAGTTTGATTTCTAAAAAATAATAATTGTGTTTGATTTTTTGTCATGAGGTGCATTAATTGTGCGGTTGATATTGAGCGCATGGCACGTCACTCAATATCTTTGCTAGCAAGAAACCTTCAATCCATATTGGTAGAATCTGCGAATATTTATATGTTCGCAGGGTAGAATGGATCACTGCAGTACAGGTATGGCATTTTCATGTGTTTACATTAGTTTGGTATTTGGGGTGGGCACGTCATAATTAAAGTAAAATAAATAAATGAGTTATCCAAAAGATAAATAGTTTGTATTTAATATAAAAATCTCTCTTTAAAACACTTTTCCACGATTACTTATGTTTATCAAACTGTCAACCTACAAGAGCTAAAACTGCTCGTAAAAGGAGAATCCCGAGTTTTACAGATTTTTATTGATAAAATTATCAAAGTAGATATTGTAAGCTTTAATGTAAGGTAAAAATAAAATGTGTACATTATACTTCACAAGTGGGGCAAACGCCCATACAGATGTTGGCCACCTCCTTTAATTGGGACCACATGATGAGGGTTGGCCGCATTTTATTTTAATGTATTTTATCATAGTTTACGTGAGTTCTAAATTTCGTCAAAGAATAACAAAGTTCCATACAAACTTCCACATTTATAGTATTGGTAGGATTAAATGATTAATAAATATTGCCACTTATACATTGCAACTATAATTATCACCCTGCTTTTGCCTTTTTTTGCCTGCTTTTAGGACGAAATCCTAGTCGGGTAAAAAATTTGAAGTGAAGAATCCTTCATATTATTGTACGCAGTCAATATTGTCTTTAAAGCTATGTTTTCGTGTTTCTCCATGGTAAAATAAATAGCCCATCGACTCACATTAACTGAACTGAGATTCAATTAAGGGGCCATCTATAAATTACGTCACACGTTAGGGGGAGGGGGGGCGATGAAGTGTGACATTGTGTGACAAGGGGTGGGAGGGGGTCCTAAATTTCGTGACGTGACATTTCAAAATAGAATAATTAGTATGTATAGGTAAATATTAAAAAACATAGTATGGAAATAAAACTTATTTCAGAACTGCTGTTTTAATTTAATAATTTCTAGGTGTAAAATTTTATAATACCTATGTGACGTCACACTAGGGGGGAGGGGGAGGTCCCACAAATGTGACCAACTGTGACAAGGAGGGGGGGAGGGGTCAAAAAGTCATGAAATTAGTGTGACGTAATTTATGGATGGCCCCTAAGGCTGCCGAGGTTATTAACTAATGAACGATCTTAAAGGTGATCACATCTAAATGATCTGATTTGAGCAGCTGTTTTCATACTTATATCAAATTTATATATTATGCTATGTTATTAATTTTATGGGACATCAAACATTGACGATCAGAGCTTTCAGGCAAAACTCTTGAAAGGCTGTTTTCAAAATGTGTGCGGAAAAATATTAAATAAATAGTGCATATTCATGGCCCCACACTAGGACCTCTGTGTCACGGGTGCCGTAGATAACACACAGAGACAACTCATTATTCTCCCGCCGCGGTGGAAATCGAACCCAGGACCCGGTGATCCGGCACGGTTACCATTGCGACACATATTGGTCTTTGATAAAAAACCTCAGATCATTCAGGCTGCCGTCGCCCGGACATCAGGAACAACAGCATCATTGCGATGATACCTTTGATGCATGATGCATGGTTGCTGGCCAAGGAAGAGAGAAGGAAAAGTAAGGTTTTACGACAATTCGCTCATTAGGAGCACTGCACACCCGATGCGGCGCGGTTTACAACTCTTGCTATTAGGTCTTTAATTATAGAGGCATACTTTAGACCTGTGTATGGTACTCCTTAGATGTTCTTATAAACATATACTTACGGCCTTATTCAAAAACTGTTAAAATTTATGTTTTATCTTTATCGTTTTCCATAAGAGTGAAAGAAACAAAAAATCTATAAGGCTTCTATACCTTTGCTTTTTTGTGAATAAGAAGGCTAGTCATTTTAATGTGATACTTATGATAGAAAGCTCAGTAGGTACTTGAATCACTTCGGGTTTAAGCTGAATAATAGATAGCAATTAAGCTAGTATTAGTCTACTTTGCAACAATCCGCGGGTAACATGTATGATGGCATATACTTTAAGACATGCGTGGCACCTCCCTCCCTCCCACAACGGAAACATGCACTACAATAATTAAAAGTATATACCAACATACATACCAGCACCAAGACGTGCTTCGCCCCGAAACGGAGCATCATCAGGGTAAGTTGACTCTACGATGGTTAGTCGCAAAGTAATAATAAGAAAAACTTGAGAGGTGTCAAGGGACACCCGGATGGAACGAAGTTCCTTGCAGTCAGTACTAGGATAGCAAAAACATGCAAGCGAGTGTGCCAAAACAAACCTGCTTTCCTAATCCTAGTACTGTCTGCAAGAAACGAAAATATCTGGCTTGCTTTCTATGTAAAAAAAAACTACGATGGCAAAAAGTGTCGTTACAACTTTTCGTTACAAAATTTTCCGCCTAGCCCCCTTTTGCAACGCGCGATAAGGAACTTCGTTCCAATAAAAGTAATAATAACATAATAACAATGGATTTCCGCAAAGTAACGCCTGATACTATTAACTATAATAGATAACTACTTCTTAAAGGTGAGATCTGGCGCCATAGCCTCGCCTGATATACTGTAGTATCATAAAATGTGAAAGCCTTTGAACGCAAACCAACTGTACTACAACAATAACCCCATTACCATACGACGATGTGCTGAGCGATGATTTTTAATAACAAAACACACCCTGTTTTAATATCGACCGTGCTTTGGGGTATCCGTACCTACAATTAGTACCCAAATGCAATAAAATATTTCTTAATGCAAACGAAATTAAACCTTACCCTCAAGGTAGTTGAGACTAAAGTCAATCTAGCAGTTTTTGTTTCAGCAGGTCATCGTTGCTTTGTTAGTTTAATCTAGAGTAATTTTTAATATGATGTAAATAAAGTTCAGTTCAGCTTAACATGTGTTGCTCTAAAGGCGTCTTAGTACTAAGGCGGTCGATAACGCATCTTTGCTGCAAAACCGCGCACAGTTTATTATAAGTTAATACGCACCGAACCTCAGCAGATAGCTTGACTACATTATACTGTAAGAAGCAAAAAATATAACTTCTTTTACTAAGTTAGTAAAAGGCTATAGCACTGTTCCCACTTTTGGGCCGGAGCCCCAGCTGGCCAAGTAGATCCCAACCGAATTCAACGGTGAGCCATTCGTCTTGTCGACGATCCCAAACTTACAGACTGATTGGAGTCGCTTGAGTTGAGGTGGGATGTAGGCTCTCTCTGCATATTCTACCGTCTTATGATGGGGAATCTGAAGAACTGTTTGGTTTAATTCCTGCGATTAATTTTCGTCACTGCATATCACGGTGTACCAAGTTCCACCAACACCACCTGAATACCTGGCGTTCGTCCACAGTTCGGTTCTCGCGTAGTTTTCTACCCTGCACTTGTAAACTGTGGAACGAACTTCCTGCATCGGTGTTCCCTCCAAACTATGACATGGGGTCCTTCAAGAAGCGGATCTATTGTTTTTTTTGAGGCCGGCAATGCCTTGGTGACGCCCCCAGTGTTACTAACTTCATGGGCGGCGGTGATTACTTACCATCAGGTGACCCGTCTGCTCGTTTGCCTGCTTAAGGCATAAAAAAATGTTAGTGGGTCTTACCACCCAAGACTACAAAGCTACTTGCCATCAGGTGTTATAATTTATAAAAAACCGATCACCTAAATATACCTGAAAATATTCCTGTACGACGTACTTTGCTTGCTTAATTGCGTAAATTTTGATAATTTCACTTTTTCATAAGATCAGAATATTACCTAAGTAGGTACACCTCCTACCCTGTCGTTTCTGTACAATGTAGAGTAGAAGTAGAGACTATTTCTTAAAATTCTAATATTTAATTAAATCTATAATTACTGTATCTATAACAAAATATTTACTCGAGAACCACTTATCTTTTACATAAATGTTTGCCCGAAAACCTTTTGACTTTTGAGAGAATTGTATAGACTACGCCTCTGCAGCTATACCTTCGGCCGTCCCGCGGTGTACACAACGCTCGGCCCCCAGTCCGCTCCATTGTAATAAACTTACACGGTTTTTAACTCGCGCTCGCCGTTCGCTCGCCGTGATTGTTCGCTCCACGCACCCTAGTGTACACTGCCTTTTAGTAATGCATTATTTTCACATTTTCATATTGTACTGGTAGATTTTTTTGGAAGCGCTAAGAAGGTAATCTGATTTTATGGGGTCGCTTTGTGATATTAGTCTATTGTAAATAGTGCTTTAAATAGTTCATGGAGGTTTGTATTAGGCTGAATACTTTTGGCAAGGAGCCATATAAGGACGTATGCCATTGCATGTCCAATTACAATCGTTTGCTTTGAGGTTAGTACCTATTCTTTTTTTATGGAAATGACCAGCTGTCGTTTAGCTGATGATCCACCTGAGGGTAAGTGGCTATCGTCGCCCATGGACATCAGCGATACCAAAAACATCTCTGATGCGTTGCCGGCCAAGACAGAATTCTAGGATTACTTATAAAACCGGTACGGACGACTGGTGTGAAAAGGTGTGCTAATATTGTGTTGCTAACCTTACCTAAGCTAGCCAAATTGGAAAGAAAAAAACCTATTTGTTATTTACTAATGACTGCCCTCACTTTGCTTCGGTTTTTATTTTTTTCTAAAAAAAATGTAGCCCATGTTATTCAGATACAATAAAGCATGCTGTTGGTCAAAGAATTTGAAATCGGTCCAGTAGTTTTTGAGTTTATCCCTTACAAACAAACAAATAAAAAATCAAAACTCCTCTTTATAATATTAGTTTAGATATTTATATACTTGTTTATTGTATAGTTTACACAATACAATTGTACGTCTCTATTAAATAGGTACTAACGATTATTATAACGATACAAAATAAGGAAAAAAATGTTGTTATCTTATAATGTAAGCAAACTACAAATACATACATTCGTTTTAAATGTACCTCCAGACAGTTCAATCGGAACTTTGTCGGCAAGTGTTTTAAAACTCCAAAGATCCCCTCCCCATTCCGAAACATACTTACAAGTAATAAACGAAGTATATAATTCCTTATCAAAGTTTAATATAAAGTAGAGAACGAATCCGAAATTAAAAATATCTCCGCTCGAGTCGCCTTTCATTGTAAAATGAATATTCTTCCGCTTCGCTTAAATACCTGCCCGGCATAAAATTGCTTCGCTAGTGATGGGGCTTTATCGATAAAAATATACAATTACATATAATTGTAACAGATGACAAATTAAAAAACAGATTATGACAAATTTCCGGGATAACAAGTACCGTACTCGTATGTCTTATTCCAGGTAATGATCTGCCTGTGTAATACATTTCATCAAAATCTGTTCACTACATTTTGCTTTGCGTTAAAGAGTGCCAAACATCCATCATATATCCTCACAAAAAACTTTCACATTTATAATATTAAGTAGGAAATAAGATATGGTTTAAAGGTTTTTAGGGTTATTATCCTAAATCGTCGTCGTTCTATTATTACGTCCTATTTTCCGCTCGCTGGATCTTATAGAACCCAACTGAATCCCAAAGTTCTTTAATGCTCCTGGTATCAGTACCACACTACACAAATCACACGTTTAGCTTGTATTGTAGTATATTGCATGTACTCAATATGAGGGTAGTTGGGATTTGATTGTTAAAAATCCACCCGAGAGTTCTATTGGGAGATTAAAGGGAGTTGTAGCTGATTCACGTGTTTTCTTATGTTGTCCCGGTTTCAAATACTTAAATATTACATGTATAATTATTATTATGCCCGTTAGAGTTCAGCTTAATTATTTCGTAAGTGTACTTATCGACTTGGTAACAGGACTATCGACATGCCCGAACATCCCTAGCGCGCCGTAAGAGCTAAGCCCTGTTCTCTCTCCCCGGGGAGCTAATATATCGTTATTTGTACCTGAACCCTCCCTTCCCTCTCTCCCTCCCCCACCCTCCCTCTGCCACGTTCCCGCTATTTGTTTCTACTATGTACGTGTACTTTTAGATGCTTAGCTTGCACTGATTTGTTATGATCTATATTATCTATATATATTATAAAACAGTAACTCGATAATGTCTGTACATTGAAAATATTTAAGAAAATTTGATATCAGGGGACTATATAGGAGCAATAGATTGCAAATCTGTCATTTTTAAAAATCTTGTCTGTCTGTATGTTTGACACCGCATCACGCCAAAACCACTGGATGAAATTGAATGCGGTTTTCACAGTTGTATTACTGGTGGTTTAACTTAAAATCTGGTATATGTTTTATCGTAATACGTCGCTTACAAGCCGAGATATTAATAAATAGGACTTTTTGATACGCAACATAACAGCAAGAAATATTGAAAGTGCCCGATAGAGGGACATAAGAGACTGTTTAGTATCGGAATTATACGTTATTTCTTCAAAAAAATCTATGTGTACCAATTTTTTTAAATTTATGATTTTGTGGTGAATTAGTTCCGCTAATCAACAACAGATGTCAGTTTAGGTCACTAGAAGTCATAATTAAAAATGTATGTAGGTCTGAGAACGAGTCAATAAATCTTTTATTGAAATTAGTGTGTACCTATAAATATCTATAATATTTAAAACATTGAGGTTTTAAGCAAATTAGTTACCCTAATCAATCAATAACACATAACAGCTATGTTAGATTGTTCTATAAGATTCCTATATTCAATTCGCTGTATGACGATGTGGGTCAGAGTTAGCGAGTTATAATATCACACAATTTAGGAAAATTATCAAATAATGTTTTTTTTTTGTAGATAAATAAAAATCTTAAATTTTGACGAAGTATTACAATTTAGATTTCCTTATTGTAATGTATGAATAGGCACACAGAAAGTAGATAATAATAAAAATACAAATCCTTTACATATTAATTTAATAATCACTGCTGTCATCTACTGGTCAATGCTTACCAAGCCGGCCCCGCATAGGCTAATTATGACCGGACGTACGTAAGTGCAATACAAATAACTAAAATACTTTTGAATTTGTGAATAGCCATGTAAAAGCAGACGAGCCACCTGATGCTAAATTGTCATCGTCCTCCATGGATGATGGTTCCATGAAAAAAAAACATGAATGAAAAAATAATAAATTATGAAGATGGTTACATTTCCATTCTATAAAGTTCAGAGAGAGTTGTTAATGATCTAGCAGAACTTAGAATTAAGATGTATCAAGCTATATAAATAGCAGTAAAAACAAACTAATCTTATGGTAATGCAGGCACGCTGTTTAATCCACAAACGGCGAAGCAGTTTAAACTATGAGTTTCTTCTGAAACTTTTTATAGGTATAATATATACATAGGTATAATATATACATTTGGGCCAAGTTCTTGGACGAAAATCTCGGCCTTGCGTAGTGTGAAGTTACACTTAAAAAGCCCAAAGTCATTCAGGATTAAACTCAGGAGAACTAGAGTCTCCCGGTTGAGAGGCGGGCCCTGCTGTCGGGTAGGTGATCCTTTCATTACCGTAAATCTAGCTGGTGCCGCGGTTGCGAAACTCCCCAGATAGTCGGGGGGACTCTTTTGACTCTTCACGCAGAAGCGTTTAGCTTTCAGGCAGTCAACTGTGGAGAGGCGAGACGCCCCTGAGCGACTCATATAGCCCGTGGTCGGCGCGATCAAATATTGACCGAGAAACATGACATGGTACACCCCAGATACCTGCGAAACAACCCAATCCGATCATGGAGACAGAGCGGCGGCAGCAGTTGGTGTCATCTGGTGAGCAGCATGGGGACCGTCTTACAGACATTATTACTTAGTCAGATAAAATCATACAATAAGTCGAAAAGAAGGAAGAAGTAGTGCCAAGAAAACACTAAGTAATTCAAATGGAAGAAGAATTCGATTAGGTTAGGCTTGGCTGTTTATACGAGTACTTACGTGGAAAAATTTTTCAACGTCTATGAATAAATAGGAGGAGTCCAGTATTCCAGTAGTCTGAATTAAACTGTCATTTATAATCTCCAACTCCTATTCCTGGTGTAGTCGAAGTAAAACTGTTTTTTTTTTTCAGTTGTCTTTATATTTTATCTCAGTATATATTAATTCTCTAACCTTGATGGAATGAAAAATTTAATGTTCATCATATTTTTAATTATTTTTGGTCATTGATTTTAGGTGCTCTACCAGTGCCGGCGTTAGAGCCACTGACGCCCTAGGCAAGAATATTGTGGCGCCCACTTAAGAATATAAAAATCGATTTTTCCTTTTTTTTGCTCCTCACCCCAAATGTAGCGCCCCTTCAATACTATTCAATGGATAAGAAGACTGAAATGTTTCATAATGTTGGAGTTTTAATCCCAGAATGTGTGTAAATGCGGAAAACATTTTTTTAATTATTCGGTCCAGGGTATAAAAAAGGTAAAATTAATAATCAAGACGATCATGTAATTAGGTCTGATGGTGTATCTTGAAGAACAATAAATTTTATTGTGTAAATCCTGAACGGACGAAAATAACGTAACCGTTTTTAAAGATATTTGCTGTTGATAAAGTCGACATTATGAAACCAGTCCATTGTTGACCCATTCGGGGTCAGGTGGTGTACCTTAGAGACAGAATATGTATAATAATTCCAGAATGGGTGGGAGTAACAGTTTTCAAAATATTTGTTGTTGATAACGTTGACATAGCAAAACCAGTACAACATTAACCAATTCAGGATCTGATGGTGTACGTATATAAAATCCCACTAATATTTCTTAAGCGTATATTAAGATATTTTTTTTAACCTCGCTAAAGCGGCTAAATGGATTTAGATGCAATTTGGCTCACAGATAATTTATATCCCGCATCAAAGAACAGGGTGCATGTTTGTTGGGATCAGGTCATTCGAGGGTCGGAGATGGATCTGCTTCTTCAGGTCAAGGGTATAATTTAGTTTGGAAGTTGGGTTTACAGGTTATAATAATTATTGTTTGGGCTGCTTTTATGTATGTCCTACTACATAGAATTTTTGTATAATTTTTTTAGGGTTTTGTTCTTCAAAAGAAAAAACATATCCCTTATAGGATCACTTCGTTATCTGTATGTCTGTCTGTCGACCCTATTTTCTCAGGAATACGTGGAGGTATCATTCCAAAAAATCTTAAACTTTTTTGTATTTGGTTAATTGATCGCTATGTACATGTATGGGAACGACAGTTTTACAGCGGAATAGTTAAGTTTGTTTGCTCTTATGTTCGGTTCTGTAAATTTGTACACAACCCTCGGTGACAAAAAAATGTGATTTCCTGGAATCTTTTTAATTACTAATTTCCAAGCCCACGCGGACGAAGTCGCGGGTAGAAGCTAGTCTATATATATATTATAAAACTGTAACTCGATAATGTCTGTACATTGAACATTTTTTAGAAAATTTGATATCACGACTATATAGGAACTAGGGCTTGAATATCGGAATCTCGGAATCTCGAAATATCGGAATCTCGGAACGTGAAACCCGATATTACAATTCCGATACTGAGTGATTCGATATCGTAATATCGGAATCAGTAAATTTTTAATTTTAATTTAAACAAAATGATTTTAATGCGTGCCACAAGGTATATAGGACACTAGGTAATAAAATTGAGCAAGTAAGTATATATATTTTAGCTGTGTAGGGAGATAGAGTTCATATCTTTAACCGTATTCCTGTTGTGAGCCTGCTCAGCCTATTGCACGAATAATGCGATACGGGAAAAATCTATTCCAAACTTAATTTATCCGTTTAATCTCGGTATACATAAGTTAATTATTTCATTATGTTCTGTAGATCATCTGTACGAATCTCTAGTTGCTGAGAATTTGCATCTAACTTTCAATGACCATTCACCGCAGATACCTCATTGTATATCGGAGGTCCATATCTACAACAAAGGTTCTTAAAACCTTACGATATCTAGACGTGAAAAAAGCTAGTAGACCAGATGGTATTCTAGCTCTCTCCTTATCTACTGTTTTGCCACGCTTGGTTCATAAGACTAGCATCGTGCCTTAATCGTGGAAGCTTGCCAACGTGCAGTCCGTGCCCAAGAATGGTAATCGAGCTATCCCTTTATCGGCATTATCGGCCAATTTCAATTACCTACATACTCAGGAAGATTATGGAACATATATTGAGTATGCACCTCATTGCATACCTAAGCAAAACAATGATCTCCTCAGTGACCCTAGCGCTATAGCCTAACGCATACCACTCTACAGCATTGTAGCTTATGCCACTCGTATCTGGGGCGAGGACCTTGAGAATAATGGAGAGGCGTTTGCCTTTTTCCTTGACATCTCGAAGGCCTTCGATACGGTTTAGCATGTTAGCCTATTGATCATGCTTCCTGCGTATGTCCTATTCCTTGGCCTGATCAGCTGGGTTAAAGACTTTCTGAGTGAACGTTCATTCAGAGTCGTTATCAAAGATTACTCGTCCCAAGCAACTTTACATCACATACTACAAACAATGCTGGACTTGCTCAGGGATCTTTTGACTCCAATACTCTATTCCTGCTGCATATCAACGATCTGGTCAAGCGATACCTGGCAAGCTTCCGACCAGTAACGACCAAAATACAGTTGAATGAGAGGCCCGGGTTGAAAGAGTGAATCACTTCAGGCAGTCACTGAACAGTGCGACGCCAACCTTGTGAGATTCAACACCACAAAAACAGAAGCATTTATTTTGGCTCCTACTTTTCAGAATATATCCTTGGAATACACCTACCGCCAGAAGTTGAGATATCCTTGAACCTTTGAGCGGTTAATTGAATCCAAAGTTAAGGCAGCTGCCAGGAAACTAGGCGTCCTAGTAAATGTGTTGCGATACTTCAAGTCACATCAGCTTTTATCCTTGTACAAAGCATAGCTTCTGCCGTACGTACATTTGGTGCAGCTGAATTTCATGTATCAGTAAAAACCATTTTTGCGATTCAAAAATCCTAAGAAATTAAGCTAGTGAATTTTTAACGTGAAACCAAACCGAATTGAATAGATTTAGGTGATATTAGCAACGAACGAGAATAAAATAGTACTAAAGACGTTGTTATTTCATTATCCTATTGATTAAAAACCTTTTTACTATCCAAGAAGTCCTACTTTACAAAGTAAAATAAAATTTAAATGATTAAAAAAATATGTATAATTCCGATACTGATATCGGAATTCCGATATTAGGATCAAATATCGAAAATCAATATCGGAATTGAAAAACTTCCGATATTACAAGCCCTAATAGGAACTATAGATTTCGTTTCCGTAATTTTTTTAAATTTTGTCTGTCTGTATGTTTGACACCGCATCACGCCGAAACCACTGGATGAAATTGTGTGCGGTTTTCAAAGTTGTATTATTGGTGGTCTAACTTAAAATATGGTGTATGTTTTATCGTGATACGTTGCTTACAGGCCGAGATATCAATAAATAGGACAATTTGATACGCCACATAACAGCAAGAAATACTGAAAGAGCCTGATAGAGGGACATATGAGACTATTTAGTATCGGAAATATACGTTATTTCTTTAAAAAAATAATATATACCATTTTTTTTTAATTTATGAATTTGCAATGTATTAGTTCTGCAAATCAACAACAAATGTCAGTTTAGGTAACTAGAAACGATAATAAAAAAAATGTAAGTAAGTAGTTAAAATTAATGTATACCTATAGATATTTATACTATATAAAACATTGGGGTTTTAAGTACATTAATTACCCTACTCAATCAATAACACATAACTATGTTAGATTGTGCTATCAGATCCCTATATTCAATTCGCTGTATGATGGTGTGGGTCAGAGTTAGCGATAATAATATGACACAATTTAGGAAAATTATCAAATAATATTTTTTTGTAGATAAATAAAAAACTTTTTTGACAAAGTATTACAATTTAGATTTCCTTATTGTAATGTAGGAATAGGCACATAGAAAATAATAGTAAAAATACAAATCCTTTACATATTTACTAATCACAATGGGTATGAAAATAAAATATTTGCGAATAATCATCTACTGCTGTCAACTACTGGTCAATGCGTACCAAGCCGGCCCCGCATAGGCTAATTATGAACGGACGTAAGTGCAATACAAATATCTAAAATACTTTTAATATTGAATCATTTAATATTGCTCTTATGTTTGATTCTGTAAGTTTGTACAAAACCCTCGGTGCCAAAAAACTGGCATTTGGCCGGGATCTTTTTTAATTACTAATTCTCAAACGAAGTCGCGGGTAGGAGCTAATATAAATTAAATTAATAACCGTTCACACCCACTAGGAATCTCTGCGATGGACACAAATAATAAAATAAATAATAGTTAAAAAAACTAAAAAACACGCTTTTATAGAAAATCCAACAAAAAAAAAACAAGAAAATAAATTTGAATTAAGAATCGTGTAATTGTAATAAAAGCGTGGGGTGCTTATAAAGATATTATCCCTTCTACTCATTGACACCATGCACGGCATGCACCCCACGCTTTTATTAAGTACAATTACACGATTCTTAATTCAAATTTATTTTCTAGTTTTTTTTTTGGATTTTCTATAAAAGCGTGTTTTTTAGTTTTTTTTTACTATTATTTATTTTTTCATTTTTAGTCTGATTTTTTGAAATGAAATTTAGGTTTTTTCTTTCTTTCTTTTCTTCTTAAAATAATGAATTGTCATAGGTCCTCGATAAGTCTACGAAGTTTGAAAGAAATCTAACCGTTTAAGCTAATATAAAGCGTGTAATTACGTTTCTTTCTTTCTTTTTTCTTTAAATATTGAATTGTCATCGATCCTTAATAGGTATGCCAAATTTCGAGTTAATCCGACGTTTTGAAGGGGGTCAAAATCATGTTCAAAGATTCCGTTACATACATCTGAAGCTAATAAAAGCGTATTAATAAGACATGAAGGGAACAAACTTGACGTCACACGAATGTCAGTCCAGGAATCAAACCCGATACCTTCGTTCGACAGGCATGGCACCCAGAGTATAATTTAGAATTTAGCCGTTTTCAGGAACAGTTGATAGCAAGTCTACCACTGACTGCCGCACTCAGTCATTTAACGGTTACTTAAATCGCTCCTTAGTACAGACAAATATTTAAGTACGTCGGAAATTTTTATTCAGTACCTACTAGCGCGCTGCCCGCGGGTCTGCCTGCATTTTCCGAGATAATAAGTACTATGTGTACTATCCCAGAGCATAGTCTACCTGTGTGCTGAATTTTATGAAAATCCATTCAGTACTTTTTGTGTGAAGAGCAACAAAAGAAAATCCTATAGCCGCGCGAGTTGAATGCAGAGTTTTCGTATCTAGCCTGCAATCGCTCTGCATTCAACTCGCGCGGCTAATGTAGGATAAGAACTTTGGACACCTTGTTTGGCAACTGCATTGCCGGCAAACAAAGAGAGAAGAAAAAGAAAGAAAGAACTGGCTCTCTAGCCCCCAGCCGGAACACGAAAAATCGTTTTGCGGCTGAATCCTGCAAGGGGGTGGAAGCTAGCCCGGCTGACCCGAGGAGAAATAATTATAGTAATAATGGTATGAATGAAGTGTGGTATTAATAAAGTGTTAGTAAATACTATCTACTAATATACCTAACCGAGCCCTCCCCCCCACAGACCGGATTTAGTCGACTCTTACGACATTCCAAGCAGCCCCAATACGGCATCATCATCCATCGATCCGTCACTCTGACCGGACCTGAGCCAGCCTGAGCACTGAATCCAGCGGGTGTCTGTTGTCATCAGACCTCCAAAGAGTGACTGTAGAGCGTCGTAAGAATATCTACCAAATTAATTAACTGAGAAAAGATTTACCAGAATTTAAGAGTTTTAAGGATGTTCAATAAAACTGGAAAAATCTGCCTTTCTAACAAATCTCTTAAACTTCTTCGAAGTTCAATTATAGAGACTTGTACGTAGAGCGTACCTACTGAGCTTAGCACATTTCTTGTAACATAATACTGCTTCACTTTATAACCATTCCACCTCATAATCGATTATAATCTCATGTCAAATTATCCAAGCCCCAACATCATAGCCAGTTCTTTCATTTTTAATCCCTCCGGGAACGCTGTTGATGCCTTTGGTGTTGCTGATGTCCATGGGCGACGATAGCCACTTACCATCAGGTGCTTCGTCTGCGGAAGTCATAGGCGACACGGGCAGCGGGAAAGATATTTCAATTTTTTGCAGTATTCTAATAATGTTATACAATAAATAAACGCTAACACACTAATACTCCCCCCCCACCCCGCAGTAGGTTATTACCTGTGTCGCGGGTGCTACCAACTAGGAAAAGTGGACTTAAGACACCTGGGTGCATTAACTCAGGTGAATAAAGTCGACGTCACCAGGCTACAGGGTCGTCATATCCCCATTTACGTACCTGAACTACCGAACGATACTCAAATATACATTATACATCGATAACGATTCATCACGGTCTAATTAATCACAATCCTGAACGTGCGTCCAATACCAAACCAAACCAGCCAAAACTCAACAAGAAAACTTCATAAACTTAGCCAAATTGGTTTTGCAAACTGTCCAAGAGTTAAGCGGCGATGATCTAGTGCGGCGTCACTGGACTGCAGAAAAAAGGAAAATGGCGCACAACGGAAAGCCGTTGTGTAAAGCATCGCTAATGCGCCGTGAAATATGTGCGCGCGGCGCTTATTGCCGGCCGTTTGTATTCAGCGGCGCGAGGATAGCTTAGCCGCAGTACAAGTGGAATGAGTGGGGCAGCTAGCTACGCTTAAAGACGATTTTTGACGTGATAACGTCTATTAAGTCGATGAACGCCGGGGCGAGAGAGCGGCAAAAGCGAGAGAGAGGCACAATCGGCTACGATCGGTGTATCGAAGCCGATGCCGTAGGCGAGCCGTAGGCGGGTAGGAGCGGGGCGGACCGGGGCGGGGTGGAGCGGGGCAGAGCGGACTGGAGCGGAGCGCGGCGGGGCGAAGCGGAGTGGAGCGGAGCTTTGTCATGACGTTGTGTTAAACTACCGTCCGTAAACCAACTTTACAGACAACAATTTTTTATCTTGTTAGAAGATCATCACCGCCCATATTAGCAACAGTAGGGGCGTCACCAACACGTCGACTAAGAAAGAAGCGATGGACCCGCTTCTGGAAAGGCCCTATGTCATAGCATAGAGGGTACACCAATGTTGTTTTATAGCTGTAATAAGGCGGGTTAGATGTAACCGACGACATCATGTCACAGATATGGTGTAAGTCAAGCAAGAAGCTGTAGCCCTGTGTACGCAAAGGTCATGATACTAATGCAAATAGCTGGCGAGGTCGGCAATTAGCCGAAGAATCTTGGTGTAACTGATAGGTAACATGGTGGTATTACGTAGTAATTAGTAGTAACATCGCTGGTTCCACAGGTGAATTAAATAATAACAAAAAAAATTATTCAGTTGAAAAACCCCCTCACAGTTTTATTTTCACCAAACGTAACAACCATCTCGACTGGATCACGACAGCTTTCAAACAAAAAAAGCATCAAAATCGGTACATTATTTAATATTTTACGATGGTACGATATACAGGCAGAATACAATAAAAAACAAAATGATAGATGCACACAGAGACACGTCAAACTTATAACCCCTCTTTTTGCGTCGTGGGTTAAAATGCACTAGCTATTCTTGATAGATGTACAGTACAACATTTTTTTTTTTTTGGAAATAGCCGGCAAACGAGCTGACGATCCACCTTATGGTAAGTGGCTATCGTCGCCCATGGACATCAGCAACATTAAAGGCATCACTGATGCGTTGCCGGCCAAGAAAGCGAGAAGAAAAAGAAAGAACTGGCTCTCAAGCCCCCAGCCGGAACACGACGTTTGGCGGCTGACTCATGCTCCAGGGTGGTAGCTATCCAGGCGAACCCCATGGAGAAATAATAATAGTAATAATGGTATTAATTAACAATTAAAATTAATATTACCAATATAATTCCTGGAGAATTTAGTCTCCTTTTATGACACCCATCTGGTGTGGGACTGGGGTTAGTATTCTAAGCCGCCCCAATACGGCAAAAAAATAAAAAAAAATAATAGGGCATTATAAATTAACTAGGAATATCCATCTTAAAGGAGATGTAAGGTGCACAATAAATCTTGACTTTAAAGCCCCCCCTCCCCCCTCCCTGTTCCCTGGTGTACCGTTCCATTTGTACTGTGTCGTGGCCGAGCTATGCGTTGGAAAACATTTGGGAATCACGCGCGCGCTATATCCGGTATCCGATATCTATACATTTATTATTATACCATAACCATTTATACATACATCTGTAGACATAGCTTAGTAGTGTACATATCGGTCTACTGAAGACTGCCTGTGGTTGGAATCACTTCTCATTCGTCAATATGGATTAAAATAATGAGTTTATTGCACGGGTGATTGACTACTTAAGTACGTAACGAGTATCGTATGTCGTGTATTATGTTATAGCACAGATTTAAACCCGTATTTCAAAGTCACGTTTTTTCATGACTAAAATAGTCCTTTTGAGGGTTCCGAAGGAAAATCGGAACCCTTATAGTTTCGTCATGTCCGTTCGTCCGTCTGTCCGAAGCAAAGCGCCGAGACCCTTATTACTAGAAAGCTGTAATTTGACATGTATATACATCTATACACAAATAAATAAAATTGGAGTGTCTGTTTGTAATAATAAAATAACCGCTTTTTACTAAGTGCATTTAGATGTATACACACAACATATGCCAAAACAACATTTTTTACAATTTTTGTCTGTCTGTCTGTTTGTTCCGGCTAATCTCTGAAATGGCTGGACCAATTTTGACGAGACTTTCACTGGCAGATAGCTGATGTAACAAGGAGTAACTTAGGCTACTTTTATTTTATTAGGCGATACGAATTCCGCCGGGTCAGTTAGTATTTATTAAAACTCCAGAATCGTACAATAAAATATTGAAAAACTCCCCTACAGGTAACGTGAGGATGAATTTTTTATATGTCGCGTAAGGTACGTGTATAGTGTGGAGTATCGTTGAAAAGATCTCTCAAAAATATGGGTCTTCTAACACTACTTTTGGAATTAAGGGTTCGTTTGCGAAATATTTGGCTTTCAAGTGCTAATTTTGGTTAGAGTCAAGTGTCCCTCCCCGCTGCTGGCTAAACGGTTGGAGTTGGACAAGTGAAAAAATTCTCAAAAATAGGTTATAATAATATTATGATGAATTTACACGGAAAACTATTACGGCTATGTTAACATAAGTAGTTAATGAGTAATAGTCGATAAACTTTATACTTGGGAACTCTAACATTGAGCGTGGCCTGACACGCACGTGTTTAATTTATACCTTGCGAATATTTGTAACTGAAGTTGTCCGTGTAAAACGGCTACTTTGTGACGTGATAACGTCTATTAAAACGATGAGCGTCGGACGCATGCACGAAAAAATGTAGCGTTCCGCGAGCGAGAGAGCGGCAAAAGCGATAGAGAAGCACGATCGGCTACGATCGGCGTATCGTAACCGATGCCGTAGGCGATCGTAGTTGAACGTCGTTAAACTACCGTCCGTAAACCGACTTTATTAATTTTGTTTGGTGGAGGAAAACATGAGAGTTTGACATGGAAAATCTTCCAGTACGCACTTGACGGGGGGAACTATGGCCCTTCTTGGTAACTCTTCAACACATCTTATTGCTGCACAGTGATGCGAGACCTACGGATTATAGGTTTTATCTATGGATCCTCGAATTTTCGTACATTTCTTCAAAAAATGTTAGACAAAACAAAATTTATTGTGTCTTTTTTATTTTTCGTGCAAAACCAAACGAAACTAAAAACGATTTCTGTCATCTACGGCCTTTTGTAGAGGATCTACGAATTTCTATGTGATATTGTACGGATTTGGCACGACTACATGTAAACTACGAGTAAAAACCATGTAAAAACATAAAAACACTGGCGTTTGATTTTATCGTAGGAAAATAGATTAGGAGGTAAAATTTTACCACTTTATAAGAATACCTCACTATACCTAGTCTTGCCATAAATAATGAAACAAAGAAAAAAAATTTTTCTATTGCAAATAACATTTATTACTTTTACAGTGTGTTAGTTTTAATACATAAATATAAAACAATTAAGAATATAAAAAGCTTATTCGAAGTGGTCTCCATTGGCTGCAGTACAGTCCTTTAACCGTTGAGGCCAGTTATCAATAGAAGCACGCACTCTTTCCATGGGAAAATTCTTCACTGCCAGTCGTACGGATTGTCTTAGGGACTCCAAATTATCATGGCGTTTAGAGCAAGCCGTACTCTCTAAAACTGACCATAAATCATAATTCAGCGGATTGAGATCGGGACTAGACGACGGCCAGTCTTCAGCTCTGATGAAACGTTCGTTTCCAACCAAGACTGCGTAGACCGAGCTATATGACCCGGCGCCGAGTCTTGCTGGAAGGACCATTCTTGGTTATCGAACATGGTGTTGTTAAGGGGCTTCACTGCCTTCTCAAGAATGGTATCATGATACACTTGTGCCAATGTTTTGATACCTTTTTCACAAAAGTATGGCTCAGTCACTCCTTCATAGCTAATACCCCACCAAACCATCACTGAAGTCGGATAGTGCCCACGTTGCACTCTGTCGACTAATTGGGAAGCTTCCTTAGAGCTTTGAGCATAAATACGGTCATTTTGTTTGTTAAAATGTTGCTCAATTGTAAAAAAAATCTTATCCGTAAACAAAATTTTTCTGTGACCTCCCTTTGCGTACCGCTTCAGTAGTTGTTTCGATTTTACCACCCTATTCTTTTTTAAATTATCAGTTAAGAAATGAACAGTACCTACGTCTCATATAGGCTGCAAGTTCTAAGTCATCTTTTAAAATACGCGACATGGTTCTAGGTGCTATCTTCAAATCCCGAGATAAAATCTTTTGCTTTCGGACAGGATTTCTTCGAATTCTTTCCCTTACTGCTTTGACCATCTTTTTCGTATGAACACTACGTGGACGGCCAGATCTTTTTCTGTCACATACAGAGGAGGTCTCATTGTACCTATTAATAGCCCGGGACACAAACATTTTACTAATACCAAGCGTATGGAGAGTTTTAAAAATTGCATTTGGCTCCATACCTACTTTGTGTAATGTAATCACAGCGATTCGGTTCTCTTTATCACCCAACTCCATTTTAATATATCGCAAAATATTGTACAATTTATTGGCGCCAAAATGAGAAAACTCAATGGGGCATATTACATTGTCAATATTATCACGATCCTAGGATCGCAATATCGCAAGTATTGAAATTGAGCTATTACATTTTCAATATCATCATCAATATCATCATCAGTACGTCGTCGAATTTACTAGAGTGAAGTCATATTAAGGATAAGGATTTCACCGCACATTACTAAACAAGACACACAGATGAGACGAGCTTTCGCCAAGAGAAAAGCTTGCCGTAACATTGCGGTACTTAGCAACCGGCAGAAGCTACAAGTGCTTAAAAACCTCTTGTTTTCTCTCTGATGCTGTCATATTTTTGTAAATTTGCACCAACTTATCGAGTTCTTCATTCTTTTTAATAGTATTTATATAATATTTATCGTTCGGATTCCACAAAGACGGGCACGTTTCAAATACAAGTTTGCCCTATGTCATCAACGAGAAAATTAGAGGTGCCTGCCAGGATTTGAACTCGGGCCCCTTCACAACACAACAGCAGCGATAGCGTAGCGGTTAAAACATTGGTCTCCCGAACGAAGGGGCCCGAGTTTAAATCCTGGCACACACCTCTAATTTTCAAATTATATGTGCGTATTACAAGTTAATTATCACTTGCTTCGGTGAAGGAATCGTGAGGAAACCTGCACACCGGAGAGTTCTCCATAAAGTTCTCAAAGGTGTGTGAAGTCTACCAATCCGCACTTGGCCAGCGTGGTACACTATGGCCTAATACCCCTCACACTGTGAGAGGAGACCCCGAGCCCAGCAGTGGGACAATTATGGGTTGTTGCTTTTTGCATCAACGAGAACGACAAAACGTAAATTTTCGTCATCCTCACTACTCGAACGTCGTTCCGCCATGGCTGCAAGCGAATAATAACAGAAAAATATCGCGAAGAGCTTACATTTCAATATTATTGAAGCCACGCCCCCTTAGTATCGCGGATTTCAAGATTTCCGAATATTCTCTGATATTATCACGATACTGCGATACGGCCTATTACACTATCAGTAATATCACAATATCGTGATAATATTGACAATGTAATATGCCCCAATGAACAATCATATAAAAATTATAGATTCCAAATTCAAATGTAATATTTTGTTTATTTTTAATTGTAACAGTATTTATGGCCAGACTAAGTATAAGTGGACTTTATAGAAGCCAATCACTGAAGAAAGTTGACGCTTTAGCCTCGGCTCTTGGCTTGGATTGAAGGATGAGATGATACACGTTATGGCTAGAACACGGCTCCCACCTCGTAACTGAGGAGGCATAGAGCATGCCACGCTGTTCTACAGTACTAGAACAGACCAGTAGTTCGTGATCGTTGGAAGGATTATTGACCAACGCAGTTGTCTAAAGTTCTTATATTGGATGGCCTCCGTAATAGCTTAAAAACTGCTAAAAGCGCTAAAGACATTTTTGCCAGTAAAGGTGGTCCATCCAACATTTAAAAACATTTATTTTATTTATATATCTATGTAAGAATTAGTGATACATATATGCACGTATTTTTTTGATTCTATCACAATTCCGGAAAGGTTTTTTGTCATGAATGAGAAAAAATGACGAAAGAAACTCATCAGCACATACCGATCGCTTGCTGATGTTCTCAGTCTGTCTAGGTTTAACATAATCCATCGCAGTTATGTCACGGAGGAGAAGAAATGGCGAAAGAAACTCCTCAGCATGCATCGTCATCGCTACTCACACATCTCTCTAGCTTGGGCAAACGCCACGCACGCTAGTTCAGTATCATTATTATTAGTGACAATCATTTGTTGTCCGTGTGTCCGTTTGATGAATAGCACGTTAGAGAACGGTTTAATATAGGTGGCGCGTGCCGTCGACAGGTGATGTGCTCCCCTCTCCCCTTCCCCCTTCTCGTTCCCCCGCCGGTTCCTGGGGGAGCGGCCTGCTACGGTCTGCTTTGCTCCAGATTATATGACCACCAGATGAAATACGAAATAGATAGGCACGTTAGGAACTCTGGTATGGATTGATTAATCTATACTAATATATAAAGAGGAAAGATTTGATTTTTTGTTTGCATTGAATAGGCTCCGAAACTACTGAACCGATTTGAAAAATTCTTTCACTGTTGGGAAGCTACAGTATCCGCGAGTAACAAAGGCTATATTATATTTTCAAAAAAATTAGGGATCCTTAATAAAATTCCAATAATGTAACCCAAGGTGTAAAAAAATAAGAAAACCGAAGCAAAGCGAGCGCGGTTTCCTAACGGACCAACTACGTACGCACAACTAGTGGAACAGGGCGGTTACTCGTGTTTGATAATATTGTACTGACAATATTGTGTGACAATAAACAAAAGTGGAAGATCAGAGATGAACGAAATAATTTTAATTTCCTCACAATATTACACTGAGGTTGTTGAATATAAAAATTCTAATCAGTACACATGGCGCTTAGAACTATCTACGGTCAGCCCACAATAAAGAATACAATAATGAATTTGTTACACCCAATTTTTGTGAATTCTCCTTATAAATTAATGATTTTTATGGTTCCGTATCAAAAGGGTAAATACGGGACCTTATTACTAAGACTTCACTGTCCGTCCGTCTGTCTGTCTGTCTGTCACCAGGCTGTATCTCATGAACCGTGATAGTTAGACAGTTGAAATTTTCACAGATGATGTATTTCTGTTGCCGCTATAACAACAAATACTAAAAACAGAATAGAATAAATATTTAAGTGGGGCTTCCATGGAACTAACTAGATTTTTTGCCATGCTTTGCTCGATATTAATAACGGTAACAGGTAGACGCTTGAAATATTCACAGAATATTGAGTTGTGTATTTATTTTAAAAATAAATAATTAAATAAAAATAAAATAAATATTTAAGGGGGGCTTCCATACAACAACATGTACAACAAACAATTTGTTTCTCGTTCCATTTATCGTTTATCGATTGTCTTCTAAAATAAATAATACCCTAATAATAATAATAAATACACGTCTCAAAGACAGATAGAGCCCCTCACAACTCTGTACGAAGCTTTATAAAATTATTCGCCTTTTTTTTATTATAATGAAGGACCTACAAGAGTTTACAAGACCCAAGTGGAACGCACCACAAAATCGAAAGGTGTATTTAATATCTAGTGATTGATGTTTATAAGGGAGCGAATCTGTTTCAGTTACCAGCGACCTTATTACCATCGAATAGAGTTTAAATTTGAAATAAAGTTACTATAGAGGTAAGTGTAAGCCAACGTATGAGCCATCAGTCCCTGTTCTCATGGTTTGTCTAATTGTTTGATATAAATAAATTTGACGTGATTCCCTCTGACGTACAGACAGACCTACCTTTGAATGTTGTGGTGGTTCTACCGTCAGTGGTTATGCGGTAAGCGGTTCTGTAGATATGTATGTACCTACTAATAATATAATTGTCACAACCCTTGGACATGAAGTGCTTAGGAGTTGTCATAAATGTTAAGGCAAACAAGCAAACTGGTTCGTTACATGCGTTACGTCTTAATGCAGGGACCTAAAAAAAAAGACGGACGTAATCCCAACAACAAATTCAATGAAGCACCCATAGTAATACCAACTCTGTATTCGTACAAGTACCCACACATTGACACCATACTGCTTCAATCGCGAATCAAAAATTACACACACATGGTAAGCAGGCGGCCATTGCTATGCTTCACTCTCAATTAGACGAGGTTACGTCCGTCTTTTTTCAGATCTGTGTCTAAATGTAAGTTTAAAAAAAAAACAATAGGTAGGTATTAACCGTGATGAATATGTCCCATGTCCCAACTCAGAGTCACTAAAGGTAACATTAATCGCTCCTTAGTAAAAAATCACCATACAACTTCTGTACTAAGGAGCGATTTAAATAAGCATTAGTGACTCTGAGTTGCGGCGCAAGAGTATTAATAAAACATTCTGGAATAAGCTATCTACTTTAACATTGGTAAAAACAGCATGAAAATACTCAACCTCGTGACCTCGACTTATAACAAACTAATATAAAAACTAGCTAAACTAACAAACCTAACCTTTTCCTTAACTTGTAATACCATCGCTTGTATTTCTGTAACTCGTACGATCGCTCGTACTCTAGCAGATGGTTTATTGAAAAAGTACGCATCCTTTGTGCAATCAGTACAAATTGAATACACGTGTATTACGTACGAGTACGTTTGATCAAATCACTCGGACGACTGTCTGTCGACTGTCGGGCGATTGTCGGCGATATTGCAATACTTAATCTTTTTATTGCAACTTACTAACGAGAATGGAATCTGACATTGAGAGTCATTGAACCTCTGCCTGTTAGGATATTAATATTATTACATTACGGGTGTATGACTATGTAAGTACTATTTACCTACTTTCGCCAGATGCCATTCTAGGAAGTAATTTTAACTAATTTTATTATGTATTACTTGTATTACTAATTATGTATTGCATTTGTGTACTATCTGTGTACCAAATTTCATCTATATCCGATCAGCCGTTATTGCGTGATTGCGTGTCAAACATCCAAACATCTAAACTTTCACATTTATAATATTAGTAGGATAACAGTCTTTCGAAAGTGACATAATTTCGAATCTAGCATCTCAAATTTGATTCATTATTAGCCTAAAAGATTTTCTGAGCTACCTGCATAAATGGTATTAAATAGTAATATCATTGACCTGCATGGTTTAGATAATAAACTACATTAAAGTCGATTGATCTGTTTCAGGGATTAGCGGGAACACGCATAACCAAATCATGATTCTAAGAACCATTTTCAGGGGCTAATTTCATGAATGACTACTACTAAGTCCCAATTATTTTCCATGTACCTACCTACCGACAGAAATCGATCAGTAGTTAGTAGTTTTTGTGTACGTATTTATTGAACAGATGAGACGCATGTCTTTTTAATTATGAAGAAATATTTATGCATCGTCTACCTCTTTATAAATTAAAGCGTGTCACACACAGAGCCGTTTAATACCGACGTGCGAAAACGCCTAAGGCCATCCTCAGTGGGGAGTGTAATTGTATAGTTAACATTGTCACTACTAGTTTAGCATCGCCCGCGGCTTTCGTCAATGTTATTATTGTAAATTGATGGAAAATTACTTTAATTGTTGTCAATACGTTTAGAATAGGTACTTAGGTTAAGGGAGACCTCTCGTCAGATCTCACTGTGTTATCTATCAAAATAACTCTAATGGTTTGATAGAAAACTTATTTTAATAAAATTGTTTCCGTGAAATACAGATCAAATTACGAAATTTTTACAACATAAAAAAACGGCGGTAGAATTATATAACATTAAAAAAAAGGTATGTAGATTCTTCAATTCCATAATAGTCATAACCCGTTGAAAACATATAATTGTTCAAATTGTTGTCTTACACAGCCTAAAAACTAATTGATCACACCTTCGCGAACGTAGAAAAATAACCAGAAAACAAAAGATAAACATCCAAGGAGTATAGTTTCACAGAACAATAAGAATATATTGAACCGTTAATGCGAAAAGCAAACAATATTCATTATAATTTCCCATTACCCACCGTGGTATCCACATGACAGAGCAAATAAGGGCGCGTCCACCCGCGGCGTTAATGACCTTGCAAACAGGACCAATAGTCGGTATTAGGCGATTAACGTACTGCCACGTGCCGCCACGCTCCGCCATGCTCCGCCACTGTCGCCCACTGTTACACGTAATGGATGGACTGACGGGTGACGGGTGAGTTATGTTTTGATAAATTAATTAATGTTATTCATTTACTTGTCTGTTGTTCTGTCATGTTTAGTTTTGGCTGCTGTAGGTGTTTCTCTCGTAGTTACAGTATTATCTGATTACAATACAATTTAATATTACTTACGGTATCCTTTATTTCACACTGTTCGATTTGATTCATTCATATTTACATGAAAAGAAGTAAAATATTCTCCTTATTCAACGGATCGATTTAATGCATAGAATAGAAAGATTTTTGACTAGCGAAACACATATTTAATAGGAAGCTTATTTGAAGAATAATCGAAGCTCTGGATAACATTTATTTACCTACAGCAATGAAACGAATTGGAAAGTGCATACCTAAAACCGATCAATTGGATCAAGATTTTATTATTTCCATCCAAGAGAACTGCTTAGAACTTACAAATGTCTAACGTAACATTAATATCTTTCAAGTTCAGAGCTGAAACTTAAAAACTTTAAAAACTGAATAATACTATATTTGTAGTAATAAAATAGTGTTGTGGATAATTATATTAAGCCATTTATTCGTTGTTAATTGTCTCTGCGCTGTATCAAACCTTTACTTTGTAGAATACGTTTGTTACAGGAGATAGACGGACGCTCTCGCCAAATAGACAGTGTATTGACCTGAGGATGGACAGCATCCGACTGGATGGCGAGTAACGCTGGCTGCTGACATATTACCTACTAGTACTTAAATGCTCTCGCTTCGATTCGTAAAAGCACCTAGTACCTAGTGTTTCTCAAAATATATCTATTATGTCATCAACAGACATTGATTAGTTACAGTTTATTTTATGTATGATGATGATGATCATGAGGATTATCATATTGAATTAAATCAGTTATTGAAAACGGCTGTCGATTTTCCGCTACAAACATAAAAAAGTAACTGCCAACGTAACTGATAGACAGACATTCCAGAAACATTTTATTTATACACATTCGTGGCCGTTACTGCTGCGTAGGACATTATAAGTACTATTATTTCTTCTGAGGTAGGACTGAATCTGTGGTTGTCAATAAAAGTCTTATAATTACTCTGTGGTCAGTTATAAAGTATGATTGTCTTCTGTTCGCACCCTCTCTTGATACATATTACTTGTGTCATTACGCTAAATACATTTTACCACCGTAAAGTCTTTCCTGCGAGCTACCCTTTCCACAGTTACTATGTAACTATGTTATTACTGTACATTAGTGTCACTGGCAACACAAAGGCATTAATCCACCATCACCCACCAGCAATAACCCGAGGGCAGTAAATAAAGAAGGATGTTAAAAGCACAAAGGTACAGCGGTCGACCTCCCACACGGCCGCCCGGCCGCTGGCTGGATGGTCGAAGGTTACACGGAGTAATGGCGACCGGAAGAGGCCGCGGCGCTGCGGCGGACGGGAGCTGATACCTCAATTAGCGGACAAACGCGAGAATGCCATGTGAACTACCCGGAATATACAGGGTGATTACGACACTGAATACGTTGGTAAATTAGAAAACAAAAAACTAGACCGCGTAAAAAAAACTAATTTGTTTTTTTCTTTTTAGTTTTTTACACAGTTGGCATTTTTGGTTTTTTAATAATTTTTTTTATTCGTTGACTTATTTATTAGGATTATAAGACGATAAAATTCGCAATATAGTCATTTCATTAAGGGAGTAAGTAAATTAACAACAATGGTTGTTTAACCAACTTTATATCGTTATATCCTAAACTGTCACTTAAATTAAAAAATGATGAAAGGAACCCAAAAATATTTTTGAATACCTTTTTAACGATACCCCACTTGACGTAGTTCGTCGAACTTTTTTTTTCATTTAGACAATATGGGATCTGGTTATCCCTGTGGTGATTTGTAACTATCGTCATATCTTTAGTGACAGTCGCAAGGTTAAGCGCTCTTACACACGAACAGAACGTTGCAGTCGACACGTCGACTGCAGGCCGACTGCAGGCCGACTGCAGGTCGACTGCAGGCCGACTGCAGCCGCCGATATTTTAACTTCGAATATCAGCTATAGCTGTCGACCGCTCTCTTAGTATAGGAGCCAGTTGCAAAATGGATTCCGAAGAAGAAACGCTGTTATGGCTCTTGTTTTTTATCATTGTATTATTGTAATCTTGCAATTTATAATTCCAAATAAAATCATATTTTTTTATATCTCAATTAGCAACTCAGTTTAAAAATGAAGAAGCCATCGACATGCGTCGACGGTTGCAGTTGCCTCTGTTAACGGCTTCGTCGGGGGTTAAAAATACAACAAGATAAAGACTGGTAGCTAGTTACACGGCTTCACGGAACCGCTCACCAGATGAGAACCACATGACGTCATTTAAAATCACCCTGTATAACCGCAAATGGGCCGCGCACGCCGCTGTGTTCACACGTCGGGTCTGCCGGTCCACCACTCTACGACCCACCATTCTTACCATCTATACAACTCCAGGTCGATATCTATTGTGTGGTTGTTACATATTTCTATTTTTGAGAGTTTATACCTGCTTTCTATTGCGTGGCGTCATGAGACGAGATGAAACGTAGAATATGAGATTGCTAATGGCTATTGAAGCTAAGACTAACATTTTACTACATACCTACTAACAATAAAATTATAAACGTTCTAAAGCGTTTTGGTAAGATAATTAATACTTTTTGCGTTGTCAAACCATTTGCGTCCTTGTCAATTTACGAGTTTGACAATTGCGTATTTGACATTTTGCCTGAAGCGTTTTTTTGTCATTTTGCGTGTTTGGCCTTATGAGTGTAATCCTTAATCGGTTGATGAATGACGGTTACCTGATGTAACAAACTTACGACTGCATTAAGAACCTCCTCTTTTTTATGAATTATTTTAATAACTTGCTGTAATTTTTCAATCTAGGTATTTCTTATTTCTGAAGCTTTAAGGTATAGCTTTTATTCTGCAACATTTTAAAATGTAACGTTCGTTTCTTTTAATCTCTTGAGTTCAAGACAAACGTTATAATAAAAGATTTTTAATGCAACGGCTAGTTAAAGCAAGCAAATAATCTTAACTTGTGATGATGTGCGAAGGTCTTGAAGATGTGTGGATGTCTTCAAGGAGAGAGTACAATAGAGGAATGCCATCTCTGTATATGAAAAGTGTCCGTAAAAACACATAAAATTACGGGTGGCGCTGCGGTGCTGTTGGCGGACACTAGCGGCACTAGCGCCATTCATTACGGGTGACGCTGCGGATGCACCAGGCATAACTCAGCAAACTTCACGCCGTCTACAACAGCTATGTTCATGGTTCGCTATTTGTATAACACTGGCGCCATTCAGAAATGGCCATTTGGAGCCTCTATTTTCTGTAAACAACTCTTTTTCAACTTTCCATTCATATGAGATGGCCCTCCTTCTATCTCAATGCATGGCTTTTACTAAGTTACACATGAATTCAGGTGGGGTTGTTGTCAATCATTAAATGAAAACTTAATATCGCTTTTTATCACTCACGTCACTCGACGTACTTCATTGTAATTTCTTTTTTCTTCTTATTATTCTAAGGTTGCCTGGAAGCCTTTTAGCGACAAGGCCACCTTTTGTTCCCACATTATTTTTAAGAATTTCTCTTTGTATGTTATTGTGGTGTACAAATAAAGCGTATTGTATTGTATTTGTGTTAACTTGTTTAAAAAATCTTAATAAGCTTTAGATATTTATTTATAGCCATTACTGTATTGATGTTAAGGCGTAGTTTGAACCCGCAACCCGCGCCCCAGAGCCAGCGCCACACCGCGGCACCGCCGGCGACGCCGAGGCCGGAGGGTGCGCCCCCGCCTTATAAATCAGCCGCGTGATTTAATATTAATGATGTTTTAACCTTAGTGATTTATGTCGTGTGTCTTCTGCGACAGGTTGCAGCGGATGAAAATATGCTTTTTTTTTAATTTTTATTTGTGATCAGTTCAATTCAAATATTTTTTTTATTTACCAACATTTCGGAAAGTTCACTTATTGTTAGTTTTGCGTTGACTACTATGCACTGACATTTAAAATACATACAGATTAGTGCCACCATGGTTCAATATAATTTTGGCTTCAACCCACTACTGGGCACAGGTCTCTCGTCTTGAGGAGGCATAGAGCATACTCCACCACGCTGCTCCAGTGCGGATTGGTGGAGATATATAATTTTATGATGGTATAATTTTATTGGTCCAATGAAAAATGGTATCATTGGTCATTGACCATATTGAATTAAGCATGGGTACATTTATGTGAATTTTTGCTTAAATTTTGTATTTAAAAGTAAAAAAATACAAAAGGTCAAAAGATACAAGAACTTCAACACATTTTAATTAAGGTACTAATTAACTGATTTCGAATCAAGTATCCTAGAAAATCAAAAATAAATCAGTAAAAGTTCAGATGATGTATGTGATCAATCACGATTTTTCAAAGTAGGCAAATAGAAAACAAAAGATTAAAAAAAAATGCAGCTAACACTGGCTTCCGCTCCCGCTCGCTCCCATCACTTAACCGCTGTCAACGTCATGGCCTCGTTTTGTTTATTGCTAATAAGGCCCCATAAGCCGTGCGCGCTAAATTGCGTTTGCGGGCCATTTTTACCCCGCGTCTTACCCGGCAGCTGTTTATTGTGACATTATTGCGCCTTTTTAAATTGTCATTTTCGGTTATTTGTTTTTGAATATCTTGCCAGATTTTTTAGGGTTGCCTTAGAATTGGACGTTGAGAGTTGAGTATCGTTTAATTATATGGTATTTGTTCTTGCAGCTGATATTAGAAAAGTATACTATGGCAAGATGCTCGGATGAGTATGTTTATGGAATTTTTCCAAGATACTGATCTACCAATAATGACTCGTAGAGTAGTAGCATCTACTATGCGTAATGTATTTGATTTTGGTCATTGTGGACATTGGGTCCAGTGACGATCATTTTCAACTTCAAATCCGTAGAGTGAGAGGAAGTATTTCTAATTCAGCTTGCAAGTCAAAGTCAAAGTCAAAATATTTTATTCATATAGGTATCACTGATACACTTATGCACGTCATCATTTTTTTGTCATGGAGGAGAAGAAAAGCCGTAAAGAAACTCCTCAGCACATCTTTTAAAAAAATATTACACAAAAGAAAATATTACAAAAATATTTACTCATCTGAGCGGAACTGGTTGCAGAACTGGTCATTTCCATGCATCTTTGTCGTTGTCATCAAGGTTTCACCCATACATATTAAAAGCTAACTAAGGAATAAAGCAAACGTTGGTCAATTCAAAATATTCTTTTTTCATTTCCAGCTACCCAAGAGGTACATTACAATACGATGACCCAGTACTCCGTGCTCCGGTTTCCCTGAGCAAACAGCGCTGTTTGCGCAGCCAGTTCTCACTTCGAGCGCTAAAAGCTATGCGCTGTGGAATATTTTATCTAAATACGGTTACGACAGCGCTCGAGTTCAGCCACGTGTAGAACTGTATGTGGCCGGTGATTGTTCTAGTGTAGACTGTCTGTACCTACTGTCTGAAGCTGGCGGTTGTTCTGGTAGAAATGATGCATACATAGACATAAAGGCTACATACTCACTCATGGACCCACACTAATATTCTCTGTGTCGTGGCGCCATGGACCATGAACGACACACACCCAGACCGAGAACAGAAATTCAAACTCTTCATTAAAAGCGTAGTGATTAAGTACTCTGTGATTAAAAGGGATCGAACGCCGCGCATGTCATCAAATATCGATGTCATATTTGGACTTCTGTCAATATGTCAATATGTCAAAGTGTCTGTAAACAGCAAAATTTAATTAAATTTAATTTAATTTAATTCGCTTCGTTTCATTTGAAATTTTACACATTTCATCTTATTTATTTGCTGTCAAAGAACCGCTGTTATTTTCTGATGTTTTTTGTGCACTCAGATGAAATTCATCTGAGGTTGTGCATGATCTATCCGAATAACATGTTTCTGAGTTAAAATTAGGTTTGGCATTTTTCGGATAGGTTTCGAAATTTTAACAAACTAGCTGCCCGGACAGAATTCATTCAGTCAAAAAGTTTTTTTTTATTAAAACCTTCCGTCTATCCTATTTTTCAAGCTGGATCAAACTGCACACGGTGTGCAAATTTGATTAAAATCGGTTAAGTAGTTTAGGAGTCCATCGCGGACAAACAACGTGACACGTAATTTATATACATTTATTAAGATAACGAGTAACCGCCCTCGCTTTGCTTCAGTTTTCTTATTTTTTTTACACCGTGGGTTACATTACTGGACTTTTATTAAGGATCCCTAATTTTTTTGAAATATAATATAGCCTATGTTACTCGGGGATAGTGTAGCTTCCCAACAGTGAAAGAATTTTTCAAATCGGTTCAGTAGTTTCGGAGCCTATTCAATGCAAACAAAAAATCAAATCTTTCCTCTTTATATATTAGTATAGATAACAAATTGCCCACGGGTTCCGGGATAATAAGTACCTTTTATCTGATTCCAGTTCATAGTCTACTACTACTACTTTTTCGTCAAGTTTTCAGAAACACGCTTAAATTTTGAGGTGGTCTTAAAATGTCACCAAATTTCACCATTATTTACCTACTGTTACCGTGACCACAAGTCATGAATTTGTGACAGAACAAACATCAGAGCGATAGAAACAGCGCGGAGAGTGGTCACAAACACATGATAATTGTAGATATATTATACGTCGCGGTGAGACTGGGAAATCAGACATTTCACTGAATATTTTGATGAAAAGTTTGGGGACTTTCCGTTCAACTGGATTAAGAATGATTCACTTGCCGTACGTCCATAAACATGATGAGATTTTATAAACTGATTTTTTTTATTTGTAAGCCGCTCAAAATAAACGAAGTTAAAGTAAATAACTTTTTACCAACTTTACTACATTGAAACCGATTATGCTGTTTCTAAGATTATCGGAAACAAACGCACACACAAACGGACAATTCTAGAAGTCATTGTAACGAGATTTATTTTGTTAATAATTGTACTAATTCTCTAGTTATTCTAAAATGTCTTCCATCTACAGACATCGATCTCTTACAGTTTTATTGTTGTGTGCTGTGTTAGATAATTTTGCCCGATTTAACAACTTCAATGCGACGTTGTATTTCACCTTTTCAAGTGAACTGTACCTACAGTTCACTTGGTGACAAACTGACAAGTGACATCGGACAGAACGGAATGTGATACGACGCGTCAATTGAAGTTTCTGTGAAAGGAAAGTTAACATACACTATTACATCTATCAAAGTTAATTGGAAAACTTTATACGGACGGTACCGATATGGAAGCGAGGCCGTCTCGGAGTGATAAGTGGACACTTTGTATTTAATGTTTTGTTTGCCTGACGTTGTAGCTTAGTTGATGGTGACCCTACGAAGAGCGAATTGTTCCGGGTTTGATTCCTGGACAGACATTTATGTGAAATATTGATGTTTGTTCTAGGGCTTCGTTTAAAAATGGTGTAGGAGTCAAAAATGTTTCTATGATTTAAGGAAAATTTTATATCCAAAATATTTGTCTTTCAGTTACTCCTACCTAATCTAAGAGAAGATAGAATAAAGTTATGTAGGATTGTAGGAACAGTGTGAGATTAGAGATGTCGAAAGAGATGTAATGTTTGAAAGAAAACTCGTCAATTTTGTAGTTAAATTCACGAAGAAGTTCCAAGGTGTCACTTATTGCTGCAGTCATATGCATATCTATATTTGCTGGTTTTGCTAACACGAACATAAAAAACCGAGCAACTGCGTGTCAACTGTCAGGCCACGCGCAATGTTAGGGTTCCAAAGTAGTAAGCCTAACGACTATTACTCATTAACTACTTACGCTAACATAGCGGTGATAGTTTTCCTTGTAAATTCATCATGTAACCTACTTTTGAGAATTTTTTTACTTGTCCAACTCCAACCGTAAACCGTAACCGGGGGACACTGATTCTAACCAAAATTAGCACTTTAAAGCCAAATATTTCGCAAACGAATCCCTAATTCCAATAATGGTTTTAAAATACCCATAATATTTTCGAAAGTTCTTTTCAACGATACACCACACTATAGGGTACGCGACGAATAAAAAAATCATCCTCACGTTACCTGTAGGGGAGGTTTAACCTTGAAAAAAATGTTTTTAATATTTTATTCCACGATTCTGAAGTTTTAATAAATGTGTATATCCATGCCAAATTACAGCTTTCTAGCACTAAGGGTCTCGGCGCTTTGCTTCGGACAAACGGACGGACATGAGGAAACTAGGTCCGATTTTACTTCGGAACCCTAAAATGTATTAATTCCCTAATATTTAATTCATACTTTTGGTTGAACTTATTTCAAAATGATGTATTTTTTTTAATTAATAGTTCATCCATAAAGGACCCTTTCGACGGCATCAATCAACGCATTAGTAGAACAAGTTTCCTTAATCTTATCTGCTAATAACATTATAATAATATCTAGGCACCTTTACGCCCGTGGCCTATAGAGGGCTACTAATGGGATGTATTGCTCCCCCTCCCCCCCCCCCCCCTCCCCGCTCTAGTCCCCACAGTGTATTAATGTATCACCGCTGCTGTTGTCTACAGTCTAATGAATTTTCCGTGTTCGGACGCAGCGATGCCGCGATGTTCCCGACAAATGAAGTGCTGTCTCTTGGGACCGGAACTGTCTCGACTGCCGACTGCCCTGCAGTGACAGTAACTGCTGAGCTACTGTTACAAATACAATGACTGACTTACACAGATAAAGCAATACCTATAGTGCTGAGGAGTTTCTTTCGCCATTTCTTCTCCTAAATGACGCTTGGCAAAGCTTTCCGAAATGGTGGTAGATAAAAGAGGTAGGTACATAAGTGTTATATGTAGTATTGGTTTATCTTAATAGATCGTTTGGTCTTAAAAATATTTTATTAATAGTAGCGCGTAAAAGCTATTTATGGTGTAGAGAACCATATTTATATTTTTCAAAGTAGTTGGGTACCAACCTAACTGTAAAAGCGCGGGATCTTTGATTGTGCATGATTTATCTGATTCTACCTGAAAAGTTTTTCAAAATGCAAATTGAAAATGATGCACGTCAATCCTTCCATTTAACCTTCGTTTCGGTAAATTTATATTTTAAAATATACTTAAGGGGTACTTTTTATACCCAAGAAATCCTTTTAGGAGACCTACATTGTCTGGAGACATCACTGATTAGGATCACATACATAGGTATTAGGATCACCGATTCGATCACTCACGATTAATCACTCGAACAAGAGTCGACACATTTTAAATTTGTATCCGTAAATAGTTAAATATTTCTCTTTTCTCCTGACCAGAAATAAATAAAGGTCATTGAAAGAAATAATAACGTTACTTCAATAATGTATAGAGGAGTAGGAATTGTAACATGGTGATGTTCCCTAATGAATATTCCGTGTTCTGCCGTCATGACGTCATGACGTATCGAGCGGCGTGCGTCATGCGGCTTGCGGCTTGCGGCTTGCGGCTTGCGGCTAACGGTTTGCGTTTTGCGTTTTGTCTACAAATGAAACGCCGCTATCCCCTGAGACTGGTGAAACTCGTGCAAATAACAAACACTGAAAGTAGAACACGAGTTAAGTAAATAAGTAGATATTGTAGGTAGGTCAGCCTAATAGAATTAATCTAGAGTCTCTAGATTAATTCTAGAATTGAATAGTTCCTAGACTAATGTACCTACTTATTATAAATACTTAAAGACACTTTTTCAGGATTACAATGCCAACATTTGAAAAATCTGTTTAAGAAAATTTAATTAGAGGTACCTACAATCCCATGGTCAATGATGATAGTCTTTGCTTTTGTGTCCTTTTGCGAATCTTTTCACTATTGACACGAGAATCTCGCACTCTAGTAAGTGAATTAATGGGTTAATAATATTGTAATTGATTTTAGAATTAGTCATATTATGTTTCTTAGTTGGTCACAGGGCAGAGTTCAAAATATTCATTTTTTGTATAAAAGCGTATCTTAGCGCCATCTGTTGTTGAATAACTACAAATAGCTTGACATCTTGTTTTTAGCGTTTGTAGATATTTCGGCTATTGTACGCAAGATGGCGCCAAACATATATATTTCAATTTGGCGCGTATATTGATCTAACAATAATATTGTGCACTTGCTCGAAGCATAGTCCTAGTAACGAAACATTAGATTTAGAAAATGTCTATAAAATCTCAAAAATCATTAAATGACGAATGTTCGGAGATTATTGAGAAAAGCTATTCCGTTAAAAGTGCTTCGGACGAAAGTTTATCTTGGTATGTACATTATTCATACCTTAAAACTAATTTTATAATGATTGGTAGTTTGGGAGCATGTAGGTAGGTAAGTATATTAATCATAATTTTTTATATAAAATATTTAATTTTTGATTTTGTACCTGCGTCGCGCGTCAATTTTTTCAGTGATAGGAATTGAATTTTTGTACGTGAAATAGAACTACAACATTATACAATATACATATCAAGTCGAATTGCAAAACGATTCCACTGCCTAAAAGGGCTAAGTTCCGAATGGAATTAAATTTTAACAACCATGATAAAATATCTCCTACTGGCGACATCTTGTAAGCACCTTTAGAATTATTTTTAATGAAACTGAATAAAATTGTTTTTTAGTTCCGATGACGAGGATTGCCTAGCTCGCGAGCTGATCAACAAGCTGACGCCTGCTGCGGCCAGCAAGCTGAGGAGATGCTTCAAGAAGCCCAAGGGATGGAATAATGATATTGACAGGTGATTCAAACCAAGCTTGCAGAGATTTTTTTATGATTATATACCTATCTGCCGATAGAATTTCCTGCAGATTATTGCAGTATCGCTGCTCCACTGTATTCCTAATTACGAAATGTGTTGGTCTATAAATTTAAATTAAAGGTCATCAACTGTATTGATAATTGATTGTTATTATTATTAATATTTAATAATTATTATTATTAATTGTTATTATTAATATTTATTAACATAATTGATTGCGTGTGACCCTTATGTATATCATTTATTTAATCTACCAGCATTTCAGAAAGGTGCTTTGTTAAGTAGGACATGAAATGCCGTACATAAACTCCTCAGCACAACTTTTAAATAAAATAAAACAGAGGTATCTAGTGCAACCTAGAGTTTTCTAGCTTCTACCTAGTCTTCTAATCTACGCGGTACTGGAAGCGGTGTAGCTAACGTTTTCCTATATTTCCAGACGAGTGGAAGAGGTGATGCGGCAGGCGGCTGCGGAGGAAGGCATCCAGTTTGTGGAGACCCCCCCTCCCCCCCGCACGCTCTGTCTCGACGAGCCGGGCTTCGTCGCTGCTATTAAAAATATATTCGGTAAGCTGCTTGCGTCATCATGGACAAGGTGACACATGATATCCATGGGGTCCCCTTTTGTATACATACAATATCATTGGGTGCGCCTTGATAGCTACCACCCTCATACTTGAGTTTGCCACCAAACGTCTCGTCGTGTTCCGGCGGGATGCTTGAGAGCGAGTTCCTTCTTTCTGGTTCTTCTCTTTCTTGATCGGCAACGCATCAGTGTGATGCCTTTGATGTCACTCATGTCTATGGCCGATAGCCACTTACCATCAGGTGGATCGTCAGCTCGTTTGTCGGCTATTTCCATAAAAATGTCCATGTTTTCCAGGTCACAGCAAGTACACACCCCACGCGCACCAGCTGTTCCAGAGCATGGACCCGTTCGCCAGCGGCCGCGTGTGGTGGCGGCAGCTGGTGGCGCGGCTCGTGGCTGCGGGCGCCAGGAAGATCAGGTCGAGAGAGGAGCGGTGGACGCCTGTCAGCGAAGGAGGAATTTGGACTTTAAAGCACTGCAAAGTAATTAGATTGGTTGGTTGGAAGTTTAAGAGCGCCTGTGCGTGTGATGCTGTAAAGGCCACAGAGCCAACAGTCTTTTGGACGTTTAGATGTACATACAGATATATCTTTGGACATTTATACTTTTGATGTTTAGACGTTGGACGTTTGATGTTGAGACGTTTGGAAACTTAGATGTTCAGACGTTTAGTTTTTTGTATTAAATCGGCAACGGTGTTGGTACGTTATCACCCCCCATAGTCATTTGTAACACCACAATATGCCAACGATTGGTAAATAATGACTTAGTCCATGGACATGATGATAAGTGTAGTAGCTTGGTTAAAGTTCTAGCATGGGTATTAATGCTAAAAACACAACGCTAAATACTCTTTCTAATGTTTTCCCTTCTAACAATCCATTATAATGTATGTAGTGTACAATAAAGAGTTTTGTTGTTGTTGGTGTTGTTATTAAAGTAAAATAATTTGCATAGCATCAAGTGACGCTGCACAAAAATCGATGTACATACATGTAATTTGGAATGCACATCAGTCAGTTCTAGCAGTTAAGGCTAGTTGAGAGTATCTGCTAGTAAGTACGAGTATATAATTTCATTTTCAGAGAGAAACGATAGTAAAACTAGTGAGCATCGAACAGGAAGAATGTTTCAGCTACGCAGCTGTCTCGAAGGGAGGGAGGATTGGGATTTACAGTGGGGAACTGAAGCTGCTCAGCTCTTATGAGGTAAGCTTCAGAGAAGGAGGCAGTAGGATCTGGGTTTTTTGGAGCCTTTTGAATAGCGCCGACAGCAAATTTTTAAAACTTGACAGAAGTATTAGAATTGCCATTTGATTTCATTTAATAACGCCGTATATTTCTAACTGTTGCATATCAGAAATCATTTGATTGCTCCAATTTATTATCTCCCTTCAATAAGCCAACAGGTCTAGTAGAGATCTATGTTTGATGATGATATATCTAACTATGGTAGTATTCATCAATAAGTGTTTATTGCTTCTTTCTTTCTTGTCCTCTTTATTTCTTCAAGCATATTTATTCACTTAAAACTTTCTCTAAATTCCAGATGTTTTACCACAGAACTGGACTGCATCGTCGCGTCAAAAATTGTTGGATTACAGATGCGATATATCTCAACGTAAGAGTTACGCTAGTTTTGTGTTTTGCTTCACCAATCTTGTCGCTAAGGAGTCCTCATACCTCAAGTGGAAAATCCTCCATAACATTGGTATTTCTGGCAGGATGTGCAGTGTCTCCTGCTGTCAGCGTCAGACCGCAGTCTGACAGTGTATGACGTCTCCACGCTCACACACACGCCGCTCTACTGCATCACGGGGCTGCCCAACGTACCGACTGTACGTTACATACCTATGCATTGATTTCAACGTAGTAACAGCCCACTAACGACTCTTGAGGAGGCTTAGAGCATACTTCAACACGCTACTTCAGTGCGTGTTAGCGGAGGGTTTAGAGGCCAACCCAAGTCTCGGAAGTTTTTATACCATCCAACATATCTTGACGACAGTTATCTTACGATAACAACCGGGACCGACGGCTTTACGTGCTCTCTGAAGCACGGAAACACTTTTTTTTATGGAAATAGCCGGCGAACGAGCTGACGATCCACCTGATGGTGAGTGGCTATCGTCACCCATGGACATCAGCGACACCAATGGCATCACTGATGCGTTGTCTGACAAGAAAGAGAGAAGAAAAAGAAGAAAAGAAAAAAGGAACACGACGAGTCGTTTGGCGACTGACTAATGCTCAAGAGTGGTAGCTATTCTGGCGAACCCCATGGAGAAATAATAATAGTAATAATGGTATTAATTAACTGTAAAAATTAATATTACCAATATAATACTTCCGAGGGGCCTCACCACCAGCGGGCCGGATTTAGTCGCCTCTTACGACACCCATCTGGTGTGGGATTAGGGTTAGTATTCTAAGCCACCCCAATACGGTTAAAACCATCAACAAACAAGACAATTGACACAAGCCGCCGGGCTATGAGCGCTTTAGGGATTTTACACATCATACACTATTGCAGTAACAATAGGCTATGTTCCTTGTTCATAATGTTTTCGATGAAAATATCCAAGTAGTAAATAAAAGGTTTCTTGGTAAGTGTCGATCGCGCATACATTGCGTTCAGGAGTGTCCTACATGGCCTGGAAACCCTCCATTTTTTTCTAGATATGTGGCTTAAACTAGGATATGGGATCGACAGATAATCGTTATTTATATATTTTTAATATTTATAACTAAATAAACGTTGCAGATTATTAATCCAACTTCTTTACTTAGCTTACTATGTTCCAGTGTTTAGCCTATCATCCAGCGAGGCAGCTCGGAGACGCGTCAGAGCTGATCTTCGGCACGGAGCGCGGTGACCTCACCAGGATCCGCTTCCTCCAGCCCAGAGTATCGCTTTTCCACACCAGCTCCCCGGACAATATCAATTACTACTTCTGGATGGTGAGTAGTAATTATGTACTAGCATCAGTGGCAAGCATCATGTAGGCCTATACGGTCCGGTTTGTAATAACGTGACGAGGACCCCGTTCAGTAACTAAGAATTGTGACTGCAAGTTTGATTCCGGACCAGAGCAGATTTTTATGTGATTAGTTCTGGGGTTATAGTTGTTTTGTTGTTTCCATTTTTGCTTGAAAGGCATCGGTGATGTCTTTTGTGTTAATATCCATATCATCAGATGACTCATCTGCTCTTTTGACTATTTACAATTGACATTAAAGGAGCGAAGAAACCCATACTCTTCAGAAGACCGCTAAGTATCGAAGTCAAACATCTTCCAGGAACTTCCCTGTCCCCCACATTCATCATACTGCTCCATTTCAACATGGCGCCGAGTTCACTCTCGGACGGTGCGGCGTGTGTGCATGGCACGGGACGGCGATATCGTGCTGTCCTGCTCGCACGACACCGCCGTCAGCGTGCGAGCGCGACATCTGCCGGGGAAACTGGATGACTATGTGTTTAAGGTTCAGAGGGTGAGTGAATGTTTCTTTGCTCGAGTAGATGACTTTTCCTTTCGTGCATGGACGAGATGACAACTTAAAAGCACATTATTTCGTCAGCTCGTTTTTTGGCTATTTACATAAAAAAGTATTTTGAAAGTTTCACCTAATATCTAATTAAATATCTGATTTGATTTAAACATAGATAGGAGGCCTATTTCCAGCAGTGGACCTCAAAAGGCTGATGGATGGATGGACGATTCAAACATTCTTCGGCTTATAAACTGTTATCCTATTATCATTATTTATTGTTAGTAAGTAACAGATTTTATCCTAACTGCATAATCACCATCCATCTCATACACTCATACCATCTCAATCACGTCAGCTGGCAAGAAAGCTGACAAGAAAGAAACGCATCAAATCGATTCATTTCTTTAGGAGCTATTATACTACAGACAAGCATACTCACACTCAAACACAAACCTCACACACAGACACACAAAAACTATATATCAAACTCATAACACTCTTCCTTTATCATCGGGGCTTAAAAATTATTTTCTTCCAGGGTGTCTCCTGTTTCCACGTGGTCTCCTCCCTCCACCTGCTTGTTTGTGGCAGCTCTGACGGTATCGTCCGGCTGTGGGACACCACGCAGGCTTCTCCGTTCGCCAGCCTCACCACGCCCGCCACACCGGCTGTGCTAGATGTCGCCGTCATCGCCTCTGAGGAGATCATTGTTGCGTATTGTAGCAACTGCGTAAGTTGAGGCTGCAGGAACAGTAGCGCGTAAAAGTTTTTCTTTGTTAGTTGAACTCAAAAAAGGAAGGTTCTCAATTCCGTTGTTTTTTAATGTTTGTAAGAGAATTTCATTATTTATGAACCCCTATCCCACGTAGGTTGAGTGACGTAAGAGGCAACTAAATCCGGCCCGCTGATGACAGAGGATTACATTGGTAATATTGTTTTTAATTGTTAATTAATATCATTATTACTATTATTATTTTTCCATGGGGTTCGCTTGGATAGCTGGAATTGAATAGCTGATGAGCATGAGTCAGCCGCCAAACGACTCGTCGTGTTCTGGCTGGGTGCTTGAGAGCCAGTTCTTTCTTTTTTTTCCCTTTTTCTTAGCCGGCAACACATCAGAGATGCCTTAGCAGTCGCTGATGTCCCATCAGGAATGCCCCTCAGGTGGATCGTCAGATCGTTTGCCAGCTATTTCCAAAAAAATATTACAGCACATAATTTGGGAAAATCTCCAGAAGAGTGATATAAAATTTCTTCCTATCTTCTTTTTCTTTGTCAGTCCATTCACATCTGGGACCTCTACGAGGAGTGCCTGCTGCAGAGTGTGAAGGTGAAGTTTCCATTCCTGGGAGTGCTCGGGAAACGGGTGGAGTTCGGCACGAACTGCATACATCCTGGTCAGTTCTCTCATTATTTTCTTTATGTAAATAAACTCGTCGACGAGCCACCTGAGTGCCCACTGATCACCCTCGCCCATGGAAAAGGAAGCTCATTGTACCGTATCGTACATGACGACCGATAAACGTCCTACTATAGGTATAAAAATCCTAATAATATTATTGCTTCAACCCATTAATGGCCCACTACTGGGCACGGGTCTCTCCTCTTGAGGAGGCCTAGAGCATACTCCACCACGCTGCTCCAGTGCGGATTAGTGTCGGGTTAGTGGCCAACTCGAGTGTCGGAAGTTTTCAAACCGCCCGAGGTACTCCGACATGGCTTAACGACTGTTATCTTATGATAATAACCGGGACCAACGGCTTTACGTGCCCTCCGAAGCACGGAAACGTTCAAGAAATTTTTGCCACTAGCGGTCACCCATCCAACTACCGACCGCGGCCGCTGTTGCTTAACTTTGTCGATCGCATAGGATCGACGCAAGCCGCCGGGCTATGGGAGCAACGGGGTTACGTGGTCCATCCAAATCAATGAATACGTTTATTATTCGTTATCATTTAATTCGTATAATATTACAAATAATAATGAATGTGAGTATGCAACGTGTGCACTGCTTGTGGAGTGAGAAATCCTACACAGGCTTCTTTCATGTGCTGGGGTTTTCTCCGACAGCCTCTAGATAGCACTACTAACAGCAAGCGGCGACAAATAGACCATGACCTGGAATAAGATATAGGGGTACTTGTTATTCCGGAAAATGCAGAGGCAGAGTGTTAATTGTTAATTAATAATACATAGATTGCCCGAAGAGCGCGTGCTTATTGTGACGTTAATGTAGGTAAGTCCGGTCCAGTTAGACATTAAAGGTTACATAAATTCCGGGACGGCTGAAAATTTGTACGAATGTTCCGAACACCATTATAAATGAAATATGAAAGTCCCCATCGATCCGCCATTTGCAAAAATAAATATTCAAGGTCAAAGTTCGCAAATATAAGTTTTTTGCCTTTTTCAGCCAAACGGTAAGTTTTATCACGAAAATAGACTAATAATAATGTAAATAGATTTTTATTTACACTATTCTTAATTCAAATTATTAAAATTTATTTTCTATTTTTTATTGGATTTTCTATAAAAGTGTTTATTAGTTTTTTAAAACTATTATTCATTTTTATAGATAATTGCATGATCTTTAATTTAAGTTCCATCTATTTTCATGATAAAACTTACCGTTTGGCTGAAAATCGCAAAAAAAATCATAGTTGCGTACTTTGACCTTTGATCACAGCATGGCGACAAGACCCACAGTGCTGGAAAGCTGTAATTTGGCATGTATGATTCAGAATAAAGTTAAAAACTATAGATAATTGCTACAATTTCTGTATATATTCTTTTTTGATAAAACTTACCGTTTGGCTGAGAAACGCAAAAAAAAAATATTTGCGAACTTTGACCTTGAATATTTTTTTTGCGAATGGCGGATTGGTGGGGACTTTTCACATTTCATTTATAATGAATGGTGTTCCGAACATTCGTTAAAATTTTCAGCCGTCCCGAAATTTATGTAACCTTACCCCTATTATTTGGGCTAATTTGACCGGGCTAAGTTCTCATATATAATTTGTTATGATTTAATCGTATAAAAATATTAAAAATGAATACAAAACAAGCAACGTCATTATCATCATGTGGTGTCCGGTTATCGTAATTTATTATATTATCATTCAGCGATAATTTGCACATTACAGCTGCGAAATTTTAGGAACTTTATTTTAATTTAATGTTTATAAAAAATTTATCAACATAACTGCGGAAGAATGTGAGTTGCAGATTTTTTTATCATTTTTGGTACAATGTTAGTGGCTTCAACACATTAATGGTTCACTACTGAACACGGGACACTCCTCCTGAGGAGATCTAAAGCATGCACACGCTGCTCCAGTGCGGGTAGGTAGAGATCTTAGTGGCCAACTCAAGTATCGGAACATAAAGGTACATATACATACATGACATACGGGCACAAACGTAAGGACTGACTAAACTCACGAGGAGAGACCCTCGCTCATTAATGGGCCGGTATCTCGGTACTTTACCTCAAAAAAGTAAAAATAAATCGGAATGTAGCTAAACAGCCATGTTATCATCGGTTGTTTGAAACTTCTCATAGGGTACCACGAAGGCTTTCACGCCAAATTGTCTACATAGGTCCTCCTCGAAGGTCCGAAGACACCCACCCCGACGCGGAGTCACCGGTGTTGTCGCGGCGCGGCTCCAGCGTGTGCCGGGGCTCCACCGGCGGCCTTACGCTGCGGCCCGAGCCCTCGGGGGACTGGGAGCGGGGTTTGGAGCTTGAACCGTCAGTAACATGTACATTTATCCTGTTAGGGACATCTTAGCGAATTTCTTTTTTCTTCCCTTTCTTGGCCCCGCATCAGCGATGCCTTTGGTGTCGCTGGTGTCCATGGGCGAGAAACCACTTACCATCAGGTGGATGGTCAGCTCTTTTGTCGACTTTTTCCATCACAAACAGTTGGATAACGTTCCGTGGTGATATCCATTGAATGTAAAATAGGTTGCTGAGACTCACGAGCTCATAACTCTTTCTCCGTTAAAAGTTACCAAATCTCCTGAACCAAGCTATAACTCTACAAACTTTGGTTAAAAAATATGGCTGCATCGTTTTTGGTGATTATTTTAGTAATACTGATGTTCATAGGCTAAGGGGACAACTTACCATCAGGTGGGTTTTCTACTCTTTTGTGCCTATTTACATAAAAATGTGTTTCAGGGAATACATCCGTTTCAACCGTTCCGAGCTCCTGATCACATCCTGCGACACCGTGTTCAGATTGGTCCTGCGTACCCCCGAGGGCACAGTACTGTCTCCGCCAGGGAACACACTGCGAGCCAGGAGGCCTTCACACTGGGAGCTGCCCAGCGATTTACTAGGTACAGTCCAGTAACCACTTCACCACCACCATGATACGCCTAAGATTCTCCGTGTCGTGGGTGTCATGGACAACACACAAAGACACACCCAGACTGACAAGAGGAATTCAAACTCATGATCCAAATTTCTGCCTCGCTGGGAACCGAATGTTTCGAACAAGGATCCGGCATGGTAACTATTACGCTACCATTATTGAGTCATGGAGAGACTTACGTCATAGTTCAGTGATGTTGCCTGCTAAGCGAATGAAACGATGGATGTTTCCGAAATTGTGGTAGATTAAAAAAAGACGTATTAAAGTGTATCAGTGATGCCTATATGAATAAATGAGTTTGTCTTGACTTTGTCTATGAAACCAAAATTAAATAATTCCACCTCCTCAGTGCAATCTTCAGTGGCAACCTCGCGCCACTCCTCGGCTGCACCCCCTGAGTCCCTTGCAACATCTACACCGAACCTGCTGACGCCGGCGACAGCAGAAAACCCTAAAAGAGACATCGAAGAGCTGCTAAAAAATGCTGGTGAATTCCTTTTTTAGTGAATAGCTAGACTGCCTTTTAGCTGTCAAATTCTGGGGGGGGGGGGGGGAAGAGAGGCAAGGTACGTCAACGCCACCAAATGTAGGAATTTGTTAGTTGGAACGGAGCTTGTCCACTAGAGAGACGCCTTCAAAGAATGTCGTTATTTTTAGTAGGTAACAATTCCGGAAGAATTTTGTTTATTTTAAAATCCTTCCGGATCAACAGATTTTAATTTGCAGACCTCAAATCCGAAACGTTGTTTGTAATTTATGTCAATGTATTGACACCAACAATACCATCTATAGGGTAGTTTTGAGCCATTCAAACGATTGGTCGTGACCCGTTTGAGGCTTCCTTTCTTCTAGAGTCTCTTCTGTTTTGGCTGGTAATGATCGGTGATGCCATCGGTGTTACTGATGTTCGGGTAATGACCACTCATCTTCTCGTTTATCGGCTATTTACATTAAAAAAATTAACACATGTCCGCCCCCTATGAAGTCATTGTTTTCATCATTTTAGCTGTCAAAGGTCAAGTTGTATACGATAATAATAGTCGGTGCCAATAATCAAGAACTTACAGTAATACGTCTGCACTGTTTGTGTATAATATCTGATTATGAATGAAAAACATTCATATTATGAAATGTTATTATAACTAGATGAACGGTGCCATTGAGTGAGTACGGTTATCATGTCGATAAAGTTATACAATAGGAACTGGTCTATCCTGAAAACTAAGAGATCGATATGTCTCTATGGTCTATCAACACCGCTCTGGAATAATAGTTACCAAGGAAGATTCTTACAGTAATAATATTTCAGGTCTACAAGGAATCCTGGAGAAAGACTTTGTCCTGATGCAAGGACTGAAACACGACCTTAACAGGAAGATATACGAAATGGAATCCAACATGGAGGCTGTGAGTTATTGTGCCAGTCAAATTCAAGGATGTTATTTTAAAACCCGATATATTATGTATTTAATTGTTTTATAGACAAAAGCAGCAGTGAGTGCGGGTGCTCCCTACCTTGCTTTACGGAGCTATGAGCCGGATCCCCTGCCATCTTTTGACCACTTGTCAGAACGGTGTACTCGAGTTATGAGGTGAGCAGCTCACTGTGGTTTAGTTTACTCTCCTATTTATCTTTCCTAGTGTTAAAAGCCCAGCTTAAGATGGAACTACCTGATGGTAAGTGGTCATCACCGTCCATGGACTAGTACATTGCCGGCCAAGAAAGTAGATGGAGCAGCATTGTTACTGACTCTCCAGTAGTGACCAATATTGTTTATTTCCAGGTTATTCCCCGGTCCGAGTGTGGTGGCGACTCCGTCTGGCAGTGACACGTCAACACCGCGACATACCAAGACATTTCGGTTATGATATGGTATTTGAAATTGAAGTTGAAGCGCTCATAGCAAGGCGGCTTGACTCCTTCCAAACTCAAAGTGATCGACGGTCGGTAATTGGATGGGTGACCGCTAATGGCTAACATTTCTTAAGCGTCTCCGTGCTTCGGAGGACATATATAGCCGTCGGTCCTCGTTGGTCTCGTAAATAACAATCGTTAAGTCATGTCGAAGGCCCAAGGGTGACATGAAAACTTCCGACACTGGTTGGCCACTTACCCCGCCACCAATCCGTTTTGGAGCAGCGTGGTGGAGTATGCTCTAAACCTCTTCAAGAGGAGAGACCCGTTGTGCCCAGTGGGCTATTAATGGGTTAAGCCACAATGGAACTTTTTGTTATTAGCGTGTTAAGTATCGTGGGTGAATCGCTATTTTCGCGCTACTGAACGATGACCTTTTAAGAAGTTGAATTAAAATGTACTATTTTTATACAGTAATTTTAACAGTTTGAACAACAATAACAGATACGATTTGCAACAATTTAAATTAATAGACGCAATGTTCTTTATTTGATCCAGCAAAAATACGTTTTCCTAATAGCTATTATATTTATCCCATCAAAAACATAAATGTGAAAGAGAGCCAATTTCAGAAAAAAAAAGAATTGATATCTAAAGTTCTTTGTAGAAAAGCCTAAAATTTTAGTCACAAGAATGTGTAATTCTTGATAGGTTCTATTTGTATTGTTATAATGATTTATATACCATTTAATTTAAACATGAGTCATTGTTATTTAATTATATTGTTTTTATTACTGATGTTATATTTAGACTTCAAAGGCAATTTAAAATATTTTAATGGTTGATTTTTTTTGTAGTAATTAGTATATGATTAAAATTAATTGTAACCTAATTATTTGTAAGTGTGCTGTTAGCCGTGGTCATACAAACACACAAACTTTTGAGCCATGGTCGAAATATCGCCATATAAAATATTGCGTATGACACTTGGACAAGGTGATTGACAGTTCTGTTGTCCCAGATTAGATTTCCTGATACAGATGTTTGTTACTCTTTCACGCAAAGAAGACCATGACCTGGAATAAAACATAGGGTACTTATTATCTTGGAGAACGCGAGCGGTGCCGTGGGCAGAGTGCTAGGACGTATGTACTAGTAATATTTGTACGAAAAAACATGTTATCGCCCTGTTCATATCTGACGACGCGCGGCCGATTTGAACAGCAAAAAATATTCATTAGTCTCAAACGAACTATCGAATCAACGTTACAGCTATCAGTTGCTAAATTAAAGGAAATTTTTTTTTAAGAATACGTTTAAAAAAAATAGTACTCAATAAATTATTCATAAACCGATATTACTTAAATTCAAACGTAAAATTTAATAAAATCAATTGAAGTGAATATTGGTTAAAGTAGTAAAATAAAATGGCGGCGATTAAATTAAATTCCGAAGTTATAAAAAGGATTTTCGAAGTGCGTCCTATTTTAGCGATGATTAGCAGAGATTACTCTCAAAGTGTTCCGGAAAACTTTTTCAAGTTCTATAGTGACGAAAAAGTAGACTTCGGAGACAAATACAGGACCTTAGACGAACAGGATTACACTAGGTTCCTGAGTAAGAGAGCGATGCGAAGGGAACCTTCTCTTACCAGAGAAATGAGTAAGTAATATTACTCATTCAAAGTTATTTAATCATTCGCTTTTACTCACGTAAAAACTCCTGTCACACTTTTCTAGAAAATTCTGGTAAGTATTTCATTTTCTTCTTGGATAAATTTTCAACCCTTTACACTCTACAGTAATCAAATGCATAAATGTGCCATGTTTCAAATCAACATTTACCATGTTTGAGTGACTTAAAAATTAAAAAAATACGTGATAATTCAGATCGCATACTGACGTCGTTACATCGTGACTTTGACTGCAATCCCGCAATATACATATATAAATGTTTCCACATGAAACCAAAAGATAATTTTTGCAAAAGTGCATACTTAAAATACCTGTATAAAATAATCACCTTGTAATTATCATATTAATCCGGGCGACATGTCCCATCAATCACTACAAAACGTTATCAAAAACATTAATCTTTTCCCCGTGTACGAATTATATTACGTGTACAAAAATATTACAAATAAACACTTGTTTTCTTCTGAATTTCCCTGAATTTGATCCTCATTAGTGACAGTATCGAATGGTGTAAGAATACAGGGTGCCTTTTTCAAAAATCAACGGGTTTGAATCTGGGCTAAGAGTTTGATGCAGTTTTCATCAAAATCGGACCCGAGACTCTTTTGAGTACTTTTCGCGCTTCCATAGATTCAGATATGGTAGCATATGTCAAGCCAAGTCAAATGTACTTGTAGAGCTTGAATTACATGTTCTTGTGACTAAATTAGGCTTTTCTACACAGAACCTGGCACCTATTTAGATCTCAATTCTTTTTTTGAACTTGGCTCTCATTTCACAACTCTGTTTTTGATGAGATCTTATGTACTTAATTATCATGGAACATAGGATATAAGGTTTTAAGTTATCGCGATTACATACGATGTATTATCTGTTCCTTTTCATCTGCAAGATTACTGAACTCAGGTAATTAATAAATAAACTATTAATTGCATAGTACACTCATACTAACTTAAGTAATTAGAAACCACTGTTTAATCAGATTTTGTATTGCAACTTGAAATACCATTTATAAATCGTAGAGGATATGAATGGTACTTCATGTTTAAAGATATTATGTAGTTATAAGCCACAAAAAAAGACTTTCGAGTAAGTCTGTGAAGCTATTTATTATTCGAAGTGCTAGGCACCTATTGGTGCAATATTTTTAGGGTTCCGAATGTACTTCGTAAGTATTTACTTATAGTTTCGTCATGTCCGTCCGTCCGTCTGTCCGAAGCAAAGCGCCGAGACCCTTAGTGCTAGAAAGCTGTAATTTGGCATGGATATACATAATTTATTAAAACTCCAGAATCGTAGAAAAAAAATTTGAAAAACATTTTTTCAGGGTGCCTCCCCTACAGGTAACGTGAGGATGAATTTTATATTCGTCACGTACCCTATAGTGTGGGGTATCGTTGAAATGATCTTTCAAAAATATTATTAAGACCATTTTTAGAATTAGAGGTCCATTTACGAAATATTTGGCTTTAAAGTGCTAATTTTGGTTAGAGTCAAGTGTCTCCCCCTCCCCTTCTGGCTAAACACTTGGAGCTGGACAAGTGAAAAAAAATCTCGAAAATATTTATTTATTATTACACTTTATTGCACAAAAATAGGTTATATGATGAATTTACAAGGAAAACTATCACGGCTATGTTAGCACATAAGTAGTTAATGAGTAATAGTCGATAAACTTACTATTATACTTCGGAATCCTATATTGCGCGTGGCTTGATACGCACTTGCCCGGTTTTTTATTGCTGCACAAATTACCACAAATTAATAAAGAAATCTTGTACAAAAATTGTAATGTGCACCTAACCGTTTAAGAAATACATCAGACACGCAAGCATTACGCAATCACTTTCAAAATCACGCAGGAATCTGAATAAATATACATAAATATATAACACAACACACTCATAGCCCCACACTAGGATTCCCTGTGTCGTGGATGCCATGGAATACACACACACTTAGACCAGGAACAGAAATCCGAAATCATCATTCTTTCCGCCTCGCTGGGAATCGATCCCAGAACCCTTGGCGATTTTTGTCAAATAACCTTAAAACTATCAGAGCATAAATTTCAAAATTTACTTCACAGATTTCAAACTGGCTGGGGTATCAGGCAATAAACGAATAGTACCCTTGTGCTGTCGAATCGTGTGTTTTATTTAGTATCCTGGCAGTCCTGACATATTACTACGTCCACAGAGAGAGATCCATGTTCATATACTAAAGTGCTCTTTGCTACAATATGTTACATGAAGATGATTCGATCTAATCATACCAATGCATATCTCAGAGAGACCCTGTACGATCGGACATGCTAGGTTGGAGGTATGCCTTCGTATGTTCACATCATCTTGATATCACATAGTTCAAAGAACACTTCCGTACTATGAACGATGAATTTAAATCTTACTTCATTGTAAGTACCTAACTAGTAACTATACTACAACAATAATAATAATGTAAATAAAATACACACAAATGAACATTAACACGTTCGGTGCGGTAGCGGGTTGATTATATCCGATGCTCAACTTTCCTCCGGTGCGGAGTAAAAATTACTGTGCCAACCGCTGGTGCGGGACAGATATCTTTGGTCTCCCTGTGGTTATGAATGAGATGGTTAGTGTTTTGGATTTGCCTTGTTAAATAGATAATGTAAATACAAAAAAAATGCATCGGGTTCTTACGACCCGATGCCGACTGAACGTAAAAAATTTACATCTAGTGCGTTTATCGGTTCTTAACGACCCGATGCCCGATGACCCTATAGCCGCACTAGATTACATACTAGTTGAGCTAGTGAGGTCTGTATGGTTAGATGAGTTTTTATACAAATAAGAAGAATATTGTACAGTTATATTATACAGTTGTATTGTACAGTGTATGTAACACTGTCTGTGTATGTAACATGAAGCTATCCAGAAAAATGTTGTTTAAGTTATGTAACGGTGAAAAACCTAAGAAAAATTAAGTAAGCGAAGGTTCCCCAAAACAAATAATAATCGGTAAGTGGAATATATCAATGTATATACTAGCCCGTCAACTGGTCACACATTACAATTCCTACAAACTGCATTATTTTATCGCTATCGATGTCTCTTTATCATGCTCAACACTAAAAATGTATCGACAATTTTATTAACCAGTGCGGAGAACGGGTAGTAAAGATCCGCCAGACAATCCCTTTATTTACAAAGAAACCATTCAGTGCATCTACCTACGATTTCAGCCTTTTATTGAGTGTTTATTGGTCAATATATTGCTACAAAAAAATACACTATAATCATTATACCTATAACGATAAATCCTTTTAAACAGATGGAAGTCAAACGGATCTTTTCGACCCAGCAACGCACCAGGAACAATTCGTGCTTCGGATATAATAGACCCCATACCGCACCAACTGAATGTCATCAAATTTGTCTAACGCAGTGAAGGTGTTAATAAGGATGACAAATTAATGTCAACAACGTCAACCTAATAACTAATTAGGTAGAAGTTCATTTCTTTCGATGTCCTTAGGAAGTGTGGAAAACGTGAGATTCGGATCTTTGATATGGTTTAAGCAGCGGAATATGCTTTTGACCTCATTTTAGGAATTATCGTAGGAATAGTGCGACGCAGCGTGTTGTATCGAAGTAACGTGTGTCATGTGTGGTGACATGAAGAAAAGTGACATTTATAAAAATTAATTAATTTTGTATTTTTTTAATAGCTTACGAACGTATGACAGACATTATGAATTTTCGGAATTATTCAGACACGTCGAACGCGGCATGTACTTGTAACGTCATAGCTAAAATGCGGGGTGCGCCATTCCGTGATCCAATCTGTCTGCCATTGTTATATAGTAAGCTGTTTGTTAGCTGCGATGTTCAAGTTCACCCGAATAAAATCTGTTTTGCAATGACCTTAATACTACTTGAACGGAAAGATAAAAAAAAAACAATGTAATTGCAGTTTACGGTACGAACAATGGTTGAATTATTCGAACTTATAAAAGCTATTTTAGCATACCTACAACAAATACAGTTGACAGTACCGTACTAATAAATGAAATGTTGCGGATGTATAGAATTATGTTATTTTCGATGAAAACATGATAATTATAGGAGGTAATGTTTTTTCTTTTTGTGTTTGGAAAAAAATGTGAAAGTAAAATTTTATTTTATTTCTTTTTGCCAAAAAAAGCTTCGGTGTTATGGCTACATAGAGGCAACGATACAACATCTATTTAATATGTATTTGCTGTTACCATAAAAATTAAAATGATTTTTCTTATTCGTGCAATTCTACCAAACATTCAGTCAGGTCATTCGGACCAAAAGACCATGCACACATGGAAAGAAAACCCCCACATAGATAAAATATCTCACACACCATTATATTCATCTACAAATAACTCGAAAAGTTATAACGTTACGACAGCAACTCTACTCTTGTTGATTTCTTAATTTTGTACACACAATTAAATTGTTACATTTATGTATTTATACAGTTAAAATAATATTTTTTTAGTAATTAATTATTCTGAATCTAAAATGGTGTAGAATTTTCTGTGACATAAAATAAATTACGATTATGACATCGCAATATAATTAATATCTAAAAATAATTATAATGTGGTATAAAATATAAAAATAGTTTTTATGAATAGAAAATAGCTAATTATGCGAATTGAGTGCAAGGCCACTAACCTCACAATTACGTCAAATAAACTATCATCATCCATTCATTAAAAGGTAGGTAACTGAAATTAAAAAGTTAGAGAAAAAATAATTTTACTGTTTTAAAAAGTAGGCTGGACATTTAGAAAGTGCTATTTCTTAAGGCAGCGAATTTAAAAAATGTGACAAATCCTCCTTTTGAGACGGTCGGTTGATCCCTAATGGGCCACCTGAAACGTCAACAACCACGACCGTATTACAAGAGGAACGTGTTAAACATTGAAGTATAATGGACCGAGTACCAACGTACTAGAACAGACATCTCGAACAAAATCTGTGCGGCAGTGCGGGTTCAATCATAGAGTTTAAAATCATGAACTACAACTCATTGAGTTACCGTCAATTTCGCGTCGGTTCTACGTAATAGTTAAATGGTGTTAAGAAATGTCTGTGATTCCAGCGAGAATAGCGTACAAGGCGGGCAAGCAGATGATCTCCCTGGCCGAGGGCATGCCCAACGAGGAGATGTTTCCCTTCAGCCGGCTGGAGCTCACCACCAAGACCGGGTACAAGCTACTGCTGGAGGACAAGGAACTGTCCGTCGCGCTGCAGTACGTGCCGACACAAGGGTAAGGCACTCAAACGATTCCATAAAAAAACGTGTGTGTACTTATGTACGCACGTAAGAATTTATACTTACCTCTCTTACTTATAAGTATCTCTCGCTCGCACTCACGACTCGGCGCGTGCTAGCAATCCAAAACAACTCCAGCGAATTCTGTGCGCCTAGTATTACACACCATCATCATGTTTTTTGGCTGTCGCATCGTAAAAATTACTCTCATATTTTTCTGTCTGTAATCTTTGTATTTAATATTTGTATGTAATATTTGTATGTAATATTTGTATTTGTATGTAATTATTATATTGTATTAAATCCACAGTCTACCGTCCCTGGTGACAGAGCTACGCAAGTTCCAACAGGAGCTCCACAGACCCCCAGCGCTGCCTCGAGACATCATCATCACTAACGGCGCGCAGCATGGCATCTACCAATGTATGGAGATGCTGGTGGACCCTGGAGATCCTGTGCTAACCACTGAGTACTCTTATACTGGAGCTCATAGCGCTGTGAGTAGTAAAGTAGCAGTGTACGTGAAACACAAGGTTTACCCTTGTGTCGATTAAGCTGTGCCTGTGACTAAAACATCTCTTGGCAAAACTTCGACATTGTAGCACTATTGAAAACAGTAATAGTAATTTTCAAGCGGATAAAATTCCAATGATCAATCTCCGCGTTCTATTGAAATTGCTTAAAAGGAATTCCTCAAACTGTTTCCAGTTTCTTGCCATATAGAGTGTGCGTGAGCGTAAATATTGACACTACTGACATAATAGGTGATCAGTCAAAAAAAATTGTTTAGCACTGATAATGTTTCAAAGTTGTTTTAAAATCAACCAAAATAAATGAAAGTAAACCTCACTTTTTCAGCAGTGTCATTAGATTAATCATGCGAAAATGCAACGTAAGGTAAGGTATTGGTTAACAAAACAAGGTAATGAAGATTTTGAATTGTTTATTCAGCTCAGGCCCCTCTACCCGGAAATCCTGGGAATCCCCGAAGACGAACATGGCCTGATTGTTTCTTCCCTGGAGACTGTTCTCCAGGACCGCCTCGCCCGCGGACTGAAGATGCCGAGGATCCTGTATCTGATCCCTACTGGCAACAATCCCACGGGAACCGTGCTGCCAGCAGACAGAAGGAAGAAGATTTATGAACTCGCTTGCCGATACGATTTTCTCATCATAGAAGACGATCCTTACATGTTTCTGAATTTCTCAGAGGTACGTTTAAAATGTTTTGCTGCGTATTCACGGACCTAACAAATGACGGACGTAATCCCAACAACAAATTCAGTGAAGCACCCATAGTAATACCAACTGTATTCGTACAAGTACACACACCCACACATTGACACTTCACTGCTTCAATCGCGAATCAAAAATTACGCACACATGGTAAGTGGGCGGCCATTGCTATGCTTCACTCTCGATTAGTCGAGGTTACGTTCGTCTTTTTTTTCAAGTCCGTGCACTTACATTAATTAATTGTAAATCTACATACGTACTAAAAATTTATTGTGAATTAAAAATTGGGAAAATTAAATACAAGTATCTCTCTGTTACTTTTAGTAAATACATAAGAAAATAATGTAGTAATGTATTTTTTCCTTAACATTTATGTATTCATTTTCTTTGTTGTCATTATTTTCTTATCTTGATAACATCTCCATTACATTATTCATAACCATTTCCGTATGTGTTACTTTGATAATTTCTTCGTTATCATTGTTGAATTACTTTCCTTCAATCTTCTTTTCTCATTCTTCTTCCTTCTCTTTCTTTGTAACACCACTATACTCTTCACGTTACCATCTTCTTTCCTGCTCATTATTGGCAACATTTCCATTTAACTGTTCATGCCTCCAGACGCATCTACCATAACTCTTCTCGCTGGACACTCTTGCTAATATCTGCCTTATATTCTCTCTACTAGTTAATGCCCTCGTTTCGCTTCGGTATACGATACATTTCCTTAAGCCCACATTCGAATATACTGTTATCTATGGGCGGTATTTTGATTTGCCCGTGGTCCGATTGATAGAACCACTGGCAAAAAAAATTGCCCATGGATCGACCAGTAGAACTCGGCGATCGGACCACGGGCAATAAACGAATCGAGAGTGACATATTTTTTTATTAGTAAGCCGATTGAAATTAAACATACACTAAATGTTAACCCAAGCTCACTTAAATAAATCAGTGAAACATCATCAAAATATATTGAGCCATTTTTGAGCTAAGTTTGTTGTTTGTTTCACAGACAAACAGACAGAAATTCTAAAAATCATTGTTATGGGATCTATTGCCTAAATAAATACATGTAATGAAAGTTTTTAACTTTATTCAATGTACAGATATCAATCAGTTACAGTTTTATGATATGTATTAATCTCCATCCACCCAGATACGTCCGCCATCATTCCTGTCCCTGGACACGTGCGGGCGCGTGGTCCGCCTGGACTCAGGCTCCAAGGTGCTGAGCGCGGGGATGCGCGCCGGCTGGCTCACAGCCCCCGCCGCGCTCATGCATCGCGTGGAGCTCCACGCGCAAGCTGAGCTGTTGCACTCTTGTACATTGTCGCAGGTGAGTGGAGATCAATGGTTACGTTCAAGTTATAACTTACAATGTCAAGGGTAGAGAGCTACATTGGAGGAAAGCAGGTTGGCTGTCACTTACTTTTGAAATTCTTTAATAGGCTCTAAAAATATTTAATTTATATTAGGTCCATAATCAAACTCAAAGCAGTGGTCAGTGGAAACAATAACATATTTAACGATTTAATACTAACAATTTCTTTTACGACGTTTATGCCTGATTTCCATCAATGAATAGAGCCTTGTGAAGCTTCGTTTACGTTTCGTTGAGATAGTAAATATCAGTAAATATGCTTTTAACATAAAGTATTATTGATCCAGTCTTAAGAATTTTTCACGTAGCGTTTCAATATTATCAACGTAATTGTGAAGAATTAAAACAAGGTCTATTGATGTTCATAATAACCATCCATTGTGTCAAACGCATAAGCAGTGTCGACAAAACAATTCTTTAACTTACTGATCCCGGTCTTTTACAGTCAAAATACGCGCAAATTAATTATTTAATTAATGAAGCTGTTAATGTTATCGAGTCCGATAGGAGTGACCTCGTGGGAGAAGTGGCCGATAGCCTCGCCCGCTCCGACCACGGTCAGGGATTAGATACTATAGTTTTTGTAATGACTGCCATTTCAAGATCATTACCCTTTTATGTGTTTGTTGTTGGAGATAATATCCAAAACAATGCAATAGGCGATAGGCAATCCAATGTCAGTCGACGACTCTCGGGCGTCGGGTCACACTTTGTATAAACCAATAGTTAAAGGTATGTTACACGGATATGTTAATTAGTTAGCTTGAACCATGGTTAAGATACTTTCAATAAGAGGTTAAGTTTAATTGTTATACGCCCCAATTCAGAGTCAGTATCGCTCCTTAGTAAAGAATCACCATACAAATTCTGTACTAAGGAGCGATTTAAGTAACCATTAGTGACTCTGAGTTGGGGCGTTAGTGTTTCACATGTATTATTTGAGAAGATTTTCATCGGGTAGCCATTACCTCCTTCTTGGCCATATAGTGCTATTCTGTGGTTTTATAATTTGTATTATCGGGTCTTTCGATTGCTTGCTAACTTTATACAGGAAATTATTATTTAAATACGTAATAATTTAGCCTTGATTTTATATTAATTACGTTATAAGGAGTAACATAATAGAAGAAGCATCGTTTATCGCACGATTTCATATCCTATTTAGATTAGGTAATACATATAAAATATTTCCTTCACTAGACGATTAATTAATTAGACATCTTAAAGGTATCCTAGGTTTGTATATTATATGAATTTCTAAAGCATCACATAAAGATCAGACGGAGATATACCTATCTAAGCTTTCACCATATATGTATCTTTTTTAACGTTTATCTATCCTACAATAATAGGGAGTGGTAGTACAAAATATCTATTTATCTATCTATTTATCAATATCATCATTAGGTATAGGTAATAATGTTTATCTTTAGGTAATTAGTTTTGTTTGTTTTTACATTATCAGGTGACGTCATGATTGAGGTTCATTTATTTTGTAGATAACATTTCTGAACAGATTTATTTATCTTTAAGTATGGCGCGATTTTTTCCTGGAATTTTATTTATAAAATTAACTTTCCGATCTACCCGTATGTACTAGGCTCTCATTTTCTTTGGGAAAGCCAGTCCTTACATTGAAAAAATGTACTTGTCACAAATGTTCTGCTTTATTTGTATCACATTAATTCCATGTTTATGTATTTAAAGCAGAAAGGGTTATTCTATGGTGTTGTTTATTCAATAATATTCCTTTTACTTTGCTCCATGATAAATATATTTCCGGTTCTCCTAACGTTCACATCAAAAACAATCTGTACTACTCGAATCCCATAGAATGTCCCATACGTATTGTTCTAAATGGATTGACATATTCCTTATTCCAAATATTTAGTTTATCTTCATGACTTCTTGTATGACAGCTTCTGCATCGGCCGATCATTGTAGAACCAAAGAGGCCGCTCGCCGTAATATTTATTTTTATTGTTTTAAAATGAAGTCAAGGCTAGTTTAGTTTGGTTTTTCAATAGCTAACGAGTATTGCACGCACATTATCTGACCAAAATAATTTATTCATAATAATCATTGATACACAAATACATTTATTATTTTAAACAACATTACGTCAATGTGTTTCTTCTCGGTTTTCTCGATATTGTGATCAATCCTGACAACGATCTCTCCCCAGGCGATCCTCTACCGGCTGTTGTCCCACCGGCCCTCGCTCGCCGCGCACCTGTCTCAAGCGTGCCAGTTCTACGGCCAGCGGCGGAACGCTCTGCGCGCCGCTCTGAGCGGAGTGCGCGGGCTGGCGGACTGGGCGGAGCCGCACGCCGGGCTCTTCTACTGGCTGCGGGTGAAAGGGGTTGACGATGTTTATAACATGGTAGGTTGGTCAAACTTTCTATCAATAATTCCTGTAACTGAAGATTGCTCTAGGGCCTCTCTGACGATCTACGGCAAGTGGTCACCGTCGCCAATGGACTGATGGACGTAAGTAATACCAAGGCACATCGTGATGATGCCGACAATGAAGAGAGAGAAAGAAAGAACTGGCTCTCAAATCTCCAGTGTTGCGGCTGACTCGAGCTAGAGAATGGTAGCCTAGCAGAGAATAATACAAATTAGGTTCGTATTTAAAATTAATCATCACTCACTTCAGTAACGGAAACAACGTGAGGAAACTAGAGAAAAGTGAGGGAAAGGAAAATAGTGCGAATTCATTTTTTTAATTCCAGGTATTCCAGAGGGCATTCCAACGCGGTCTCATGCTGATACCAGGCCATGCTTTCCTGTTCGACACTACCAACCCCTGTCCATACGTGCGGCTCACCTTCAGTAAAATCAACGTTGAAGATATGGAAACAGCTGTGAACCATCTAGCGGACATTATCAGAGACGAACAGAAGCTCGCGCAGAAAGTTCCAAAAAGAGTCGCTACTGAAGGATAGATAGATGGCGGTAGGACCAGTTTGAGGGTTCACTTTATTTTAGCGTACTAGAATATTGATTAAACTTTACTATAAATCAATCAATTGATTTAATATTTCACGATGTATCTATTTTTTATTTATTGATGACTTGACTGCACTTGATATTGCATCTAATAAACGTTAGTGACATCTAGCAAAACATGCTGGAAACTTTTTTAAGTCAAAGTGCTAAAAGATGGCGTGAACACTGTTTTATTTCTTTCAATTTATTTCTAGATAATTAATATAAATTTTTGTTATGAATAACCTAGTAAAATAGGAAAATAATTACTCTTTTATAAATTAAAACTAGGTATTACAATTTATTATAGCTAGCTTAGTCATTATTAAAATTAATTACATATTATAATTATTATAAGTGCTTAGATGTTTGTGTGATAAAAGTTTTAAAAGTATTTTAATTAAGTATCGTATTGTTAATTTGATAACAACAAAAAAAGAGAATGGAAGTGGTGTATTGATCGCATTTACATTTAACAGTAATAAAATATTTTTCTTTCATTCGTAGTTTTGCTACTCAACGACAGATGTCGCTATACTGCAGTTCGTAATTTGATTGTCTCAATATTGTATAGGTAGTAAAAATGAGCAGTAGACATGGGCGGTAAAAACTATAAACAGTTTCAATAACCCTTTATTTGCATAATACCACAAATATATCAGGTGCTACAAAAACTGTTTATTGAGAGAAACCATTTATTCGTGAATACAAGGTATTGCGCGGTAAGGTATGAAGACGTGGTATAAACTATAAACAGGTTCAATATTTCAATAAACCTTTACTGGTATAATACCACAAATATTTCATTTAATCAGTTATTTCGTATACCGACATTACTGAGAATAAGCGTATACCAATGATACCATAAACCTGATATACCGAGTACATATTTCAATAAATGGTTATTAAAATAAACAGTTTTAAAACCCTTTATCGGCGACAATACCAATAGATAGTTATGGTATTACGAAAACGCGTACCGACCCATGTCTAAATTGAGCAGTTTAAATAAGTCTAAGAAAACAAGAACAATAAACCTCTTATATAGGTACTTGTAATATAAGAAAGACTGCATGGATTTTAGGAAAACATTTCTCATACTGTGGTCACGAATTGTCGCGATTGGGGACATAGCACATAATAATTCTCATAGAAACAACATGGACCTAAATAATAGTCTATGAGAAACAAAGCCTTTTTGCATCATGCACACAGAAATTATCCAGAAATAGATCAGGATAGCTTTCATCACAGAAGTACGAGTAGGTATGTATCGCTGAGATTATTTAGACGTTTATATTATTTTTGAATTTGAAACCACTCTTTTAGAACTAGGAGAAAATAGTAGCAAACATTGCTACTATTTACAGCTTTCATGGCTTCGTATGGTCGAACACCGCGCGAGGTTACCTAGATCTGTAGCTACTCGCATGTACACGAGGCAAAAGAGTTAGGTATACAGTAGGTACATGATGCAAAACGTACCGTAACGTTTAAACTTAAAGATTGTTTAAGTTATTAGCAAAGTTAAATCATATCTTACGTATATGTCATTATGCTGCGTTTAACTGATTGTATGTAACATGAAGATGGTTTGAGACCACTAAAACAATGCATTAGTCACATTTTCGGTTTCCAACTTTTCCCCATTGAAGTATTATTACTAGCGTATAGAACAGACACCGCGAACACAATGTATGTTCCAATGAATTGGCGCCGCGCGGCTTCAATGTCCAATGGATTCGTTCGATTTTGAAAGGAGAACGGGGGCTCAATTTTGAAAATAGAACCTCCCGGCGGGGACACACATTTTGTTTGAGATGTCTTCTCTATGTGTATATACTTATAACTCAATGCTTTTCCCAAACAAATTTTTTTAGTAGTAGTCGATAGTAGCTTAAGAGCACACGCAGAATATCCACTAGTCTTTAATATAACGGAACGTTGTTGTATCGTGCCCTATATTCCTAACTTTTGCTGAGTGCACACCATGCACTCGTCGTGTTCCGGCTGGGGGCTTGAGAGCCAGTTCTTTCTTTCTTTTTCTTCTCTCTTTCTTGTATCGCTGATGTCCATGGGCGACGGTAGCCACTTACGATCAGGTGGATCGTCAGCTCGTTTGCCGGCTATTGCTATAAAAAAATGCAGGTGTGAGTTGAAAGTCAACAGTGGCATCCGATGACATTACAATTAGCAATGAACAGACTAATGTGTCTCCGCTCGTTGATGAGTTTCCGGGACACGGCTACATCCCAGCGTCCTCGCTAGGGACCCCACTCGATACCGCGAGACACTTCGAGACTCATTGTCAGGTATCAAGACTTATTCTATTTAAAAGACGTGTAGAGTTCGCCGTTTCATCTTCTCAGTGATACTTAAAGCTCTTTTCTAAAACGATTTTGGAAGAAAGATACGAACATAATCAATGACTCGTGAACTATGATTTGATATTTATCACTGAAAGTGGATTTGAAATGATCATTCACGAATGATCATATTGACGAGTGAAAGAACTCCACTGCGGACCCACGATACCCCTGGCGATACCCCTGGTGGTATCGTGGGTCTTTTAAAATCAAACGATACCCCTGTTCGAAATGACCGTAGTGTTGCGGTGTGTAAATAAATTTATCACAGCGCTCTTTTTTTTAAAAAAACAGTATTAATTGTTTGACAATTTATGAATTTATTTTAGAAGTTACAGGGGGGGGTGACACACATTTTACCACTTCGAAAGTGTCTCTCGAGCAAACTATTCAGTTTAGAAAAAAATGATATTAGAAACCTCAATATCATTTTTGAAGACCTATCCATAGATACCACACACGCGTGGGTTTGATGAAAAAAAAATTTTTGAGTTTCAGTTCTATGTATGGGGAACCCCAAAAGTTATTGTTTTTTTTTTCTATTTTTGTGTAAAAATCTTAACGCGGTTTACAGAATACATCTACTTTGCAAGTTTCAACAGTATAGTTCTTATAGTTTCGGAGAAAAGTGGCTGTGACATACGGACGGACGGACAGACCGACAGACAGACATGACGAATCTATAAGGGTTCCGTTGTTTGCCATTTGGCTACGGAACCCTAAAAACGTAAATTAGCACTTAACGGTTTTCGAAATTTCTAATTTTAGTGGTCCTTCATTACCATATTGCTGGTGAATGCCGAGAATTATAAATATTTTTTTTATATGTAATTAAAAGTACTAAAATCATACTATAAATTAAGCTCAGTTACATCATGGCACAACAGATTTGATAGCGATACTGAGTTCCATAGTCACTTGGGCAATCTCCTTTAACTGGAAGAAGACTGACTATAATTTGATTTTTTTGAAGTGAAAACTTCTTTAGTACGGGGGTGATTTGAAATTTGAAGAAACGAAACTGTCCAGTAAAAAGACACAGACACATAAATTCTAAAGTGAGCTAGGAAGCATTGTACAGGGGTAGGGGTAGGGGAGGAGAGGGGAAGGGGAGGGGAGGAAGCATTGTACAGGGGTAGGGGAAGGGGAGGGGGAAGGGGAGGGGGAGAATTTCATACTTTAGTTACCATAAGCCTCTTGTAGGTATCATTTATCGAAAATGTAAGCTCTGAATCTGAATAAATATATGTGATATAGCATACCAATAAAATGTAAAATAATTATCTAACTTTGCATCACTATGTTCATTACTAAAACCTACAATTATCATCTTCCCGAAATTTTAAATTCGTCTCATTATCTTGAAAACAAGATTTTTGAAGGTTTCACTTCTGTGTGAATTGTACACACATTTTAATTTTTTTGTAAATATAAAATTCAAGAAATAAAGCTCTTATTAGTGTCGCTACACTATTTGTTGGGGGTATCGTTTAATTTTAAAAGACCCAAGATACCACCAGGGGTATCGCCAGGGGTATCGTGGGTCCGCAGTGAAAGAACTCAATATGTTCCAACTTAAACTAAAATCTTAAGCACTTAATTTGCGGAAATATCACGTCAACCGCCGTTTTACCATTACACCATCATTATGACGACAGATAATTGTGACAATTGAGTGTGCAGATAAAATAAATATTTTAGTTAATTTTTAACAGCAACTCTCACTTTGAGAGTCTGAGTCTCATATCCGCGCGCTGCAAGGCTGGTCACCCTACATTATATTCTCATTTGCACTCTTGATCTTTTCGATTTTTGCCATAATAATGCGACTCTCGTGGATTGCACCTTGCTGACATTGGATCATAAAGACCGACAGGGCTTAGTAAATAACTTTGTGAATAAATTATTCTGTGTACAACAATTATTATATAATGACGATTCACCTGATGGTAAGTGACTGCCGCCCATGGACTTCAGCTACTCCAAGGCCATCAGTGAATCAGCAAAGTGAGAGAGAAGAAAAAGAACGATATGGAATAATGGTTATTATAACATAGATGAATATTTAAATGATAAGGATGCATGGAAATGACCAGCTAGGCAACCAGTTCTGCTCAGGTTAGAGAATATCTATTTTTGTAATAAATATAAGTTCTGTTTTTAAAAGATGTGCTGAGGAGTTTCTTCACGGCTTTTCTTCTCCTCCATGACAAAGGACCTTTGCGAAAAGCTGTTAAATTAAAAAAATGACGTGCATAAGTGTATTAATGATACTTACATGAATAAAAGATTATTTCATTTCATTTCATTTCATAATCAATATGAAAATATTCAGATTAAAAAAATAGCGTTAATTAAAAAAAATACAATTTGTTTAAAAGCGAAAAACACTATGGCAACTGAGCGAGAGAGAAGACAAATTATTTAATTAAAGTACCTACATACATGACGTTAGGTACTGTGGCGTGTGGAGCCGCCAGCCAATGCGGCGCGGCGCGAGCGCAGAGCAGTGCATCCTCAATAAGCACTTAGTTAGCCTTCGCCGTTTGATTCTCTTCACCGGCCGCCACAGACCACCGCACGCACAGAGAACTGTACTTACTCTTACGACTGTTCTCAATTTTCTATCTATCGTCAGTTGAACAGCAAGTGTCAAAAGTCACGATCTTATATTGTCATTAATTATCTTTAATGCATCTCTAGATCTAGAGATCTTACAAAAATGTCGAAGTTTGTGCCTTTAATTAAATCTAGCACATAGGTAGAGCATAATATAAAAAAAAGATTCAAGGGTAACTATCCCGGAAATATCCCGGAGAATCCCGGAATATCCCGGGAAATGCGGGCAGAGCGCTAATAATAAATATAATGAAAACGGCTTTAATCGACTAACTCCTGAGGTACCATATCAATTAATAATAATGTATTTATGTATCTGGCCAAGATTTACCTTGGCGTATTGAAAAAAAAGGAAAATTAGGTAAATGTTGTCCAACAATGTATCCATTTGATAGCACAGAGCAGCATTAGTGGAAGCTAGTGGTAATAGGGAAAAGGAAAAAGGTAGGTATATATGTCGGAAATCAGTAATTTCAAATCATAAAATGGAACGTCAAGCCGGAACTAGCTTGGGTGTATTCGGAAGTTGAAGATGGCAGCACCGTGCAAATTGTCTACTGTCATTTGAGTACACGCGGTGGCGGGGGTCACAGAGGACAGCTATTGACTTACCAACCGCCAGCGGGCACTCTTTAGACAGCCTCCGAGCTGAGCGGATACTACAGTAGAACGTCGTTATTTTGATGGCCGAGTTTAATTTGCATTAGCATTGCACAACGTTCACTTTGTGGAGAGCACAAGTGGGTACAGTGTTTACTGATGGACTGCAATCGAGCAGGTATTGCGTGTGTTGACCAGTCAGTCGCGCGGTATGCCGGAAACAGCTGTGCACAGTCATACCCTTTGCGAAGAGTAGCACCCATGCGGCTGTGATGGTTCGCTTCTGATGAGATAGGTCATGGTGCCAGCGATTGGCGGATTGATCACGCGGGTTTTAGTAAGCGCGGGAAGCGTGGGCAAGTTGTGGAGCCGGGATGGCTGTGAGTGTGCAATGCGACGTGTGAATTATGGTTGGTTAAATTAGTAGCAAGTGTAAAACATGTGTTTCAATGGGTTTCTAAGTAAAATGATGAAAACGCCCACAGTTTATTATTTTCTGGACCACCTACCTGCGACTATGTAGATGTTATTGCATAAAACAGCAACTATAGTATTTTGTAACGTGATAACGAATAATAATTATTTATTAGGCGTAACCGCCCTCGCTTTGCTTCGGTTTTCTTATTTTTTTACACCTTGGGTTATTGGAGTTTTATTAAGGATCCCTAATTTTTTGAAAATATAATATAGCATATGTTACCCGGGGATAGTGTAGCTTCCCAACGGTAAAAGAATTTTTCAAATTGGTTCAGTAGTTTTGGAGCCTATTCAAAGCAAACAAACAATCAAATCTTTCCTCTTTATAATAATTTTATTAGTATAGATATACCACGGACCTAAAAAGAGACGGACGTAATCCCAAGAACAAATTCAGTGAAGCACCCATAGTAATACCAACTCTCTATTCGTACAGGTACACACACCCACACATTGACACTTCACTACTTTACTCGCGAATCAAAAATTACGCACACATGGTAAGCGGGCGGCCATTGCTATGCTTCACTCTCGATTAGACGAGGTTACGTCCGTCTTTTTTCAGGTCCGTAAGATATACCTATAAATAATAAGCTATTTCCACCTTTTAGATATTGTAACAGTTATTCGAATCCATTGAAGATGTCTAGATAACCTCTGACCCCGATCTACCCTGTGCATACTTTCTCATTATTAGCGCAAAGAGTTGTTTTATTCCGTCGTCGTTGAGTTAGCTCACAATTTCCCATTTACCTCTGCCCATATCCACTGCAAGCGCAAGATCCAACTCTAAAACTGTAGGATAAAGTTTAAACTCCCTCGCATTTCTTCAGCAGCAAAATCTACGGTTCATCTACGAGTAAGTTTGATCCTTGTGCACTTACCAATAGGAAAGATATTTATGTAAGCGTTAGTTCGTAGATTTGAAAGCTTTTTAAGCGTAGGATTGCTCAGAATTAAGGAAATAAGCAAGTTTAATTGGCAAGCGATTATTCGCTAGCGATTCTCGGCGTTTCGCTCGGAATTAGTTTTGTTTTGCGAAGAGATTGGAATGTTTGTCGGCTAATCGTTTTCGGATTGGGTTTGCTTCATTCATTTGGTCGGAGCTATGTGTGCCCCGAAATTATTGCTTCATTTTATACGTAACAACGTTGACTTGTTTTTCATAGGTTAAAATGTAAAAAATAAAGTTGTAAAAAGTTAAGTTTTAGTTAACACAGACTGTGTACAGTTTAATAAAGGTTTGATTGTATTTCTTTAGTTTGTTGATGGATAAATTCCTTAATCACAAGTATTTAAAGTACCTACAAACCCACGACTCTGTGGGCAGTTACCTATCTTCTCATACTTACTTACATACTTTACCTTTCTTTCTACCTTCGTTCATGAAACCTTTCTTAGTGCATCTTCACACTTTATTAGAGTTAGATATTATTAGCACAGCTATAATTGTATTAATAAATAATCTGTAGATAATAATACAACTTATGTGAGCAAGTACATATGAGACTGGCCATATTTTTATTAGAAAAACGAATATAAAAGAGTATGTAATGAGCTGTCATATAGGTAGACGATTTGGGGGGATATGTTATGAACTAGCGATTTAAGCAACCGATTGTTTGAATTTTTTATCAAATATATGATTTAATAACATTGTATCAAGAAGTTTTTATTAGGAACCTCTGTTCGAAGGTAGATGCTTCCAGGGCATAAGGACCAACTGGTCCATACACAGTTTGTGCCATACACAGTCAGCAATAGCATGATTATGACACTCCAGCACTACCAATAGCGATCTATAAGTATTATTAGCATTATCATGGAGATAAACTATAAATAGGCTATAAGCCATTGAAGTATAATGTCTTAGAACAGACATCTCGAACAAAATGTGTGTCCCGCTGGGAGGTTCTATTTTCAAAACTGAGCCCCCGTTCTCCTTTCAAAATCGAACGAATCCATTGGACATTGAAGCCGGTCGGCGCCAATTCATTGGGACATACATTGTGTTCGCGGTGTCGGTTCTATATGCTAGTGATAATACTTCAATGCTGTAAACAGAGTTTCCTGATGATTTCAACAAAATCCACTCATAAATAAGAAAGCAACTAACTATGAGAGTTCTTAAAAAGAAAATTAAAAAAAAGTCATCAAAATATCTCCTCATTTGTGGACTCAATATCTAACGACAGCCTTTGCGTTGGGGCTTGTCAAATAATAAAAATAATAATAACTTTATTTCCCAATACAAACAAGGCATTAACTCAAAATCTATTTGTGCCACAAACAATACACTCTACGGAGAATCTCGTAAAAACTTCACAAAGATGAGGAATATCACGATTGAAAACATTGATTAAGAGGCTTAGGATACACGCGAGACATGTTCGCGTGAATACACTCAAAGCACCGCTGGTGTTAAGATACGGTATAATCCGCGACATCTGAAGGGCCCGTGTTATAAACATTGCACAACAATACACCTCTTGAAATTTTGCGCAAACATCAAAATACGCGTAAAAACTTCAGTGTGAAATGTAACGCCTTCCAACAATCACTTCGTACCAGAACTCTGTGCAGTTATAAAAATAAAAACCAAGGCAATGTGTATCTTAATACAATATCTTAAGATTTAAAATATTTTCGTTACTGGAAGTAGTCTATGCGGTATTCTCTGGCGGTTACGCACAAAACGCAGTATTTAACGCGGATTAACCAACGTAATTTGTCTGTAGATTTACAACTAAGACTCTGTTACAAGGCACAAGGGTTTAGTTTACACTGACTATATTTAATCCTGTGTAAATGTAAGTTTGTTTGCTCGTACGACATTGTAGGTGACAAAGAAACCGCATTCGAACTTAATATTATTTACAATAATTACCAGGAAATACGTTTTTAGAGGTTTTTTATTAAAACTCTAAGAGCCCATAATCAGAGGAAACTTGCTTTAAAATTTTTACGCTTCAGTAATTTCCTGGAAAAATTAGGATAAGTAGAAAACTGTGATCGTTCTTTACCCCCTTTTTATTATTAACCTTCTAATAGTGATAGATTTTGACGTACTTACATTGCGTTATTGAAGAACTAGCTAGTGTTGATAACATTAAAAAGCTAAGATGTCGCGAAAACAAAACAATAATTTTATTGTCCACTTTCGTGTTGCCACGGCCGGGGCCGTGGTGAGAAGGAAATGCAAAGTATCATCGAAATGTATTCAGCACATTATTACACTTGGAACACGCACATACAAACCATAATACAAAAAAATAGTTTCGATACACAGACATATAACATGTATGTGTTTTGGTATGTAAATATCGTAGGCCCATCTGCGTTATAATCAAAAAATATCAAATGAACAGATTTATTACTTTTAGTTACAGGCTACAGCACAGAAGAAATAATAGTACTTATTGGTTACAACTTACAGTTAGCATTTATACATTATACATTTATACATATTATTATTAGCATTTATACATTTATACATATTATAATATCAACTTGTTACTTTTTGGGTAATTCCTTGTTGAAATAATACTCTTTTACTGTTCCTATTTTAGTACTTGATTATTTGTTTTTATCTCGATTATTGCAATCTACCCGATCGAGCCTCTTAAAATTGGAATATTTTTTAAAACTTTGATTAAATCGTCACTTAATGACATTTGAATGACATTAGATACAAATATAGTATCCATCCAGACAAAGCGTCAGGAGCTAATTGCGCGTCGGAATGAAATCGAGAGGACGGCGGCGCCTGGAAATGGAAAACTTAACGCGATTAACAGTTCACTCATTGTGTTGGAGCGATTAGCGTGTGGCGCGAGGCAGCGGCGGAGCGGACGGAACACACGACACCCGCGGAACAAAGGAATCGACGAAACAGGTGGAACGGAGGAACCAACGAAACAAAGCAACCGGTGTATGAGCAGAACTGGCGAAACAGAGGAACTGGTGGTGAGTAAGCAAGACTGGTGGAACGGAGGAAACGCGCGGACCGGAATAACGTGCGCAGTAGTAACGGGTGGAGCGTGGAGTAGGATGAATGAAGTAGTAAAATAGTAATGAGAGGCCTAACGATCACTCTCGACTGCGGAACAGTGAAACTGAGAGAGTGGTGCACAGCTACGGAGCTGTCGGAGCATTAACAACAGAACAGTCGTAGCAGGTAGTAGGTTAGATGGAGTAGCAGCCCTGCTGAGGGAGCGGCACAGTGAGTGGAACTGAAGATGAGAGGCGTAGGGATGTAACGAGCAATGTCGAGATGATTTTAACAACAAGCAACAAATGGAGTGATTGTGCGGCGTGGCAGAAGAGGGGATAGGGATAAATGAGTCAAATGGGCGAGCAGTCAAAGCAGTCGTTAAGAATAGAGTAGGAAGGATATACCAAACGCAATGTCAAGATGAAAGGACTGTGTGGAGTGGTGGATTGGATGAAGCGAACAAGCAGCGCAGCGGATGCAGTTGCGGAATGGCAGAACTTGCGGAACCTATGGGGCAATACTCAAAGCAGCTACGGATGCAGTAGTAGTAGAATAGTAGTATTGCGTCTGCGTTCCCGCCCACCTATGACGTGGATGTCTTCAACAAAAGAGTGAATAGGTTTTTATTATATTAGTGCGCTCACCATCCTGGACCACATCTCCACTTACCATCAGGTGGGATTGTAGTCAAGCTTAACTTATTGTAAGTAAAAGAAAAAAAAGTTGCGTATGCGCCTAGTAATATCTCAGTGCGTGGAATAAAGGCAACGAATATATATGGATGAAGGCACGGAATGGTAGAACGGGCAGTGGCGGTAGTGGAACTAACGGTTCAGTTCAAGTAGTACAGGCGGCAAGCGGAAAAACAAGTGGAAAAGCGGGCGGAACAAGGGAATGCACCACAATGTAATCGATTTCATTAATATCATTAGCAAAATTAAATTAACACACAGTTTTAAATAAGAATGCTTTTATCTGATACAAGCAAATGTCAAAACTCAGTTTGTAAATAAAATTTCGCTTTCTCTATGAATTCAAAAAAGACTTCCACCATCGGGCGCGCCGCAGCGCGGGATGCGGTGCATTTCTTCTGCATCCGCAACACCACGAGTTATTTCCACGTCGACACGACATTACATTGTAACACATTAGATAAAGGTATTTCATCGGAAGTCAATCTTCTGAAATGAAGTAAAATCGCGGTCGGTAGTGTGATGGTGTTAGGAACGTGTCTTCAGTGTTTCCGTGCTGATGCGAGGATATTACTTATGGTTGTTATGGCTGATTAGTCGTTAAGTCACGTCGAAGGCTTTTGGTTGGCGTAAATCAAATCAAATCAAATCAAAATCAAAAATAATTTATTCATACATCATACCATCATTCCGGATGTAAAGATTAAAGCAATAAATTATCTTCATCACTATTCGATCACTACTTAATATAAACCTAAGCCACCGCGTTTGTCTGTCAGTCTTGTTGTGACCGTGATAAATTCTAAAACTAACGAACGAATTTCGTACTGTTTTCACAAATAGACGAAGTGAATTATGAGACAGGTTTAAGTAAGTTTAGTTAAGGTTATAGGCATTATCTAAAAAGTAGTCACTAAGTTATAGTATTCAACTTTTAGTATGATGGTAGGTATTTATCATTAAAAAAATGTCAATAAAAATGAATCAGTTTAAAAACCCAAAGGTTCGCCAATGTTCGTAGGAAATATCCAAACACACAGCTCCAACATCCCATTGACGAGGGATTATGTTCATAATATTCTCTAATAACAACATAATGGTTATGCCGTTATGTCGCTACGTGTCATTATGCCGCGCATTATGCGGTTATGCCGCGCATAATGGCACGTCCTTGAGCCGTATTAATAGATTATGCGCGATGTTTCACAGTTTGATGCGCGTGGAAAATATGCTTCGTAATATGGCTGTATACAGGGTGCTGCTTCCGTGACTAATAGTAGATTTCAATTTTACGAACTTTTCTTTTTATTACATTTGTGTTTACATACATTATTTATTTCATTTTCTTATAGCCTGGGTTGTGTCTTTGTTGTTCAATTAAGTAAATGTAGTATCTATGACTTACGTCCTACGTGGTACGATTTAAAGTTTTGGAACACGTTTTTTTAAGTTATAATTCTGTCTTACTGTTAACGAAACGTTAAATTCTATACAATTTCATATGTAAATAAGTAGATATATTCTAATTAATCTCCTACAATCTTCGCTACAGGGAGCACATATCAAAGAGTTAATTAATTGCCTTAATTAAAAGTTAGTTGCTGTCGATTCAGTTAGTTAAGACAGTCCTAAACTAACAAGGGAGTTCTCGGATTTGGCATGAAGAGATGAGAGAACGGGTCTCTGAAACAGTTGGGCCGTTTGATTAAATACTTAGTTTCATTTAATTAACTAGTTTACGATCTAGTGTGTTAGATATATGCGATATATTGTAAACTTTGTCATGCGGACTTGGAGCGATAAGTTTAATTTGAATTTTAAATACAAAATCTCTGTGTTTTCTCTCATTAGATAATTTTAAATGAGGTCCTTAAGTCTAGTCTGTAAATTAATTAATAACGTAATTAATTACGATTCAAATCAAATCAAATAGTTTACTGTGGACAATAGGTAAACAGGTGTGGTACAGTTTTATAAATCTTATCGGTAGGATGTAAATATAGATTTACAAAGTAAGACAAAAATACTTACATTTTTTTGAAAAAACAATTATTAGATACAGTTTTACACTCCTATTTATTTAACTATAAAGAGTTTGCGTTACACTGGAATTAAATTATCATAAATGGAGATTAAAATATTAATAATAAGCACGACTGATACAATTTTATACAGATAAAGTAAATTTAACGTAGAATACCTACATAAGCTGCTTTAGTATACCAATACTAAAAAAATGTTGTGCCTAAGTGTATCAGTGATACCTATATGAATAAAGATTTTTGATTTTGATTTTTGAAATAAATAAAAACAACAAAATAAAAAAACGTGTGTGTACCTACGCATGTAATACTTAGGTACCTCTTACTTATAAGTACCTCTCGCTCGCGTCCACGACAAACACCGAATCCAAAACAATTCCAGCGAATGCCGTGCGCCTAGTATCACGCACCTTCATCATGTCACTTTTGGCTGTCGCATCGTAAAAATTTTACTCTCATATTTTTTTTCCAAATGCCTTATGGAAATATAACTGAGCTTTTGACAGAAATTAATTACACTCATTTTTGTCCAAAGGTTGTATTAACAAAAATATATATCCTCCAAAACTCATTAAAACAACACCCCGTACAGTCAGCCAGCAGCGCCCCCGCGTGGCGCGTCGCCCCGTGTGATTGCGGATTAGCGACACATTAACACCTTTTTGTAGACTTTTCGTGTGTTCGTCGATTGTATAGCACTGTCCTTTATTATACGCAGTTCTATGCGCTCAATTTTTTGTCATCGACTGTATCTAAGTACTTTTAATTGTTATAATGTGCTCCATAAGTCCATACAAATATAACTTAGCAACATTTTTATGTGTTTAGCAATTTATGGCTTTCATAATATATGGTTTGGGTAAGTATTTCGAATTTTGATTTTGAAATAGAAAAAAAAGAAATTGAAATAACAAAATGTCGAAAAACTGTTATGTTATGTTTGAAACATAATATTATGGTATCATGAGACCTCGCTAAACTTATTGTTCTTTTTCTTAAGTGTATAAAATTAATGATTTATTCACTCATTTAAGATTGCTTATTGTTGCTATCATTAATTATTAATATAAAATATTTAATTATTTGGCTATAACTAATGTTCAAGTGTGAGTTACAAATTTTGTTTCGTTTTTAAGATCTGTCTCTGAATACAGTTAATTAATTACAAGTAGATCTTTGAGATTGGCAGTTGGCAGCCGTGGACAATGATCAAACAAACGTCAGTAGCGACAAATCCATTAAAGTAAAAGTAGACGAAATTAAAGAGCAATTATTTAAAAAGTAATTTAATTCGCCCCAAATTGACTGCGAAGACAAAATATCTCGTTTATTTAAATTACTTTGCCGTGAACGGATCGTGATTGCCTTAAAAATGAATTTCAAAGAATTTTGTTAAAGTACTATTAATTTTGGAGCTTGTTGTTTTAAGGAGTCACGGGTCAGTTAAGAAGAAAAAAAAAGAATGTGAGACGATGAAAATAGCAGAGAAGACTCGAGAACTAAGAAGATTCATATTGATCAACCAGCTGACTCGGCGATCTTCGTATCGCCTATTTTTTTTCCTTGTTACATCAGCTATCTGCCAGTGGAAGTCCCGTCAAAATCAGTCCAGCCAATTCAGAGATTAGCCGGAACAAACAGACAGACAGACAGAGACACAAAAATTGTAAAAAATGTTGTTTTGATATATGTAGGGTGTATACATCCAAATGCACTTAGTAAAAATCGGTTAGTTTAATATTACAAACAGACACTCCTATTTTATTTATTTGTATAGATTACTATACAATTCCACCCATGATTGCTGGAGTTCATAGGCTACCAAAGTGTCGGAGGTTTGTGCCACCTGAAGGCTTCCGACGTGGCTTAACGAGTGCTACAGATAGGTAACACTACACCAACCAAGGTAGATTGTTATCTATAGATAACAATAATAATATTAAATTTCTATAATAAAATTCCAAAATCAATACGTGACTTGCCAATAGAATCTTTCAAAAAACGTGTTAAAACAATTGTTAGGCAAGGGTTAGCAATATATGGAATAGACGAGTATTTAAATGACAATGATGCATGGAAATGACCAATTCTGCAACCAATTCCGCTCAGATTAGTAAATATTTTTGTAATATTTTCTTTTGTGTAATATATTTTTTAAAAGATGTGCTGAGGAGTTTCTTTACGGCTTTTCTTCTCCTCCATGACAAAGCACCCTTCCGAAAAGCTGGTAGATAAAAAAATGATACAATGTGCTTATGTGTATCAGTGATACCTATATGAATAAAATATTTTGACTTTGACTTTGTAATTAAAATTTAAAAAACCCCCGACAGTATTATTATTTACACTAAACTTAGCTAAGAGTCTCGATTAAGTCACCTTTCAGATAAAAAAACTAGACGAAAATTGGTTCATCCGTGTGAGAGCTACGATGCCACAGACAAACAGGCAAAGATACACAGACACGTCAGATTCACAGATACACAGACATAGAGATATAGAGACATCATCTTTTTTCGTCGGGGGTTAACCAGAACGGCTTCACGTGACCTCCGAGGCCGGAAGCGCTGACATCTACACTTGTCGTCACGAATCAGAGACAACCTATTATGAGCCTGCGCTGACTGGAACGAGTAGCAGTGGTAGCATAAAAGCAAAGCAAAAGCAACAACCCATAATTTTCCCACTGCTGGGCTCGGGGTCTCCTCTCACAATGTGAGGGGTATTAGGCCATAGTCTACCACGCTGGCCAAGTGCGGATTGGTAGACTTCACACACCTTTGAGAACTTTATGGAGAACTCTCCGGTGTGCAGGTTTCCTCACGATGTTTTCCTTCAACGAAGCGAGTGAGGAGGGTCTTTTCAAAACGGGATATGTCCAAAATATGAATTTTTTAAACTGAGTATGAGGTCTTCTTACCTATGCTAAAATATATCGTTTTAGACTTCAAATGAATGTAAAACATGATATGCTTTGGAACAAAACAGGATATCTCAAAAAAAATCGCCATAGTTCACGATCTATTGATTTCGTAACAAAAGAGGATATTTTACAAGATGTCGGTTACTTATCAGGTTGATCTCTTCAAAAGGACATTTTCTTACACAGAATATTCGTATCATCGATGCATTTATTTTTTCATAGTTTTAAGCATATTTTGGAATCAATAACCTTGTAAAATGGATCGCAACACATTGAATGAGGCCTATAGGTTTCTGAGCGCATATTTTTTCAGTATTTAATTTAATAAAAACAATATAAGTAACCCGTTTTTACTATATGTCTACTATATACTCCTAAATTCAAAAGGGGATATATGTATAATCTGTACTTTCCATGAAAGATGCAACAAAAGGGGATATTTTAATTTTTCATGTCCTTATTATAACTAAACCAGAAGGAAATTAAATAAAAAAAAGGTATAATTCTTAGCATTTTATTAAGCAGTTCTTATATAGTACCATTATTTTTCTGTGCATTAAAATGTTTTCCTACAATCAGTTTTTTCTATTTTCTGAAAGATAAGTTAACATGCACATATCCCATTTTGAAAAGACCCTCCTCAAGTGATAATTAACTTCTAATACGCATACGCACATAATATTTGAAAATTAGAGGTACGTGCCAAGATTTGAACTCGAGCCCCTTCGTTCGGGAAACCAACGTTCTAACGGCTAGGCTATTACTGGCAATGGATGGAGGCTGTTTGTGAAAGAGTAACAAAAGCACTGAACGATTTTTTATGAAATTTAGCACACAGGTAGGTATACCATGATCTGAAAAAGGCCATGGGGTACTTATCTACTTGTTATCCCGGTAAACCCTGGCTAGTAAGATATGTTTCTTCTCTAGCCTGCTAGACATGCTCGGTAGCCAGTTGTCACAGGCCCTAACTACAGTGACTGCCAAGTGTCAGTAATTGTAGGTAAGGTGGAGATCACCTCACTCGGTCGTCGGCAGTCTCCAGCGCCGCGGGGGAGGGGACGGGGAGGTGGGACGGGGATTCGATTCTCGGCTATTGAAAAGTTTCAAGAGGCGAAAAGCTTCGACAAACGAAGCTAAGTGAATTTCGAGCCCTCGGAATACTCAGGGTCGGACTCAGGGGATATTTATTTATTTCTCATTTGCTTGAAAGACGTTTGGAAACGTCGATATCTATTTTGTGGGTTGCTTTGTAGAATCACTACTACAATGATAATGATTAAAGTAACAAATACATTTGTAGATACACGTCTCAACAGAAATAAATTTAAATACCTAAACTGACGTTTAATTTGTTATTATTTTATTGAACACCTACTTAATAGGAACTGATCAAAATAGTAGGTAACTCTAAATGAGGTCTTGTTCAGCAATTAACATTCTAATTATATTGAATCGCTCGTTCGTATATTCAATTCTAACGTTGTTATAACAAAAATATAATACGTTAATATTCTTGCACAGTATGTGTCACTTAATGAAATGAAAATTTTGTATTTTATAATTTTACTAGCTGACCGGGCAAACGTTGTTGTGCCAAAAAAATTTTAGGGGTAGGGGGATGAAAAATAGATGTTGTCCGATTTTCAACCCCAGCCGATATGCACGCAAAGATTCACGAAAATCTGTCGAGCCTTGTCGGAGGAGTTCAATTTCTAACACCGTGACACGAGAATTTTATATATTAGATTTTTAATAATAAATGTATTATATTATTAGTTTCAACTGTCTCTTAATTATTGATTATCTTGTAAATTGCCTTACACACTAAAACAAATAGTTTCAACTACGAGTAAATGTACAGAATTTGTACAGAATTCGAATCCGCGCCTGTGGCGGGCGGCTTGGTTCCAATTTTTATCAATCCCATTTCATTTCCCCTTACGAAAGTTTTCCTCCAATTTCGAGCTCGTGGCTGCCCGCGGGCGCAGGGCGGCGCTCTATCGATATCGATAACATTATTCTTCTACAACCGAATTATTGTTTATTTGTTAGTTTTGTCGTGAAAAATATAATATGATCTCATTCTTGAGTGTGAGGTGATATTAAAAACTTATCAGTTGAAAATTCAGTTAGCTTCAACTCATTAACAGCCACTAGTGAGAGTAGTTCTAATACAATAATTAATTGAAAACATCAGTTATTTGGAGTTATTTCAAATATATTAACAATTAGGTACAAAAACCTGAAAATATTTTAGAATATAGAAAGTATGACACTTTATTTAAGACATCGATAGTTATCTTACAAAAATGTTCAACATTACAAACACCAGATTGTAATAACATAATGATAATTTGGTAAGAAAACCTAACTAAAAGAATCACTACCAAAGTCACAAGCATTCCGTTTTCGGATGCTATAAAATATTGATTAATAGCTAAAAATATCGACAAGACGGCGCACGTCACTAGCGGTAGCGCGAGTGTCGGCGGATGTATCGGCGATCGTTTCGTTATCGCCAATTCGGTCGTTTCCTTCACCACCATCCGCCATCCGCCGTCGCTGACACCATGGTCCAAATGACACCAATTTACATAACCTATATTATTGATTTCCTTATCCGTTCGGGTACAAGGGTGCAGTTTGAGTTTGCAAGTAAATTTGATGTTATTAGATGTAGGATATGGATATGGAATTTTTTTTGTTGAAGCGATGCGTTGAGTGGCTTTCGAAAAGTGTTTGACAAACCTACTTCGAATAAAACTTATTTCATTTCATTTCATTTTCAAAGATAGGAAGGGTATCTTTAGTAGGTACGAAATGTTTTTAAATGGACATGAAAATTATCCACTGAATCATTATAAGAGTAGGTGCTTATATTCAAACATTAACATAATAGTGTAAGTCGACTATAAATCGCTATACCGCCGAATATTTTTAATTTATCGGACATTATTTTAATTACGCATCATGATCGATGACTTTATGATCTTTTTTTTGACTTTATGATATTACCATGATCCTAAATGAAATCTCTGGTAAATCACTGATGGCCCACTACTGACCACGTCTAGTTTTCACGCCGCCCGAAGTCATCCGACATTGGCTTATTGACTGATATCTACGATAGCAACTGGGACCCACGGCTTTACGTGCCCTTTAAAGCATGGAAGGGCTCAATACATTTTTGCCATTAACGGTCACCCATCCAACTACCATCAACTGCACTTAGCATCCACACAAGCCAAAGATATTTGACACGCAAAGATTAATCTATACAAATAAATAAAATTGGAGTGTCTGTTTTTAATATTAAATAACCGCTTTTTACTAAGTGCATTTGGATGTATGCACGATACATGTACCAAAACAATATTTTTTACAATTTTTGTCTGTCTGTCTGTTTGTTTGTTCTGGCTAATCTCTGAAATGGCTGAACCGATTTTGACGGGACTTTTACTGGCAGATACCTGATGTAACAAGGAGTAACTTAGGCTACTTTTATTTTGAAAAAAAAAGTTAGCCGATACGAAGTTCGTCGGGTCAGCTAGTATCAAATAATAATATAATCTTTATAAACTGTTGCGGTATTGTTTTTGGCAAGACACAATAGACAGCGACCGAGACTTGTAGGCGCGCAAACACCATAAAAACCACGTGAATAGCAATCTGACCACTATGAAGAGTGCGTCTTAATCCGACTGGTCACTTGACGGTCAGCCACCACTATTGTCCACGCGTACTGAAAGTTGAGAACATTGAAATTTAATGCAAGACCGCCAGTTTAATAGCTACAGGATGATTCGTTCGTGAATCATTAATTCAATTATTTTTAGAAATTTATTGTTTACTGATAAATACTGATAATATAATATTATGTATAAATACATTTTGTTTATAGTTTTTTCATTTCAATAATTTTATTTTCTATTTCTGTACCTTATGAATGTAGAAGGTACATTTAGTGTATTACAACTTCAGAATCCGTCGTGTTCTATAAACGCCGAACGAAATAATATCACAGTTAAGTCAATCTCAATTCAATATTATTCAAATAAATTCGGAACGTACACAAAACAGCCTGTATAACCCGCACAGTAGTCAACTTACAATAAAGTTTGGACAAAACTCGATCATTGTCGCACAGTGGGCATCGGGAAAAATTCCAGGAAATTCCAAGACATTATTAGCGGCATGTAGCGAGTTTGTAAACGGATTTGGCTCGCATTATTAGTCGGCTCTTGACGCACAAAGGGATTTGTTTGGGGGCGTTCGTTCTACTACTTGTGACTTGAGGCAAATGTACTTGTGAATTGTATTCAGTATTCGCTATTGTTGCGTTGTTCGGGAGTTTTATCAATATCCAGCTGAGATCTGTATGTGATTTGTATGCTTGTTTAGTTTTATTTTCATGTTATTCTAGATTTGTAAATTTTATCATCGCGGATCATGTACATTTTAATAAGAACTTGTATCACGGCAATGTTAGCATAATATATGTAGCGATAAAGTTACTACTTCGGAACCCTACATTGCGCGTGGCCTGACACGCACTTGCCTGTTTTTTTTTTTAAATTCCCTAGCTAAGTAGTTGAAAATCTACCTTTAAACTTACGTGACGTATTGCTGGTATAATTATTATAGCTAGCCACACCCCCTTGCTTGATTCTTGACCTGTCTTGTTTCGGCTCGGGGCTTGGGAATCAATTCTTGACTCATTTTGATCCTACTGAGACTTTTGGAGGCTTTTTTTCTCCTATTTTTTTGGCTTGCAACGCATCGGTGATGCCTGCAGTGTTACTGATGGGCAGGTGGCCTGCTAGCTCCAGAAAAAATCGTATTTTAATGTATGATTAATTTATTAACGTGTATTGTTGGAAGTTTCACTGAGTTTTTCAATCAGTGCAGGTAATATAGGCACTTATTTTCAGCGAGAGAATACTAAGCTTATGACTCAGGACTCGCAAATTTTTCCAGTTTAGTTTATTCATGTGAGTGTTAGTTGATGTTTATTGTTAAATTGCACTCATGGAAATGTGCAGATGTGCAGTTGTCAAGACACGTAGGGTTGTTGTTGTTGTAAACTTTATATTTTTGAAGTTATACTTCTTTAGGCGCTTTATGAAATAAATGGAAAAAATTATGAGAGTGAAATTTTAACATTTATAACACGGACGGTGACACAAAAACGTCAGTCACGAAAAACGGCATGCGCGTTTTTAATGACGTTTGTTTTGAAAAAATGTTTATTATTATATTTATTATATAGGGGGAGGGGAAGATAGGGGGAGGTAATTAAATGGTCTCTGATTTGTTAAACCTACCAAAACTATAAAAGTTAAAAGTAACAACAAAGTACATTCGCTGATTATTGGGCGATACGACGTTTGCCGAGACAGCTAGTGTTAAATATTTATTTAATGATGCCAAAGAAGTATAACTTCTCACGCGCGTACATAAGTACACGTTTATGTTTATTTTTTATTGTAAATTTTCTGTAGTTAAAGGAGCTCCATTTTTCTGCTTGTACATACTACTTTGTGTTGTTAGTCTCAATTAATCTCAAATCAAGTCTCTATCCATGTTTTGTACCCTAAGATATCAAACTGAAGAAGAAGTAATTTCACTTTCAGCATGGGAACTTTGGAACTTTAGAAGTACCTGTTAGTATTTTATCTGGTGGAGATTGTAGATGTTTTTTCAAGCGATTGGCGTTAAAGACGGTTTCAGTTTAGTCTTGCATTTCTAAAATTCCTTTAAATACCTATCCTACCTTCCTTGCCAGTCAGCTACATGTCACACATAACTAAGAGGACACAACCCTAATCATGTATGAAGGAATAAGCACTCCGCTCAGCCCTTCAACGAAATAAAAAAAATAAAAAACTCGTTTATATTATTCGAGTTTATTTCATTTGCGAGGTTTAACGACATTAGCGACACAAAATGTCTCCATCAAAAACGAATTGATCGTTTATTTCAACAACACGACCCCTTGGACCAATTAAAAATGGAAAAACTCAATTTTGTTGAGCGCCATATTGGGTGAACGCCTCAAACAAATGCTTTTTGAGTGCGCTGCCAAGATATCGAATACCCGCGGCCGAGCGATTGACAACCCTACGTCGTTAGTACTACGGACTGCACAGTGCTCAATGAAGTGTGGTCTAAATGTCAAAGTAATACTTGTTTTACTATTTTCGCTTTTTATTGTATTACAGCGTTTATCAATCGCTAACGAGAGGCCGGGTGCTGTGGGAGCGAGAGGGCGCGCTAGAGAGGGACGGGGATGGTAATGCGATTTGTTTGCTGCGGTTTGCCGACACATGTCAGAAGTTGTTCTGTGGCGAAGTGTATTTATTTGGCGGGGTTTTAGTACAGGTGTGTCTATAATTAGGTTTTATCTTTAGTTACATTAAAAGGTATCTATTACCCATACAATATTAAAGTTGTCGTACTATGACTATGCCTGATTAGTGGTTTTAATTTCAGCTTTCCAAGTTAGAGGTCAAAGTTGACGTCTGATATTTAAAATTATTTGCGGATTAGAAATTGACTATCACTTGCTTATAGGAAGGAAACATCGTAAAGAAACTTGCGCAGCTGAGAGTTCTAACCTTCTCCATGATATTCTCAAATGTCACAGTTGGTCAGCGGAGTGAACTTCCAGTGAGAGAAACCGAGCTCAGTAGAGGGACAGTGAAAGATGGGTCACACTATGATGAACCCTGCTTGGTTTACTTGATCCCCTGATCGATTCATGACCTATCATGATTATTTAATCTATTAAATTCATGTAATCACATCTTTAAGATATTATTTTTAGATATTTTTAATTTGAACTTTTTTAGAACTTCTACGAAATATTTATTTATGTTACTAACATGTGAATAGAAAAAAGCAAAGCAAAGCAACAACACATAATTATTGTCCCACTGCTGGGCTCGGGGTCTCCTCTCAAAATGTGAGGGGTGCAGGTCATAGTCTACCACGCTGGCCAAGTGCGGATTGGTAGACTTCATACACCTTTGAGAACATAATAGAGATCTCTCAGGTGTGCAGGTTTCTTCACGATGTTTTCCTTCACCGAAACTAGTGATAATTACCTTGTAATACGCAAATAATATTTGAAATTAGAAAGTGCCTGCCAGGATTTGAACTCGAGACCAACGTTCTAACCTTAAAAACTATCTATAAAATGTTCATTGTCAGGCTCTCATTATCAAACATTATTATCAATAAAAATGATCACAATATCCCTAACAAAATAGTCTAAATACATAATTAAATTCAGATAGATCCACAATCTGGTCATGAACGAACAATACAATACATGTAATGTATTATTAGTACAAGGAACCTCTCAAATGGGGTAAACAATGAGGCCGCGCGGCCGCGTCACGAATTCAGATGTTATCTTCACACTGCGACCAGCGACTGCGATACAAAGGGTCCTTGTTCGCGACTAATTAGTCGGAATCGGCTATCGTTGATCAAAGATAGCGTTTGGATGGTTAGCTTGTGTTACGAATACATTTACTGCGATTATGTTATTTATTGAGATCCAGTTTCAGTCAGTGTTTGGCGGGATCGTGCGGGATTGTGGATTTTTTTTTTATTATTATAATTCATGTCGAGAGTGAGAAGGAGAGCTACATGTCTTGGGTTCCGTGTGCACTTCTCACGTTATAATGACACATGTAGTAAATTAACTAGCATTCATTAATAGGTAAATAATAGTTTAAAAAAACTAAAAAACACTTTTATAGAAAATCCAACTAAAAAAAAATAGAAAATAAATTTGAATTAAGAAACGTAAATTAAAAGCGTGGGGAGCTTTTATGACATTATCCCTTCTACTCATTAACACCATGCATCTACGCTTTTATTACAATTACACGATTCTCAATTCAAGTTTATTTTCTATTTTATAGTTGAATTTTGTATAAAGGCGTGTTTTTTAGTTTTTTTTTAACTACTAATATTTTTATTTTATTTTTTAGTTTCATTTTGTGACATGAAATTTAGTTTTTTTTGAATTGTGTATCTAAATAAAGCGTGTAAAAATTTTATTAAAGTTTGAGTCGGTTGTTAGCACAGCGGTTTAAAAAGTACTCCTCGCTCGTAACTTCAACATATTTCGCTATTCAGATATTTTCTTCTCTGTGAATTCAAACATTCCACTGGGTAATATTCGTTATTACCTCATAAAAATATTGTAGCCAGTCCGGCAGCAGCAGACGTTGTTCAGCATATCTTACAAGTAATATACATAATACAATTTGATTAAATCCCTCGACGATTTCAACTGTGGTCTTAACAAAATAAATACCTATATTGTATTACGGACGCTTATTGGTCAAGTGTTTTAGCAATAATACAATCATAAATAATCTAAATTTTACTGACAAAAAATAACCGACTTCAAAATAACTCAAAAAGTGCTTGTCAGATCTCGCTCAAATTTATGTGGGACCACATGAAAAGCACCAGCTTCCGATTAAAAATGAATCATCAAAATCGGCTCACCCAGTTGAAATTTCTGAGGTAACAAACGTAAAAAAAACTACAGTCGAATTGAATAAGTGCCTGCTCCTTTTTTGAAGTCGGTAAAAACGAACAACAATATCTTCCTAGGTATTACAAATTGATATAACATCGAAAACCTTTAGCTCCCAGCAAACTCCACTTAAAACGACATTTTAAATAGATATACCTATATATTTTTAAACGAGTGTAAAATCAGTAGCATTTAAATGTGGCATGTGTTATGTGAAACTTGTTCGGTACTTGCGAGCTAACATGTCATTAGCGAGCGTCGCGCGGCGCCGCAGCGGGGCGCCACTATCGCATTGTAATGGTTTGGGGTTCTAACATATTGTTGAACTAGTTACAAACTAGTTTAACAATAACAAATATTACGGAAATGTGGCTAATATTCATTTCTGTTACTGAATGCGATGAGAGTAATTTTTCATTTCAAATGTTAAACTTTTAAAAATAACCTTTCTGTGATATTTTAACTATAATGTTAGTTGCATTTTGTACCTGATATTTGACTACTAATGCTCTACCGCGGCTTCGTCCGCGTTTTGTGGGATAATAACAACCCCATGTCCTATTCCTATCTAATCATGGTTTACTTGTGATAAATATCATTGTAATCCGTTCAATATGTTGTCTTGGAACAACGACCACAGAAAAATTAAAAAATAAACATTTACAATAATTAGAAGTACTGTCCCTGTTTACATTATTAAGTAATTGTTACGTAATACACATAGTCTGGTTTATTGCCGCTCACTGCTGGTTTATTTTCTTAATAGATACAACATACGGTGCTCATAGATTGTAAAATCAACTCGGCTTCTAAAATTTTTACATTTTCAATTTTGCAATCGGCGACATTCTGCAAGGCGGGGCTACCAGCGGGGCTCCTCGGGCTTCGTAGGGCTCCGCTAATACTGTTATTGTGATCGCACCCTCGGGCTTCGCCCTGGTGCAATTAAAGAGACGAAACAGGAACCAATCCATTCATACAAAATACTTTTTATGTCGCGATACTGTGATTAGTGTTTGTATCAGATTACAGCTTCGCTTGTCGTGCCTGTGAATACGGAGATGATACAGTGATACCTTGGGGTGAGATGTATAAACCGTGCTTAGACTTTGATCAGATTTAAAAGTATGCGAACAAAAATGCTCCTTAATGAACCTTAACATTAGCCATTTTATATAAATTTAATTCAAAGTAAAAAACAAAGTCAAAATATTTTATTCATATAGGTATCACTGATACACTTATGCACGTCATCACTTTTTATTTACCAGCTTTTCGGAAGGGTGCTTTGTCATGGAGGAGAAGAAAAGCCGAAAGAAATTTTTTTCTTCTTCTCATCAAATATTCGAATAAAATAATGGTAATAATATATTTATACGACTTTTTTGTACTAACAGACTGTCAGTCGTCTAGTACTTACATTTGACTGTTGTCTAAGCCTTTGCTTAGACTTGGTCTTTACCAAGTCTAAGTGCGGTTTATAGATCTCACCTTAGTACTGTAAGGGCCGGTCTTAACTTGACTTGGGTTCGAAACTTCAATTTTTTTAATTACCTGTGTATTGCAATTTATACAAAATTTTTACAAGCTGTTATAAAGTCGCAACACATTGTTACCTAATTGTTATTATTTGATTGAAATATCCAGAGATTGTGGATAAATAGATTGATAATGCAAGTTATCTGCGTACTGACGTGAAAATACGAGGCACTGAAACCATTCACGAGGTCCTGAAGTACGCCAAATGGGTAATCTTCAACCTGGATTCATCAGATGATGATGATACTGATGATGTCGGGCCACGATGCACCATGTCCACTTACCATCAGGTGGATCGTCAGCTCGTTTGACGGCTATTTCCATAAAATAAAAAAGTAGGGAAGCCGTCAACATCAGATATGTTTTAGATGGGTTTTAATTTACAACTTTTAGTTAAGAAGTATTTTGGCATTAACTCCCTCGAACGATAGGGTTACCAGACTTACCAGTGTTTTATATTTCGTCGTTGCGACTTTAAGACCTCTTATGTGTAAAAAATCAGCTTTTTGAGGGAATCGATAAAAATCGATAAAGTTTTGTTTAGCAAGCACATAGGTGATTTTGAATTTGGTGAATAAATTACGATGGAAACGTCGTACACACATGAGTTTTTGAATTCGATAGTTCTTCAAAATGTAGAATCATTTGACGTAAAAAAGTGATTTTGCCAAAAGTGGCACATAACACATAAGAGGTCTTAAAGTCGCAATGACGATTTGATACTTATCGGAACGTTACCAAGTATTTCCTCAAAGTAGAACTACATGCAGCATCCTGCGTCACAGACAAAGTTAATATTTATAACATAGAGGGCTTGTGTTGTCCCTGCGAGTCGCTTCAGGCCGTTTATATTCGATTTCACACCGGACAGAGACACGTGGAGTAGCTATAGATTCGACTGACGAAAATCGATTAGTATTGTCGTAGTTTTCAACAAGTTGTCTATTTATAATCTAAAAATAATTTTATCTGTCATATCTTCTTCGGCCAGGAATCGAACCTCTTATCAATAATCTCTAGATAACGTTATAATGTCGTGACTACTCGGTGAACGGATTTTCCTGTTTAGCACACTGGTAGACTATCATCTGAAATAGGTTAGGGGTAGTTATTATCCCAGGAACCACAAGCAAAGCTACGGGCCGAGTGCTAGTTTTCAATAATTGCTGACAATTTTTCATTTGCATAGCACCGTCTCCACGGACGTCGCTAGCCGCTGCTAAGTGATGTAAAATGACAAAAATTGCTCGCCGAATCACTGGCGTTTTTTAATAATTGTTTTATGCTCTAACAAATGAGTTTGAAATTGGATCGGGCTCGGAGCGCTTACAAAAATGGATGCTTAATGCGATTAGAGCGAGCGGGACGGGTGTACATGGCGAGAGAGAGACGGCGACGTTTGAGCGTCAGATGTTTTCTCTGAGCAATTTTATTGTTATTTTAAAATAATCGTGTGCTCATGTTATCAAGTCATTTAAAGGATCAAGAGTAAGGTACCTGTACAGAGAGGTATCAAGTCCGATATGAGAGAGGACGCATGAGTCCTACGGATACGAGGCATTATACATATAGGTCTACTAGCTGACCCGGCGAACTTCGTATCGCCTAACAAACTATTTTTTTTTCTAAAATAAAAGTAGCCTAAGTTACTCCTAGTTACATCAGCTATATGCCAGTGAAAGTCCCGTCAAAATCAGTTCAGCCATTTCAGAGATGATGCCAGGCGAGTGAAAAATAAACTAATAACTTTTAGCGAACTCAAAAACTTTTAGCAATTCAACTTTTACTAATTCAAATTTTTGGGATTCAACATTTTTCAAATTAAACGCCATAAAAAATCAAAATTTTGCAAATTCAATATAGTGGTTCTAAGAATTATGAAAATACTAAATTGACGTGTTGCCGTGGTACAATCAGACATCTCCTGAAAATTTTAAAATAAATGAATAATTTTCCTTGTAGTACGGCAAATTATGCTTCGATCACTAATAACAGAACATTACCGTATCAATAATACCACTGCACGCCGGCTGCGGCGCCTAGTGTCGTGTAGGACCTCTTTCTTCTGAATCAGCGCGCTCTCAATTTTTCTAATGACTGCAGAATTCAAAATAGTTTAAAATAATGTAACACCAGATGGGCCACCCACAAAAGCCTGGCGGGCCGCACGCAAAAGCCTGGCGGGCCGCACGTTGAATATATAGCGGGGTTACTATGGTCATCATTCTTCAGTACCAGAGATATAACTAACGCATCGATTCTCAAATAGTAAACCCATTCCTTCAGTTCTCCTCACACTACATGACAGTATTTATAATTCTGCCCAGGTACAGATAAAAAATTTTACACGACTCTAGATTACGAACAATATTCAAGAATGCATTTTTCCTCATAATATCTTCTCTGATACAAAGTTTTAAATGTAACTTGCTCCTGATTGTATTTGCTCATCCTGAGAATTTAAAATGAAACGTTCCTAAAGAGCAAAATACTAAAACCAGAAAATAATATCCTAGTTATAACAAGAACGAAGTAATATCAGCTAAGTCTGCAAGCATTTCAAGATCATGTTTTCTAAACGCAACGTTAAGTTATTACCAAAAAAATAAAGAATATTTTCTTCTTATTATCCAGTCGCTATTATAAAATGTTTCCTCATTACGCTTTAATCGCTGCAGAAAGAATAATCCGGAGTTTGTAACGGCCATTATTATCGGAAAATTTGTGACAAATTGCCTCGTTAAGTACCAGGAGTTCAGAGCGAGGCAGTGTTTAATTTTATTGCCGCCCGCCGTCTCGAGAGGCGATCATTATGACTGGACGGTAAACTAAGACGCGATTCAGAGGAGAAAAGCAACTGTAAATTTGTAGACAATATTCTACAATATTGTGGTTAATTGCAAGTAAATAATAAATAGGCAGACCGGTATTTCAGGAAACATTAGCGAATTAAAATTACAAGAAGTCGTTTTTAGTGAGATTCAGAAGACAGATGATCAATAAATTAAAAGTGACATTCTTCTCTCTATGGTCATTTTCAGTGATGTAACTATAATCTCAGATTAGTTAGAACGTAGAGTAATAAAACTATAATATTATGTTAAGACGTTTGTCTGTTGCCTAACTCAACACTGGCTTGAAGACTATTATAATAAACAATAATGAGAATGGGCATTAATATTTTTCACACCAAAGAATGACTATGTTTATTTTATCGATTAAATAAAATATATTCGCATATAAAAACTTTAAATTGCGATTCTAATTAGTTGGCTAAATATAAAGAAATAACTATATTGATTTATAAAAAAAACTAGTCAAATGCACACTATCACACTTATTGAATAATAATGTATCTAGCCTAGTGAATACCTATCTACATTATTTCATAATAAATATTCTATGAGGGATTCGGCTACGTCACAGTTTTACTAGTAGGTAGAGATTAAATGCTTAAAAGGCTCAACCTGTCTCAAGTCTAGTAAAGCGAGCACATTATAGATATTAATAATATAGAATTACATTGAACACAATTTAAAGAGAGCAACCACATTTAAATTCGAAGAACGGATTAGTTCTACTGAGTGTTATTGTATGGAACCATTCAACATTCATACATGTTCACTAATCAGTGTCCCTCAAATCACTTGGGCCAGTGGATATTATACAGTGTATAATATGGACTGGTTAATAGACACTTCATTCATAAAATGTGCTACAAAGTATTATAAACTTACATTGAACGCTCTCGAAGCTTTTGTATTGATTTGTGGGAATTTGAACAACTTTTGTCACGTGATGTTAATAGGATTGTAATGTTTGGAATGTCACGGTCACGGATTCCAGGCTACTTTCAGTTCAAGCTTCTAATGAAGATTCTAGGCATTAGGCTGAACCACCTAATGTGATGTAATGTTTCCATTAGGTACGGTCAGAGTTAGTGTGCAGATCATGATACAAAAACGTTCGGTAATCTATATTAATATTATAAAGAGGAAAGATGTGATTGTTTGTTTGCATTAAACAGGCTCCGAAACTACTGAACCGATTTGAAAAATTCTTTCACTGTTGGGAAGTTACAGTATCCCTAGGTGACATAAAGGCTATCAACGCAGATTTCCTTGTTGGTTACAATGGATATAGGTAATTAGTTACAATTTACACACCATAAACACTCACGACTAAAATAAATATAATATCCTGTTTTTACTCAGATATTTCTTTTATTCAAATTTACATGATAAAAAACAACACTTAAACTATAACTTCCCCCAAAAAATTAAGTTAATTTGATCAAAGAAAATAGAATTATGCTCGTATTAACAAAAAACTAAATGTAGGTATGTCTACGCGTTAACAAGGGCCTTTCAAACATCACGTTGGTTTATCGTAAATATATCGGTAGCAATTCTAAAAGCACTCTAAATGCCATTCGGAACTTTTTCACTCGAAATATCCCAAAAATTAACATTACTAATAAGCCTTTATTATGACGTGACCAATTTTAAAAGATCCCTCAGCCTGTGTAACCACGTCATGCATTGCCATAGACCTTGCTATAGTCCATATATTTTTTTTATTTATTCTCAGATAAACATATCTTTACTTAGATAACATTGATCCAGTTTAATAAGTTTACTCACAAATATTAAAAAATATCTGTACCAATTAATCGACTTTAATATGATTTGTATGATAGATTTCTGTATAATAATTTTCGTTAGCAACCAATACCTTGAAAATGCATTAGTTGGATTCTACAAATTAGATTTATTTTTATAGTCTCAGTAACTTGTACAAGTGTTTTTTAAAAAATAAATAAAAGGAAGTAGCATTCGACAAACATTTCTTGCTATAGAAAGGGTCAAGTTAAATTGGTCTGTTTCTCACAAATCTATTTCGGAGCAGGCAGGTATTAATTTGAGTGCGTGTTATTATGATCCCCGTGATGGATGAGATGAGTAAGCGAATATTTGTTTTGAGATTTTGTGCCGATAATTGGAGCAAATGTTGGCCCAAATGGTTGCCCGTGTCATTCTTGAAGATAAGGTATTGTTTGATTCTACTTACAGTAGGTACAGAGTATAAAATTGTCTATTGGATCAGTTGAATAGGTGTTTCCATACTTGGTGGGCTCTCCATTCTAACTGCTATTAGGTACCTACTACTGAACTACGACTAAGTCTTGCACTGAAGTGGCCGTGGGTGCTAGTGCTACCACGGTATACATAGACTAGGCTGAGTGCGGCATTTCTCATTGATTTTCGCTGCAGTTTCTCTACCTCGCCATTGCTGTATAATGTAATATCAAGATGTTTTGAAGGCTGTTGCAGTGATTTTCTATGAAATAATAGTTTTTTCATTCCTTCTTTCTTTGTTTGTTTCTACCACCCGAGTGGCTAGCGGTAATACCATTCTCTTGCTCCAGTTAGCTACTGAACGGCTCGTATTCCGGCTGGGGGCTGAAGAACCAGTTCTTGCCTTATTAGTTTCCTCTTCTCTTTTGCCCAATAACGTATTATTACATAGAAAGAAACAATCTATTCGAAATTTTAAAAATATCAATACGTCACAAAAAAGTTATCACGTAAATCTCGTGCCAATATAAAAAAAAACTAAGCATAAAAAATAAGAAGCTAAGGGATCTCTTAAGTGATGGTCCAAATTGCCTCCCATTTGAAAGGCTGAAATGATTTAGCAAAGTGTTTGCATTCACTTGAGATGTTATCTAAGTTTTGTTCTTTTACTTTATTAGTATGATTGATATCATAATTGGTCAATTCCAGTAGGCTTAATATCGATCTCACTGATAGATTTTTTCTACGAATTGGCAAGGAAAAAGCATCGCCCATTAGTAGTGATGTAACACTTCTATCGCACCGACACCGCTAGCAAATAAAGTGTTATACATACTAACTATATAATAAACATAACATTCACATTTAGTTAAAGAGGTAGAGAAGGTAGTTACTTTTTGGTAGCAAGAACGATTGTGTTTGACAATGGTTTGTTTAAAATATAATTATCTTTTTAATTAGTTGTTTTTCTATCTCAATCATCAAATAATTGGATTTCATTAACGACCAAAGGATTGATTGACGAATTATTAATATTATGATTAACTGTAACAAATTAGGTGATCCTGTAATGTTAGATGTAAGCTTGCAAACAAGTAAATAATTATACCCGCACTTTGATTTCCATTTTCAAACAAGTCCCATATGATATTGATTGATAATAATACTGGTATAATTAAAACAGCATGTATGTAGTAGTAAACATGATTGACACCAATACAACCCGTCAATGCTATTAGCGACAATGCAGCGGCGGCGGCGGCGGCGGCGGCGGCGGGCTAGCCGGCTATTCCCGTCCCGTGATTGCTTACTGACACAGACCAACTACAATACACAGAGTGTGTTCTACTATCGGTAACTATCTTAAGTTGTACTATAATTCCACTTGAAAGGTCTTTTTACGTAAATAGCCGACAAATAAGCCGTCGCATCGTAACACGGAAACTCGAGAGACAGTTATCAGGTAACTTCATCATGTCACTTTTTGGCTGTTGGTGTGCGCGCGCATCACAAAAATTTTACTTTATTAAAAGAAGTATAACTTCAAAAACAAGATTTTTTCATATTTTTTACATATTAAAGCATTACAAACCTTAGTTCAGTTCTACAACACATTTTCCAGCGCATGAAACGATATTTATTATGCACGCTTCGATAAATTATATTGGTCTTAATTAGCTATATAATTAGTGATTACACGATGCATTATTATATTATTGCAGTGATTCATTACGTGTGATTAAATTTATTAGGCATGGCTCAATAATGTGTGGTTATGTAATCAATTTACTGTGGCAGTTATGAAGAAGCATTTCAGTTCATTTCTATTACTTTTTATTGTACACTAAACACGCCCAATTTCACATACCTATTGGTAAGTTAGCTAGAAGAAGTGATAATTACGAAGTTTATAAACATTGAGGATAATTTAAATACTAATAAGTAAATACTCTCCTCCCCGCAAGGAGAGCGACAAGCGAGGTAAACTGACCCGACACTACACAGAGGGTATCCCGGACGTCAGCCTGTATGAGATTAGAGAGGCTCTCAAACAGCTTAAAACAACAAGGCACCAGGAGATGACGCAATCACAACCGAGCTACTAAGAGCTGGAGGGAAACCCCTTCAATGGCGCTCCTGCTTTACTATTGGCCTAATCCACAAGCTCAGAGTAGCGCAGCGGGCTATGGAGAGGACTATGCTCGGTATTTCTCTACGTGATCGAATCAGAAATGAGGAGATCCGTAGACGAACAAGGGTAACCGACATAGCTCAAAGAATTAGCCGGCTGAAGTGGCAATGGGCTGGCCACATAGTGCAAGGGACTGATAATCGTCGGAGAAGAAAGGTCCTCGAATGGCGCCCACGTCTCGGAAAAAGGAGCATAGGACGCCCCCCGACCAGGTGGACTGACGAGCTGAAGAAGACAGCGGGCATCCGCTGGATTCAGAAGGCTTAGGACCGGTCAGAGTGGCGCAAGTTAGGGGAAGCGTATGTCCTGCAGTGGGCCTCCAAAAGCTGATGGATGGATGGATGGAAATACATAAAACTTTCTTTTACAATTTGATTATCCACTTGTTTTCTTAGATAAAGAGCATATTGTGTCGATGCTTCTGTACTTTACGGGTGTACTATGCTCTGTCCACAAGTCGGTAACTCGATTCCGCTCCGAGATGACCAGCGCTCCATCTTGCCCCGTAGTCCCAACTCGCGCCAACTAGCCCCAACTCGCTCCAGCTTGCCCCAACTTACCCCACTCCTGGTAATTGAGATATTGTTCCTGACGCGGCAGGCACTGCGCTGGTAATTGCAATATCCTACATCTCAACATTTACTAACTTTAAATGGACCTGTGTATACAATATTGCTTGGTTAATAAAACATTACACGTATGAAACCGGTCCGTAAGTAATTAAGTTTACCAAAGTTATTAAGTATAATTATATTATTACCTAAGAAAAATTATAGGACATGGAAAAATTTGAAATAAAGAAAGTTTGGAAAAAAAACGAAACCTTTGAAGTTACATTTCTTCTTACCGTTAATCAAATATATTTTTCTACCTATAGATAATACGTTGTGTACATACATCACTATAATATAGATTCATTTTTGATCCCCTACGATCATGAGATTATTGTCTCAGTACAATGTTTTTTGTCAAAAAGATTATTCAATCTTGTAGGTATTTTGCCAATACACTTATAAACTTCATTTATACTAACGACGTCTTTCTTAACCTGAGTAATATTCATCAGCTAATTTTCCCCGTCATTAATTCCCGCCCGTGCTTAATCAGCTGAAGAAAGCGATTATAAAAGCAATCAATTGGTTAGGTAATTAACAAGCGGAGGATAAAACTAAACTCGACTCACTCCATCCTGCTGAGAGTTAGCTAGATGCCCGCGGGTTCGCTTGCATCAATGTCCAAGGACGAAAAATTTTTAAATTTAACAAACCCCCGACATTTTTATTTACACTAAGCTTAACTAAGAACTACCCTTCAACTTTGAAACAAGAAACCGCATCGGTCCATTCGTTTAGGAGCTACGGCCATGAACAGATACGTCAAACTTTTAACACCTCTCTTTTTGCGTTGGGGGTTAAAAAGAAACAGCATGTATTTTCCTATATGTGGTGTTTCCTCTCACAAGACTCAAAAGCCTTCTGTGTCGATTTCATTGAGTGGTGTTTGGTTAATTTAAAAAGAAAATATTGCCTCAGTAATCATGCTGGCCGCATGATTACTTAAGGTTTTTTCTACTAAACTATGTACCTGTCAGTTTTTCGATCAAATCGGTCCCGGATAAAACCGTCAGTGCAGCCGCTTGTATGGAATTCTTTTGTTACAGAGTTTACGCGGTTGAAGCCGCACTGCGGCCGCACGCTAGGTTATACGCGGCTACGGGTTAACCCGTACTCTATGGGTACTTAAATCTAGCCCTGCTTCTACATCTAATAGGGTCGCCCTGAAAACCAGCGGTCATGGCTTGCTGCGGCCAGGGCTGAGTGTGGCCCCATGTCGTCAAGTTCTTACTGCTACCTATTTAAATTTCTTTTTTTATAAGTATAGTATTGCCTATTTTACTGCAGTGTTGAATTGAAGAAATAAATTCTATTCATTCTATTCTAACAGATATTTTGCATTGACAACCTGCTTGATAGATGTGATGTGATGACAGAATCTAGTGATCTTTGACAGCAGAAAGCTGTAAAAGTCTTAAGTCTTATCCATGGTAATAAGTTACGAAAAAGTATGAAATTTTTGTACAAACAGACAAACCTTATCTATATAAAATGATTGTTAAATTAATAGTGAAACGAACAACTGAGCAAGTAATTACGGCTGTAATGGAGTAATGGGCGACAACCAGGACTCGTCCGGGATAGAGATCAAAGCCTGCCAAGCGCAGGTGCGGGTGACCGCGCGGCTGGATATCATGGGATATGTCCCGTACAACTGATCGTTATGCAGAGTAGACGTTATATTCTCCCTCCATTACGCTGTTCTAGATAGTAAACCTAATTAACGAAAGCTATAAAACCACATAAAGAAAACTCTAAAACAAAATGTTATATTACTAGCCTATTACAACAGTTTAAGCCGTTGAATTAACATATTTTAGAAAATGTACTATTTCATGTAATATATTGTTTGTTTTTATTTAGCTACGAGTAACCACCCTCGCTTTGCTTCGGTTTTCTTATTTATTTACACTTTAGGTAGGTACATTATTGGAGTTTTATTAAGGATCCCTAATTTTTTTGAAAATATAATATAGCCTATGTTACTCGGGGATAGTGTAGCTTCCCAACAGTGAAAGAATTTTTCAAATCGGTTCAGTAGTTTCGGAGCCTATTCAATGCAAACAAAAAAATCAAATCTTTCCTCTTTATATAGATTTGTATAGGTAGTATATATAGATAGTATATATTTGTATAGATTTAAAGTAAAGTAAAAGTAGGCTGATTATGATGTATTCTGTTGCTTAATATTATTAATCTGTGACTAAATGACATATCGAATGTATGACCTTTTGCCGGAAATATAATCAAAAAGGGGTTTAATTCTTCCAAATAGTTTCTTCTTGAAAAGTTAATCAATCACTGTTATTTTATAACTAATCTTAATTTATTGTTATAATTCGCATTTGCTATAGTGAGATTTAAAGTAATTATATAAAATACAAGCATTGTAATGACTTGACGTTTCGCCATGTTGGGGAGATGATTCTGGGATTCGATCATGGAGACGATAAGCTATTTTATAAAACACGAGTAACCGCCCTCGCTTTGCTTCGGTTTTCTTATTTTTTTTTACACCTTATTGGAGTTTTATTAAGGATCCCTAATTTTTTTGAAAATATAATATAGCCTATGTTACTCGGGGATAGTATAGCTTCCCAACAGTGAAAAAATTTTTGAAATCGGTTCAGTAGTTTCGGAGCCTATTCAATGCAAACAAAAAATCAAATCTTTCCTCTTTATATATAAGTATAGATAATAATTAATTATTGTTTGGAGTTTGTACTTGTATTGTTTGGAGGTTGTATGGGACAAGGATTAAAAATATTGTTACTGGAAGATTATGGTTTTAATCTAATACATACATAGCCGTTCTTGGCCATAATGGGGTGGCCTGGATAACCTAGTAATCCTTTCCTTCTATAAAGAAACTTTAGCTCGCTACCACTCTCTTGCATGAGTCAAAGCCGAATGACTCGTTGAGTTTCGGTTGGGACCTTGAGTCAGTAACAAGAAAGATTCTTCCTCGGCCAATTTTTATTGATACTTAATATGTCCATGGGTGACGGCAACCACTTACCATTAGACGGATCGATTGCTCGTATTTCGGCTCTTCACATGAATTCCGCCAATTCATCATCTGGAACATTTATGTAGCTCGTTTTAATTATACGTAAAACGAAGTCTGAATTGACGTGTGGTCTAGATATAAAAAAGGGTGCATGTACTTTTGTACGCGCGTGAGAAGTTATACTTCTTCAATATTCAAGTCACTAATATAATAAAATATTACTTGTGTACTACCTATGTTTACACAAGTACAAACTAGATGGCGTTGTTCAGGAACCTGAATCACGCTGTTGAGACTCTGTGAGATTTGTATAAGTAATAACATTAAATTTTAAAAGAGCTAAAGATAATAAGAAGCTAGGGCCATCTATCCAGTGCTTTCATACCCCCTCAGGGTAGCGCAAACGTTTAACGCAATCTTTTTGCAAGTCGCATAAGAAGTATAACTTCAAAAAACACGATCGGATGTGTTAGGATATATTTTATAACTATCTCCTAAGTCTGTTACATTAATAAATGAGCCTTAAACACTTACGCTACAAGTCCCGAATTGTCCAAATGTTTGCTGGCGCAGCCTGCCGCCCGGTCGCCCGGGCGGCGGTCGCCCGGGGCGCCCGACATCGGACAGAGCTGTTTGTTACCGGCCGCGGCGTTGTCTTAACATCGGCGCCCCCTGCGTACACTAACAGTAGGTGTTTGGTATTGGTATACACGGAGGTTACGTATACATTTACAGATAATTTGTTTTACATTAATTGAACATTCATACGTATGTACTTGCTATAGAATTCGATTAACAAAATGATCTTGTAAACCGACATCGAAAAGAAGAATACTTGTATTCGGCATGTACAGCTATGTTTGTAATATCATAATATTGGAACTGTAAAATATTGGCATACTTCTAAAATCTTTCAAACAATATAGAAACAAAACTTTGAAGGTGTTTTTGTTTGTGCACGGATTTATATGTAGTCTAGTAATCGTAATGTATTGTAATGCAACTGTAACTTTTACTGTTGTTGATTTACATACAATAAATAAGGGACTGAAAAGCTTTAATTAAAACTGGTTCAGTTGTTTTCATTATATGGACAAAAACATGTAACAGGCTGGGATAATGATGTCAACTACGGTATGAGTGTGGTTTCAGAGGAAAACCTCTCAAACCCTTTAAGACAAGTAATTGTTTTGAAATATTTTTTCACTAGTTTTGTTCTTAACGCATAATAAATAAAATAAATAAATAAACGCTTACACACTCACACCCCCGCAGTAGGTTTTTAGAAAGAAAGAAAGAAAGAAAATACATTTATTTGCAAAAGATACACTTATGGTTATCTAAACACAACTTATATACACAAGGTAATAACTAAACTTAAGTATAAGTGGACCCTTTACAAATCGGAGCCTGCTCAGCATTGTGCTGGAGTCCGGAGACAGCCAGCGCTGATCTTCCGCAGTATCCGTAAATTATGTCACGGAGGTCTCCCAGCACACGTTTACTTATATTAATTTAATATTAAAAGTTGTATACTAATTATAATACAATACATACATAAAAGATACGAGACTGTAGATTATAAATACATACTATAAAAAGAAAACATAAACATATACATTATACTAGCACTTTTGTGTAAATAAATAACTATACATGCAATATTATCGATAAATAAATAAACAAAATAATTATATAGCACTAGTGTCATGTTTTAATGGTTCTTCTGTTACTTGGTGACTAAGAAGAAAATGTTTTAATTTTACTTTAAAATTAACAAAGTTTTGCAGGTTCCTTATTGGCGGCGGGATGTTATTCCAGCATTTGGATGCGGCGTAGCTAAAACTGCCTCTAAAGGCACGAGTTCTATGCCGCTGTGTCCGAAGCTGGATTGCACATTCTCTAGAACCACTAAACCTATGACTCGATACCCACGAGAGCTTCTCATACAGATAAATAGGGACTTGGTGTTACTTTTGTTAGGGACTTTTACCTGTGTCGCGGGTGGCATGGACCACACATATAACACATCACAACACTCATGACCCGAGTACAAATATTTATCTGTCACATAAATATCTGCCTCAGCCGGGAATCGAACCCGGGACCCCTCGCTTCGCAGGCAGGGTCGCTACCAACTAAGCTACAGCGTCGTCAAATAATAGCAGATGTACAACCCAAAATGATAAAATATTATTATACAAATTCTAAGCAAAGATGATACATACAAGTAGCTGATCGTTGCGGATTAAAACAGTTAATACAAATAGTTATGTATGTATGTACATTAAATACTGTTTCCTGATACTCAAAATACATAGCCAACATGATAAACAGCCTTTAATGATAATTACTGAACATTCGTCCGTCGTGCGGTGAGGCTGAACATTGCGTTACCTGTTCCCCCCTGTGAGCGTTCGAGGGGAGGAGGGAGGGGGAGGGGGAGGGGGATGAAACCAATCAATGCTGGTTAATTGGCGCTTTAATGTGCCTTATTCAACAATTACAGGCTCGCCGGCGGCCGCTGTGCTGCCCGCGTCGAGGGATGGGCGGTGGTCGATAGTTATTATGTCGATAGTATCGATACTAATGTACTAGTATCGATGCAGAGTACTCTGCAGCCAACTCTAGTGTTACAAGTTGCTGCGTAGCTGAACTCCAATGTATGTAGTATGTATACAGGTTGATGTACATTGCTTCCTTTATCGTGTAGTATTGAGGTTAGGTTTATGTTATCATCGCGTAGTTGCTTCAACGCTTCACACTCATAGCCCCACACTAGGATTCCCTATCTCGTGGGTGCCATGGACAACATACATCAGTCATCTGTCATATTCACATCTTTCAGGGGTAACTTGCTTCTTAAACATTATACATCGTTAGTCATGTCATCATCATCATAGTCATTCGAGGATTATCCGAATCTATAAATAAAGAATCCTTAACGAACTGCCAGTCTCAAATAAATAATCCTATGCCTACAGCAATCCCTGGATCTTAGTGTGTTAGAGTATTTATTTATTTATTTATTCTTTATTGAACCTTACACAAGTAATGGAACAAAAGGCGGACTTAATGCTAAAAGCATTCTCTGCCAGTCAACCTTAGGGCAGTGTGTAAATGGTTAATTACCCGACTGTGCGACGAAAACGAAAGGAGGGTAATATGTTTATTGTTAGTGTAGATAACTTCAGTGTCGAGCACGTGACACCTACCTACCTACTATGTGTTTCAACAGTCCTATCATGTTCATTTTAATGTTTTTATCAGTCGCAGCTTCATGCATCAAACTAGTCTCAGTTGATTTTTCATATCATTTAATAAATTGTGTAATACATGTACTAAACTGATTGGTTTGATTTAATTTAAAATTCATTTTCTTTCTTTCAGAGCAATTAAATAAACGCTTGTTTTTAAAAAGTATTTTTTTACAATTAAAATAACATATACATATATAAAATCAAAAATAATTATTTTTTAGTTAGTTTTTAGTGTTCTCCTCAGCAAGCCCTTTCATTTGATACCAATATTGTGGTAGTGCAGAAAAAATAACTAGTCCGCCATCTTGAATGATCATGCAAGCATTATCATCCAAAATAAGCGTGTATACCAAATTTCAGCTCAATCGGTTAAAGACAACTAATTTAAATTTCAGTTGCAAGATTCCACCCAGAAAAACATACCTACATACCTACATTGCAAGTTAAATAAAATCTTGTAATGTAAAAACTTAACTGAACATCACATCTATCGACACTAACACGCACGTCACTACCGCTAAATTGTTATATGCCGTTAGATTAGCGCTCCCCTCGCCCCGCGCCCCGCTCCAATCACTCACCAACAAGTCATCGACGCGCGACCAATAGCAATCACTGCCACCATTATACCGCAGCCTTCCGCCTTTATACGAGTACATTACACACTCATTAACAGTCGTCCGGTATTTGGTACTCGCTTCCCTTCACTTCCTTTAAGGAGACTGATAAGGACGACGATATACGAACTTCGCTAGTATCTGCTTAAAGGTTACGCTTATTTACACTCATACTCAGTCCGGTATTTGGTACTCTGTCCGATATTTGGTACTCAGTTCCATTAAGGAGCCAGACAGAAGACGTTAGTTGTTCTCTGTTTAAGATAAAGGTCAACTGGCAGAGAGCATATAGCATTAAGTCCACTTTTTGTACAATGTGTGTGGTATTGTATAAAATGTAAATAAATAGGTAGACAATGAGATAACCTTCACGATTGCAAGCTCTCACACTACTCCACCCAAGAAGAAACCTAAGTTTCTTCTATCAGATACCTAAGTATCTGTCAAAAAAAAATCTGCCTCAGCCAGGAAAAGAACCTGAAAACCAACCGACCGAGCGGGTCGGTTGAGTCACATCTTTTTAGAAAAATCGGAACCATTATAGTTTCGTCATGTCCGTCCGTCCATCCGTCTATTCATTCGTCCGTCTGTCCGAAGTAAAGCGCTGTGACCCTTAGTGGTAGAAAGCTGTAATTTAGCACGGATATACATATTTATTTAAACTGCGAAATCGTATAATAAAAAATTTAAAAACATTTTTTTCAGGGTACCTCCCCTACAGGTAACGTGATGATGAATTTTTTATTCGTCGCGTGACCTATATTGTGAGGTATCGTTTAAAAGTTCTTTCAAAAATATAATGGGGCTTCTAAGACCATTTTCGGAATTAGGGGTCCGTTTGTGAAATATTTGGATTTAAAGTGCTAATTTTGGTTAGAGTTAAGTTTTCCCCACCCCTGCCGGTTAAACGGTTGGAGTTGGACAAGTGAAAAATTCGCAAAAATAGGTTTTATGATGGATTTACAAGGTAAACTATCACGGCTATGTTAGCATTAGTAGTTAATGAGTACCTATAAGTCGATAAACGTACTATTCTAATACGATAACCCAATGTATTGCTCGTGGCCTGACACACTTGCCCGGTTTTTTTTTTCAATAATAATTTATTCATAATTTTGGGTCTTTCAATCAGTCTGTTTTCTTACTTATTTCTTTCCAATCCTGACCAAATAGTACAATGACAATCGAAGTATATCATATGTATGTATATCTATAAAAGTAATCGACTGAAAAATTCAATTAAACAGAAAATTAAATTGTCTCCGACTACCGTTAATAGATTAGTTAATTCGCTAATCCATTAAGTAACTGTAAAATTGTTGGTAGAAAAATGAAATATTTCAATAGAAGTGGTCATCCAGTTACGAGTAGCTTATCTCCCCACCATCAGGCACCATCAGATACCATCGGACACCATCACACACCATCAAGCGATAAATTATAAACATGTTAATTGAAATATTGCGCGGATTGCCACGGAAATAAATTGCTTTAAAAACGTAACGAAATGCCGTATGACAACACATTTGGTCTGTTTCCATTGATACACTTTGATGGGATTGTATTCAATCCAAATCTAGACTGAAACTGGCCCGCTTGTATGGCACTCCGGACAATGTAAATTCCCTGACATTTTTATTTACGAAAATTGCTAAGAACACTCGATTAAATCGTTTAAATCACTTAATCAAACAATAAAAACTAGATCAAAATCGTTTCATCCGTTTGGGAGCTACGATGCCACAGACGCACGTTAAACTTTCATTTCCCCCTCAGTTTGCGTCGGGGGTTAAAAAGTTTAGTTATTATTTTCATATCTACCGCATTCATTTGACGACCCCTGTAGCGCAATGGTTACCATGCCGGATCGCCGCACCAAGGGTCCTGGGTTCGATTCCCAGCGAGGCGGAAATTTGAATGATGAGTTTGAATTTCTGTTCTCGGTCTGGGTGTGAATGTCCTTGTCTAGTGTGTTGTCCATGGCACCCACGACACAGGGAATCCTAGTGTGGGGCTATGAGTGTGAAGCGTTATTTAGCGTTATTTATTCGCAAAAAATTGCCGATATGATCTTTGATTAAATTGTAACAATGCCAGACTGAAAACCTTGAATACTGTACTTACCTATATATTTTTTAAATATCAGTTTAGTAATACTTACCATTATTATTATACCTCCAACTCCAAGGGGTCCACCTGGATAGCTACCACTCTTGAGTTTGACTCAGCCGCCATCCGACTTCCGGCTGGGGGTTTGAGAGTCACTTTTTACTTTTACTTCTCTCTTTCTTGGCCGGCAACGTGTCAGTGATGCCTTGATGACGCTGATGTCTAACCATCAAGTGGATCATCAGCTTGTTTGACGGCTATTTCCATAAAAAAACGTTTGTCGTTGACGGTAGAGAAATGGAAATGCATCACCACAGAAGCTTCGCGTGTGTCCAATCAGACAAAGAGTTGTGCAATTGTGTCCGCGTTAAATATTGATGCTCAATCCTGGTAATGTGACGGCGGGGGCGGGAGGTACCACCACCGCACTGGGTAGGGTCCGCAGCTATTTTTTTATGGAAATATCCGGCAAATGAGCTGAAGATCCACCTGATGGTATGTGGCTATCGTCGCCCATGGATATTAGCAACACCAAAGGCATCACTGATGCGTTGCCGGACAAGAAAGAGAGAAGTAAAGGGATGAAACAACTGGCTCACACTCAAGCCGTCAGTTTTCAGCCGGATCACGACTAGTCGTTTAGTGGCTGACCCAAGCAGCAGTATGATTACTATCCAGCCGGTTCCCGCGGAGAAATAACAATATTAATAATGGTATTATTGAACTATTAAAATCAATATTGCCATTACTTGAATGTTAATTCAAACAGTCACTGATTTTATCAAAGATATTTCTGTACATGTAATATCTTACATAAAGCTTACATACCTACTTACTTATCTTACTTACTATATCTATAGGTATCTTACTTACTTACATGTAATATCTTACATGTACAGAAATATCTTTGATAAACGATGATTCGTTTCTCAGATTTAAGTAGATGTATGGCTAATCCATTCATAATTTGTTAATGCAAGAGTAAATTTTCATTATTTTCAAAATGTTTAGAAGTGTCAGCTTGTAGAGGCTGTATTTGATCATGGTATCACGAGCATCTTTGAGAGTTCTTCATAATATTTTTGGTTCTTGTCTATACCTAATCGCCATTTTAAATGAACTGAACTTAACATAATCTCATCAAAAACATAAATGTGAAATGAGAGACAATTAAAAAAAAAAAAAGAATTGAGATCTAAATGGGTGCCAAGTTCTGTGTAGAAAAGCCTAAAATTTTTGTCACAAGAACATGTAATTCAAGCTCTACATTTGACTTGATTAGTTTTCACGTACCTATCTAGGATATATTATAATTGTTAAGTCTGTAAGTTTGATGTAATACCAATGTTACTTTTCTAAAGTTTGGTTTGTTGGTTGCTAACTAATGAAAACTAGTCAAGTCAAATGTAAAGCTTGAAATACATGTTCTTGTGACTAAAATTTTAGGCTTTTCTACACAGAACTTGGCACCCATATAGATCTCAATTAGTTTTCTTTGGAATTGGCTCTCATTTCACATTTATGTTTTTGATGAGATATCATTACTTTTTGTGTAGAAATTATAAATGTTTATAGATAATGATTATACCTATTGTTATTTGTAAAATTACTCTATACAGTGGAACCACTAATTCACTAGTTTCACTAATCAATATTTTTCAATTTTTAGATTTTTTTCCTTTACATACGCGTAATAGTCTACCTTGATGCCAAATATCAAATTTCTAGGTCATCTGGAACTGGGTTAGAGTTTTGATCTATAGGTCAGTCAGTGATAAAAATGACGATTTTTGGACGTTAATATCTAAATAACCATTTTAGGTGTGTTTGTGAAATTTGGAGCACATACGTATTTTGTAAGTCTCAATAAATGAGCCAAATTTGACAGGTTTATGTGGAATAATTTTTGAGCAATGAGGGGTTAAAATTGGCTCCTATTGGTTCGCCAATTCTGTTAGCTTGAAATTGGCTTGACACGCTGCCGCGTGTCTCGATAAGGTACTTAATTTCTGTACGTCCGTTCGTCTGTTGCACACTCACATAACTGAAGGATGAACCAAAACAATTTGTAATTGCATAGCGTTACAATTAGGTACCTACTAATTTGCTACTTGTCAATAAAATAAATCCAATATTCCTTAACCGAGATTTCCTTAGGTTGCGTTCAGATTATATAATATGTTATATAAGTTTTGTAATATAACACGTCCACGTTGTTTAACATTGCTTATCGTCCCTGTGAAACATGCTAAATAACTATGTTTTGTAACATGTTATGTTACGTAGTCTGGACTCACCCTTAGAGATTTCCTTCACTGCGTACAGGGCGACATGCACAGTTTGGTCGGTTTCATATGTAGGTATTTAGATATTAAAACAACCATGGTGCTTACATTTTTCACCAATAAACCAGCAAAACGTATTAGGTATTTCATAATATAAATTACACTATAGGTACAATATGTAATTATAAGATTTGTATCGATGGTATTTTAAAAAGTTTAATAATAACATTTTAGTGTTATTAAATTATATTATACATTATCTATACTAATATACCTTTATAGAGGAAAGATTTGATTTTTTGTTTGCATTGAATAGGCTCCGAAACTACTGAACCGATTTCAAAAATTCTTTTACTGTTGGGAAGCTACACTATCCCCGAGTAACATAGGCTATATTACATTTTCAAAAAATTAGGGATCCTTAATAAAAATCCAATAATGTAACCCAAGGTGTAAAAAAATAAGAAAACCGAAGCAAAGCGAGGGCGGTTACTCGTTATCAATATAAACAAACAAATATTTTACAACTTATCCCTCCCGACATACGTACATACATACATTTGCGTACTCGATGAATATCTGAACAATATAGGTAAGTAATTAATAAATGTGTGTAGAAAAATGTTTATCAGGTAACTAATTAGTAAAAAAATTGTTGACCCATCTTCAAAGCCAAAGGTGTCAAGCCATTTATATAGTGAGACAACAGCCGGCGTCACCAGCCGGGCAGCCTACCAACTCGCTCACCCTCCGCTTCACAAAGAAACCCGTCCACAAAAGAATTCCCGCCAAAAGAAAAAAACAACCCGCCTCGCGATTGGTCGATCGATGCGTGACGTCACTCGCCCCGCCCCCTAGCAACCGTCGCTACATTGAGATGAGGGCGAACGAAACGGACGAACGCGGAAACGAGATAACAATACTATTGACAGAGGACTATCGACGATAATACGATGCAAGAGCCTGTTGATTGGCGAATGAAAAAAGATTTTAATCCGATGACTTATGGTTGTTTTTTCATTGTCACAGACGTGTTACTGCCGTTAAAGGGTGCGTTGAAGCAGTCAGTCGGAGAAGCTGTTATTGTTTGGTCACCGGTTAACCGATTTGGTTAAATTCGTGTGTTAATAAGCAGACATGCAATGTTTGCAGTGCGGACTCGCTCGCACAATATACCTAATTGACTGCATACTGATTAATTGAAATGCAATTTGAATTGAATGCACGAGAAATAAATGATTTATTATGTAAATCTGCTCACCCTCACCTGGATTGTTCTGTACATACATTGTTATCTTAACATCACTTAATTATTTAGCAGCAAGTTTATTATTAATTTCAGTCGTACTAAGCTAACCAAATATTTTTGACGACAGTATACCTACAACTTGGTTTATAGGTACGCATACGAGAACGCACAACAAGACGCCAAATGACAAATCAAATTGGCATTGTAAGTTTAACGCGTCGATAAAACCGTTTGAAGTGAACCAACTACACACTAACAAGCGAAGTCTCGAGCGATCGACTCTAACACCTCGCACAATCGGCCCAATCAGAGGTAAAAAACACTATTGAGCGCCTCAATACCGTAAGGAACTCGGAGGGGAAAATGCTAATACGTCGCTTCTTGCGCCTTGCCAAACAAAATCACTTCGCGACCCCAAATTCGCACTTTCAATGGGCAATTTCACCCCCCTCGGAGGCTCCGCCCCAAAGGCATCCCTAGTCCGTCGGCGGCGAGACGGTAAGACGGTTAGTCGGCCTCGCGCGCTCGAGTGAAATGGACGTCCCTGAGGACCGTTTCTTCGGGTCTCAGACGCCGGACCGCTCGGAGACCAACAGCCCGCGATCGCAGATGAGCAGTCCTAACTCGACCTCATCGATCAACGTGACGGACCAGTCGATTTCTTTATCGCAGCACCAGCAGAACTTGGAGACGTTGAATCGGATGGGGATGTTCTTCCATGCGCAACAGATGCATCTCAACCAGAGCTTTGACGCGGTGAAGTCTCGGTTGGGGCTGACGCAGGTGCAGGTGGCTGGGGTCAGTCAGGGTCCGCGGCATACCATAGACGCCATCTTGGGACTGAGTGGTGGAAGACAGGGCGGGAGAGTGCAGGAGTTTGAACGGGAGAGGGAGTGTGATCCAGTGCCCGTGTCGCCGGGTGCCGGTGAAAGTGCTGGTAACGTTTCATTCGCTTTTCAGTTTACATTCACAAGAGTATTTTCACATTCATCAGGATTTTCATGATCTTCGATTTGTGTTGATTCTACAATCTGTACGTTTGGATTTGGAAAAACGAACAGGGAATTTAGTTGAATAGTGCCTGGGCTTCACTATTTATTGAGGATTTGACATTTGAGAGGATTAAATTTAGTAATGATGTACATTACTCGATTATAGATTACGGAACTTTTCAACGAATGATAGTAGGTACATTTAAAAATCTGGATAGCTTTTTATGTGTAAGCCGAAAAGCCATCCGACGGTATGTGGTCACCGTCATCCATGGACATTAAGAGAATCGAAGGCGTCACCGTTACGTTACCAACTTTCTGGCCAAAAGATGCGGGAGATCCGCAGTTGCATTGAAATGAAAACTTCAGAAGTTTTTAGGCAAAGAGTTCCGATCACTTTTATCCACACCTTTTCGTTCATATTAACCAGAAAACGGACGCTACCTAAACATTTACTAATTCAAATCAAATGAAAATCGATTATTATTCTAAAGGTTACATCAATTACTTATTTCCATTTGAGTTTAATATCGGTTTTAAATTTTCCTAACTCTAAATTAAAAGCATATCACGGCAAAAGTGAACATTTTAGTGAAATGGTTTGTTAATAAAATTCTGTTATATTTTACTGAGCCCGTCGGCCATCAACGCCGTAACAATTGACATAATATTTGGTTATTTTAAATTTACTTACATGAAATAGTGTCTGTTGTTTTATTTTTGTTAAAAATTAAATTCCTAGTAAAATTCAGAATACAATTTACAATTAGTTACAATTTTATTTAATCCATCCAATCAGTTATTTGATACATTCAATTTATGATGGATGCAGGAAGCCTCTGGAACCTTCTAAATACAAAAGCTTTCCAATGTTTTCTACAGGTCATCAGGTCGAGTGCTTCTTTTTTTTTGCTCTTTGCATAGATCTCTTCTAAGAATTTTACTTCTCCATTTGTTTTTACTTCTTCTAAGGCTTCGAAGACATCGCCTTCGATTTTTTTCTTTCATTCTTCAATAAAGACATCGTTTTCACTTCGATACTTTACTACGTAACAATAATTTGTTTTTAATTGTTTCTTAATGTTAAGTTTTTATTATTATACCTTAATTCCTCAAAATGTAGTCCATATTAACATATTTATATTAAACAAGCAAGATTAATGCAACCTCTCCATTGCCTCGAGTTGCTGCCTAACAATGTGCATGTGTCTATTCTATTTATATTACATGTGTTACACAATAAACAAATTATGAATTGTTTAAAAAACCGGGCAAGTGCGTGTCAGGCCACGCGCAATGAAGGGTTCCTAAGTAGTAAGTTTATCGACTATTACTACTCACTCATTAACTACTTATGCTTACGTAGCCGTGATAATTTTCCTTGTAAATTCATCATAATTATTATAACCTATTTTTAAGATATTTTCACTTATTCAACTCCAATCGTTTAGCCAACAGGGGGGGGGGACACTTGACTCTAATTAAATAAGCACTTTAAAGCCAAATATTTCGCAAACGGACCCAAAAATGTAATTCCAAAAATGGTCATAAAAGATCCATAATATTTTTGGAATACCTGTTCAACGATACCCCACACTACAGCGTATGCGCGAATAGAAAATTCATCCTCACGTTATCTACAGGGGAGGTAGCCTGAAAAAACATGTTTTTCAATATTTTATTCTACGATTCTGAAATTTTAATAAATGTGTATATCCATGCCAAATTACAGCTTTCTAGCACTAAGGGTCTCGGCGCTTTGCTTCGGACAGAGGGACAGACCGACGGACGGACGGAGGGACATGACGAAACTATAAGGGTTCCGATTTTAGTTCGGAGTCCTAAAATTAATTTCGATTCAAAATCATAAGAGTGATACGTTACTACGTGATATTATTATCATTATAATTTAGATATAATGTGAAGGTATTTAAATATAAGTACGCTTGATATTAACCGCGTGAAAGAACGGTTAATTACACCTTAAATCTTAAAATCGGAAATTATAGAAAAATCATTCGCATGTCTTCCGCGACGCGCCATCGCCGCGCCGCCGCGATGATTGCTAGGAGATTTTTTATAACGATATGAGATATACTACAGAAGATAAAATAGGTTATAGGTACATAGTTGTGAAGCCGAGATCAGTGTAGTGATCGAATGTCATCTATAACATTATAAACAGGAAAGATTTGATTATTTGTTTGCATTGAATAGGCTCGAAACTACTGAACTGATTTGAAAAATTATTTAACTGTTGGGAAGCTACACTATCCCCGAGTAACATAGGTTATATTATATTTTCAAAAAAATTAGGGATCCTTAATAAAACTCTAATAATGTAACCCAAGGTGTAAAAAAAATAAGAGTGCCGAAGCAAAGCGAGGGCGGTTACTCGTCGTATTATATAAATCTGCAATATATTTGCATCAATAGCTTGCGATATCTGAGGCAATCAATTTACTGTTGTTCTTCCCCTCATTGTAGGTACACTCTTAGGTATATCATGAAGTGTTTTGAACGGAGTGAACATAAATTCTCTCCAACGAAAATGTTTGATTTACATATAGTTCTTTCTATAAGCAGGCACGAGGCGCGTTGACTTCTTGCTCCGGAGACGTCGTAGTCATTGTGAAACTGTTCTAGACTAATTATCGGACCATTCACGCATTGCTCCAACAGTGATATTTAAAAAATATTACGTTATACCCTTACAAATCAACCAAAAAATCTGTTCCGAAAAGAGCTACAACACACACGTTTATCTTTTGTTTCACTACACCAATCACATTGGTATAATACACGAAGGCATTTTAACGCTGTATGTCAAATGTCAAGCACTTCTGACAACAACAAAAGCGTGCGTATCGTCTTGTATTGACAGAGCGACTACGAGCAGAACGGTCAATTGCCTGTTGTTACGCTCTTCATCGTCGGCGCGCTAGTGATATATCCACCTCTTTTTTACAATTGTGCTCCAATCAGCCTCGCGATTTGACAATACATTCGATTGGGCAATTAAGGTTAATTTGCGACGTCAATCTAGTGTGCATTTGTATAGATAGAGTATACAGTGATAATTATAATACGTATTAGCTAAACTTAAACGAAAACGTTACTAGCACGCAATAACATTGTTGTTGTCTGTCTGTGTCTCTGTCCATCTGTTAATGACGGGGATGGTCGGTGAATTAAATAAAATATTATAACCGTTTGGAATTAGTGAAAGATTGTTAATACTTATTAGGACACAGAAAATATTGACAGTGAAAAAAGACAAAAGAAAAATATAAAAATAGTGCTCGCCGATTTAAATAACGAATAATAGTAAAATTAAAAATCCTCGAAGTGAAGAGACGTCTTGTCTTGGACGGCTGGAGTTTTGCCACGCGTGTGTGTCTTTGACATGCGTGAACACCATCAGTTTGTCTCCGGACATCACATTTTGGTGAACGTGAACGGATTACAATGATATTGGTGAATTTGTATTGTGAAAAATTGACATCCTAGGAAATGCAACGGTTCCCCTGAAGAACAGGATGAAAGCTTGTATTTACATACATGTCTTTATATTTTTAAGACGACACAAAACAAACGTTTCGTTTTGATTTTGTATAAATTCGCAAATTCGTAAATATAACTAGGTAATTTAATATAAACGCAGCTTTTAATTATGTCAGAAAGATAAAGTCATTAATCATTATACATTATATATCACAACATCCGCCGGATCAGCTAGTATGTAATAGGTAGTTTTCTAAAACTACGGAATGAATTAGATATGTATATTAAAACGGCTGGAACGGCGGTGGCGGCCGTCGGTGCCGGTCAAATCTTGTTCACAACAATGTGGATGTAGAGCAGTGTTTTAGGACGAGTTTTCACATTTGGAACAAACTTGGTACTACTTGTTATTTAAATATTCATTTTAATTAGTTTAAAAAATATTAATAGTAAACAGAAATTAGTTTTGGCATGAAATTTATATTCCTCTTTAAATTCTTTTCATTTCGTGTCATTCTTATTTTTAAATTATGAGTTGCGATAAAAAAGACACGCCCCAACTCAGAGTCACTAACGGTTACTTTAATCTCCCCGAGAGCCTTTTTCCTTTCCCTATAAGCACGAACTAAAACTAATTCATCGTCGGATCTTTTCGCAATATTCTTGGTTTTCCTTGTGGACTGGTTTATTTAACTCACTAGCTGTATCGTTATCCATCACGATAAAGTGAATAATAAAAAAAAATACAATAATATACAATCAAAACACCGAAATACCGCGGAACACTTGCATGAATAATTGAGAATATAAATACGGTCAGTTGATGCGAGCTATGGGTGCCGCCATATTGGCCTGCCGCCATATTGGATATCCTGGCTGTAATGCGACATGCGATAGATGAACGAAAATTTTGGGGCGATAAAATAAAAGTTTCACTTAAAAAAAATAACGACTAACGCCCCAACTCAGAGTCACTAACGGTTACTTAAATCGCTCCTTAGTACAGAATTTGTGTGGTGATTCTTTACTAAGGAGCGATTAAAGGAACCGTTAGTGACTCTGAGTTGGGGCGTAAGTAAATAGGATATACCTACTAGTTTTGGAGAACGATGTCTTAGTATCGTGTAAAATAGAGAATTTAATTCTTAATATTTATTCATTGAAGATGATATTTATTTATTCGATAAAATATGTCTACCTATCGGTACCTAAAATAAAGATGTGTTTCGAACCTGAAATAGAAAATAAAAATCGAATGGACAATTTGTCAAACCCATTGTTAATCATTTTTTATTAAAAAATATGAAACTTTAGTGCCTAATAATTTCTTAATAAGTAGATATACGAGTACAGTCACAACGCAATCACCTGTAAATGGAATACCAAAAGCCAATTGCCCCTTCACTTTTAATGAACATCCTTGTTCAAACATCAAATCAGTTCAAGATAACTATTACTTACATTATTAGTTACTACATAAATTAACACGTATGTATTTTAAAACACTGCCATCACGGATCTGACGTTACAGAGTAGGTATGTGGCGATAGCAACCGCAGATAAGTGCTGAGTGGTTGCAGGTTGCTGGTACCCTAGTACATGCCGTTACCATTGCGTAGCGAGGTGTGTCCGTGTCATTCAAACACTTGCCATTAACTATTAATTTATTAATGGCTTAGAAATTCTGCGAAAGCGTTTGATCGAGCGGTGTTACCTTTGTAATTCGGCTTCGTTCGAATTTTAATTTGATTGTAAATTGACAGATCTGATTGCCAATAAAAGAATAATGACGTAACTTTGATGTGAATGATTGTATTACGCAAAACATTAACATTGTATTATAATTTTTGTGCGTAATTAAGTGATTCGTCCAAAGAATTTTGATGATAATTTAAATCAATGTTTGATAAACAAATAAATAACTGACTTCAAAGAAAAACTTCGAGTGCCTAAGGTCAACTAAAATATATATCGGTAAACATGTACATATATTATCAAAATATTTGATGAGTTCCCTCGATTCTTCATACATCATCGAAATTGACTGTTGATGAATTCCCTTTCATTTGAAAAAAAAATGAGAGGTGTCAAGGGACACCCGGATGGAACGAAGTTCCTTGCAGTCAGTACTAGGATAGCAAAAACATGCAGCAAGTGTGCCAAAACAAATCTGGGGTATTAAATTTCTCATCAGCTTTGTTCACCTAGTAGCAATTAATTAAAGCGAGTAGGTACTAGGCGACCAGAAGTCTTCGATGTTGCGACATCAGTGACACCGTACATGCCACAGTATGTACTATCTTATTCACTCTTCGGTATTTAGCATAAGCACAACTTTTTTGAAGTCGCTTATAATTATAGAACCGTTAACCACGTCATTGAGTAGTTTTCAAAACATTATTTAAATGTTAAAGCGGCTTCATCATTGCGTTTGGTCCAATTAAAACCTGTATGAATAAAACATAAAAGTTTGCACCGTAGCTTTAAGTACAAGTAGGTCGGTGTAGTTGACGTCGGTTCTCGGTAATTTGTGTGAAATTATTAATTAGTGTTATGTTATCTGCCATCTAGAGGCTCGCGTGGCCGCGTGGCCGCTGACACTCGTGTTCAAATAACTTTCCGTGTTGTTTCAAGCGGCCGCCTTATATGAATAGGCCGAGCTCCTGCCACGGTTTAAATTATCATGTGAATACTTTCACTTCGCAAAACCTACACCGATCATAACACCAATACGCTTACAATTAAAAAAATGTAGAGGCATATTTGTTTAACTTTTGTTCTATTTCAATATTTCAAAATACTCGTATACACGGTATTTGTTTTTGAAGTTATACTGCTTAGTGCATATGCGACTTGCAAAAAGGTTGCGTTAAACGTTTGCGCTACCATGGAGGGGGTTTGAAAGCACTGGATAGATGGCCCTAGCTTCTTATTATCTTTGTCTTTTATAATTTAATGTTATTACTTATACAAATCTCACAAAGTCTCAACAGCGTGATTCAGGTTCGTGAACAACGCCATCTAGTTTGTACTTGTGTAAACATAGGTAGTCCACAAGTAATATTTTATTATATTAGTGACTTGAATATTTTGATAACTGATATGACGGTGGAAGTTCAATCGGTCGTCGAGAATGACGAATTTATGATTAATGTTTCTTGCTTTTATTTTTATTTAGCACAAAAATAGTTTTTGAAAGATAATTAAAACTGATACACGTTATTAAATTAAATATTTATTTAATTATGTCAAAGAAGTATGTTTTCTCACGCGCGTACAAAAGTACACGCACCCTTTTTAATTTACATTTTTGTATACCTGTCCTACCTAGATAAACCTATTGAAATATAACAATCACTATATCCTATTAATATTATAAATGTGTTTGTGAAGATGTTTGGATGTTTGTTCCCCAATCACGCCACAACTACTTAACCGTTTTGGCTGAAATTTGGAATGGAGATAGCCTATACCTTGAATTAAAATAGTAAAGTTCAGGGTTCCCGCGGGATTTGTAAGAAATTGATAGCCACGGGCGTCATCTAATATCTAATAGTAAAAAATCGATATTGACGCTTCGATACAAATACCTACCTTTACTTAATTATTTAATCATGGGCTAGTAGACTATGGATTTAATGATTAGTTATGGACTCCTTAAGACTAAATAAACGAACCTTTAGAAGTGGGGGCGTTAGTCTTGGAGATCGCAAGCAGTAGGCCATGAGGGAACTCTTAACACTAGGTAAGACATTCCTATGCCTTGGTCTGAGCTCTAACCTCTGCGGCGTTGGTAACTAGTACCGAGGTCACATTACGATAAACTTCATTGGAAGATTTAGAAGACACGACAACGACTTCTGATGAACATACACACATACTGTAGGTGAGTGCCTCAGATGGCAATTTACGAATATTTTGACGGAAAATAAAGTTTAGTAAATATTTTCATTTTTTTAAACGAATAGATGCCGTAGGTACCGTAGGTGCCGTAGGTACCGTAATAGGTGCCGTAGGTATGGGGACATTGAAAATCATGTTTAGAATCTTAAGAATGAATACTGGGAAAAAAATATTTTATTGTGAACCAAAAAAAAAAGTTCGGTATCGGACACTTGATGTAGTGTTACGTCACTGAAAAATTGCCATCTCTAGTTATCACTGTCACTTCAAGTCTGTGCGCGTGACCTGCAGCTTAAAGCTTGCACACCAGTGAATGTTATTATAGCGAGCCTCGGCTTTGCTCGCGTGATGATGAAAATCCATTCAGTAGTTTATACGTGAAAGAGTAATTAACATCCATACAAACTTTCACATCTATTATATTAGTAGCATCTCGACATGACGTCATGGCTTAATTACATATTTAAACTTATCTACAGTACGGCAGTCGGAATTATAATTCTGAGTCGTCATTGTGCCGTGGTCGTGTGGTCGTGTAGTCGTGTCGTCCGATATAAAAACGGTCATTACCGTCGCGTGTCCCGTTAATTGCCGACTCCGGCCGAATTTGTATTAATTAGCGTTCGTTTATATTTCACATTTGTTCGCGATTTATAACGCCCATTAAAATAATCAGAGAACAGCTCCGACTGGCGATACTGGCGTGCTTACGATATTACCACGTTTATTAAGGAAATTGTGTGTTTGCGTTGCTTATCAACTAATCCGTGGGTGCGTATTATAATTATCGTTGGTTTAATGTTGGCAGACCTGCTCGTGGAAATGTCATGAAGAATAATATTCTCATGAGACACTCACAAGGCACAATTCACTGAACTGGTTATCTTATTGTCTGCATATTTTGGTTCCAAGTAGGTTTTCTATTGGTTTTTCAATATCAAAGACATGTGAGACGCTACTTCATTAGACTACGAGGTGCGTGACTACGTTTTAACCCTACAAACCTTACGAAATTTGAGTAGTATTTATCCAGGCTGGTCCCCGGATGATCGGAACGTTCCACGATCGAACGGATCCAATGTTCCACGGATACAACTCGGCGCGTTCCCGGACAACAATTGTAACAAATTAAGTCTTCTAATTTATTTTACGTTACAAATTAAGTCTTATAATTTATTGCACTAAATTCAAAATTCATTATAATTTGATATATGGGAAGAAATGGGAATAATGAAACGACCAAGCTAAACTTTTTACGTTTGAAGAAAAAAGAAAAAAGACCTGTACCTATCCAGCAATAGACTACACTAAATTCCAATTGTAATAAATGTGCATGTTTTTATTACGTTTGTATGTTTGTTACTCAATCATGCAAAACCGGCTAACGGATGTAATTCGGTATAAATTATAATATGAATGAAATCCCTTTTATTTACTACTTTTGATGTTTTTGACATGTCGTTTTATACGTAGGGACCGTCGATCTGTTTCAGTGGAATAAAAGGTAAAGATAGGTAAAGATAATAATACCCTTAAAACAGGTTCTAATAAGCCGCTGGTAATTACTCATGTTTTGACTGGTTTCAGGTGTAAATATAATTTTTCTTCTAATTTTTAATTTAAAAAACAAGTATATTTATGCAAATACATGCCAAACGAGTTTTTTGGACATCATTCTCACCAAACATCACCGCCAAGAAAGAAGAGAGTACTCTAACCCGCCACAATACAATACTAATTGGATAGATTTGAACTAACTTGATTGAACTGATAAAATTAGGCAAACATAAAAAAAGTTTTATGAAGCAAAGCGATGGCGAGTTACTAGAATTCCATAAAATTAAAAGTATGTGTAATTAGCTGACCCTGCGAACTTCGTTTCGCCTAACAAACTATTTTTTTGCTAAACTAAAGGTAGCCTAAGTTACTCCTTGTTACATCAGGTATCTGTCAGTGAAAGTCCCGTCAAAATTGGTAAAGCCATTTCAGAGATTAGACGGAACAAACAGACAGAAAGACAGACAGACAGACAAAAAAAGAAAATGGGAGGTGTCAAGGGACACCCGGATGGAACGAAGTTCCTTTCGATTAATTAGTGAAGGAATTGTAATAAAATTTTATTTTTTTCAAGTTATATTTTTTTTTATTATTAACAAATATAATGTAATATAAAGTTAATCAGTAGGCTCAATTTTAGTCGGCTTGCTTTCTATAAGAGAGAGAGACAGACAGAGAAACATGCGCACGCCGCACGACTTGTAACGACGCCGCACGAGTTGTAACGACGGCAAAAACTGTCGTTACAACTTTTCGTCTTAATTTTTTCCGTCTAGCCCCTTTCCGCAACGCGCGTTATGGAACTTCGTTCCAAATTGTAAAAAAAATGTATTGGTATCTTAGCAAAAAGCAGTTATTTTAATATTACCTGTTTGTAATCAAATTTTATTTATTTGTATGGATTTCATTGGAACTGGCGGGTTGATGTTGATAACATTATTAAAGGATGAGTTGGTTTGAAATTAATTAAAAGATACAAGTAAGCAGGTGTAATTGAAAATGACAATGAAGTCATTCCAACGTGGCATTTGCAACTGTAGGTCCGGTTGGACAGACTTTGAATAATTGATGGTTTTTCAGTGAAATGGTTGCCATAAAAACTGCCATAAAAATGATTCGTATATTGCAGCCAATATCTTGCATCCCACTACTTATTTACATCAATCAAAATATGCACTTACCTACCGACCAATCAAACCTCATGCGACAATGTAACCAATCACCAATCTAATCAGACACCATCATCAGATATCGCTCAGAACTTATGTTTTGGTTAATTAATGTAGGTTATTCAAAGTACACATTATTTGTCATACAAACTGAAATTAATAGAGCTTCCGTGCATCATAGAATATGTCATTATATCTAGACCACGGATAAGCAGTGCAGTAAGACTTAGTTCCTTCAGTCATCGACCATTGATACTAAGTAATGAGCCGTTTTCTCTTTTATGAAGTGCGATTATATTTTGACTATAATCCCATCTCATCATCGAATGGGATGGCCAAGCAAATCTGATGGACGGGATTATAAATTATTCGAAGTTTAAAGATTTATTAAGAATTTTAGGATCAAAATCGATTGATAGAATATAGCGAACGATAGCTGATAGATAGACACGTCAGATCGTACCTTAATAACCTCTAAGATATCTAGATGCCTATATTCTTAGTTAAAATAACCATAGGACGTTTTGATCGCATGTGGACCATGATAGACTAATGGGAAACGGTACAAAAAAGAGAATTTAGACACTCACTATTGATAACACTTGATAAGTTTTTATAACATACCCCAAAGACTACGTTAAGCTGTAAAATATCAGAATACATATGGCGGTGTTCGGAAAGTTACTGAAGAAAATGGATTGGATTCCCATTTTCCCATTTTGTTACAGATGTAGTGTGGGCGCAACATTCAAACGGGGGCGTGTTAAACCAACGCAAAATAAACTATTTGAGGTGGGCTACAGGTAAACCAAGTTGCACCATCTTTCGTACCCACGTAACTTAACATTTTTAGAAGCAACTACATATTATAGTGCGTCACAAAAATATGAATACATTTGTAATAAACATTAAAAAATCAAACGGATAGGCAGACCAACACTCCTGAAAAAGGGTAAGTCGGGGCAGAAAATACACTTATGACAAATACAAATACCTACTACTAGAAATGCCATATAACATATTATGTCATATTGTACCCTAATTTTCTCTCTTACGATCAAAATTGTTGTCCTATGTGATTTTTCAGAATTAATTAAAATTTGACGTATGTCTTCCCATTTATCCGACAAACTACAGCTAACAGATCAGGGTTAAACAAACGTGATTCCTCATTTATTTTCAAATTATAGCCGTGCAGACAGACTACAACCAAACATCCATTCCATTACGAGTGGGAGCGGCCGCAACGTAATCGAATGCTGAATACGAATCGATTGTCCGCCGCAATCGAGTTACCGTAATAAAGCGGCGATTACAGCGACATCTACGTAGTTGCCCCGAGCTCGCTCATTGGACGAATTATACGTACGTTGTCTGTAGCAGGTTATGACTTGCACTTTGTAATTCACTTCGATATCTTTATTCAAAATAACTTATTCATGTAGTCACTGATACACTTAGGATACATAAACGAGCAATTCTTGTCATGGTAATCCGATGGTGCGTTCGATAATTATAAATTTATATCTATTAATATTATTCCAACAGTGTGGGAAGTAGCGTAGCTGGGTCGGAAGATGTGATCTAAACGAAAACTTTTAGAAGTCATTATTGGTTTATGTTATTTCAATAACTGAGGTCTTACGAACCTCTTAAAACCATAATATTGAACTTAACGCGAGATTATAAAGCCATTACAATCTAAAATCCTTTTATCTAACAGTAAATAAGATAGAGACATCACTTTAATTCAATCTCGAAACCGACGGCCGCTGTCATTCTTAGCCGATTAGGAAATCAGAAATCGTCCAGCGACAAATTTGAGTTGTGCCAGCCCTGTCACGGCCGATTGAGTGATCAAAACACGCCACAACTCCAATACCGTCGTCTCTATCACTCGTGCGGGATACGGCGCCGTAAGAAAGAGACGGGTCGTCGCATTAAGATCGCCGAAGAGATTACCAGCGGCAGACCAAAACAAATAAAAACATTATGAGCAACGCATTAAGATGTTTTACACTTATCGCGATACGATCTCGCCTCTCCTTTTTGTAATAATTATCGATAATCTGGCAACACTCGCAGCATTATCGGCCATAATGGCTTGTCTCGTTGTTTTTTCAATGTTGCAACCCTAATCACGTGTCAGATTTGGTGTATTGGTACATATTAAAGGTCTTCGGCTTTAATGATTTTTTAAAATTTAATTTCTTTTTTGTGCTTATTAATTGGTAGTGATTGAGTCGTTCGAGGTAAGGCGGGGGGGGGGGGGGACGGGACGAGCGGGAGCGGGGGGGAGGGGGACGAGCGGGCGAGGCACTATCCGCGCACTTGACACTTTAATGAGTCTTATGTTAATGATAATTTCATTGTGCGATGATGGCCGCTTAATTTGTGAAGTTTTTCATTTGCGGGTCAATCTGAATATAATGAGTTGATTTATAATTATAGACCGATGTATATTGCATTATACGGCTCACCTCATTACGCTTCGTAGTTTAGTGCAAAAAATACACGGCTAGTGTTGACAAAAATTGTTTGTTTCTTTAATTTCACAATTTTTTTGGAATAAATTTAAATATCCAATTTATGATAACGTTACAATTTTTGAAAATTTAAACTACTAAATATTGGACTAAGTATTAATTTAAGTTACCACTTAATAGGTTACTGAACTACGAGTAATTCAAGGGTATAAAAACATTAGGATAGTGGTTAATAATAATGCACTACAAAGCTATTTTCATTTCATACCACGAAGTGGATTTTTGAAGTGAAAACTTCTTTAGAGGCGCTTTGAGCGTTTTTCAGATGAGAAAAAACCATTGAACTCGCGACACCGTTACCGACACCTCGACACCTCTGTATATTTTCATCGTCATACACTAGGTGGCGTTGTTCTTATTTCTAAATCACGCTATCGAGTGTACGTTGGATGTTATAGTTTAGGAGTCACTAATAATAATAATACTACCAAAAAAGCGGTGCTTTAAAGGGGCTCGCAAAGTTTTCTACCTCGTTATTTTGAAGCCAGTTTTTAAAGAGAATTAATAATTATTAATGAGTGGATTATTACATGGGCTTCTGTAAATAATTCATACGACAAATGGTTTTTATTCATTTTTAATTTTTATTTCCCCCATACAAAAATAACAACTAAGAAGTGTTTCTTAATTTTATAGATAGTTATTGTTATTTTTGTTCTGTTAATTTTATCCAAACACAAAATTTCTCATACGAATTTCTTTTTATTTTCTACACTTCATCCAAGAACGGTTTTTTTACGTTCTTTACGACCAATCATTTGGGGGTAATCTATGCGGCCAATTAACGCGTGTCTTCGTGGCGTTTGATAAAACAACAACATTCGATGTCATTAAAATTTCCGATAATTTTTCAACCTCTGTCAGTCGTGTGACCGGGAGCTGGTTTGGACCTAATCGTACGGACGACACGAATTTAAGCGTAATATTATTATATACTGTTTTAAATATAAATGATGTTATTTCTCTTATTGAGATCATTGTACAATCGAATATCGAGTTAAAAATAAACGGTTTAAATTTCAAGACTCGCGTTTTTGCCTTTTAAAATGGCCGACGTTTTATTTTGCCCATGTCCATTTTTCATCTCTATTTTAGAACTTAATATACGTTACTTACCTAATAAGGTATTTTAAAAGTAGAACATAGTTGACAGAACGGTGGCGTAAAGTAAACGCACGTTTGCTAAAATTTGTATGGGACCGAAGCTTTTCTTTTCACTGCCGCTAGATGGCTCTGCTTCGGTCCCATACAAATAATTTACGTGCGTTTACTTTACGCCGCCGCTATGTGAAGTATGTTCTGGGCGATATATTTAAATATATATTGGATTTTTTTAAATATTTTTATGGAATGTTTTTTCTTGAAATATTTTTTACTGAAATATTTTTTTAAATAAAATTACACTTGTCCGTTGAAGTTTCACTTCTACTATGTGTCCCAGCACTCATTTCGATTAAGTATTATGTTAATTTTCTTAAGGTAAATTTATTGGTAAGACAAGATAATATTGGCAAATATTTGTATTATAAAATGCGAAATGAACGCTGAAATAAAGCGAAGTACACATGAATCATAATCTTGCGCGATGACACGGTAATGGGCGGTAAATGACCATTTTCCGGTCCGCGGACGGCGCGGCGGCGAGCTTGGTCGGTGGTCGGTGGTGGCACTGTACAGAGCCTACAACACATTAATAACCTCAGGTGACTGGTACAAGACATAGGGCTTGTTTCACAATCTTCAAGTAGAGTCCTGAATAAGCTATTCGCCGGTTAAAGTGACGTTAAAGTGTCATTTTACATACACGAAATGTCAACTTAACCAACGAATAGCTTACTTCGGACTTACTTGAAGATTGTGAAACAAGCCCATAGACTATTTCATTTCATTGAATAATCTATACATCTATACATACAAATGAATAAAATTGGAGTGTCTGTTTGTACTATTAAAATAACCGATTTTTACTAATTGCATTTGGATGTATACACGGTAAATATACCAAAACAACATTTTTCACAATTTTTGTCTGTGTGTCTATCTGTCTGTCTGTCTGTATGTTTGTTCCGGCTAATCTCTGAAATAACTGGTCCGATTTTGACGGGACTTTCACTGGCAGATAGCTGATGTAACAAGGAGTAACTTAGGCTACTTTTACGTTAGAAAAAAAAACTAGTTTGTTAGGCGATACGAAGTTCGCCGGGTCAGCTAGTTAAATACTATAATGTAATCTTAAATTAAAATTTAAAAATCCTCGACAGTTTAAGAACACACTGGATCAGTCACCTCTCAGACAAAAATGACTAGATCAAAATTGGTTCATCCGTTTCGGAGCTACGATCCCACAGACAGACATACAGATACACAGATTCACAAACACTCAGATACACAGATACATAAACATGTCAAACTTATTACACCCCTCTTTTTTCGTCGGGGATTAAAAATTGTTACTCATCGACCTGAAAGATACTTAAGTGAAAGGTTAATCGAGAAAAACTGTATAGACTATCTGATTGAAACGGTTAGTTGATTTTTATTTTCGTTGACTTAGGGCTTGTTTCACAATTTTCAAGTAGAGTCCTGAATAAGCTATTCGCCGGTTAAAGTGACGTTAAAGTGTCATTTTACATACACGAAATGTCAACTTAACCAACGAATAGCTTACTTCGGACTTACTTGAAGATGGTGAAACAAGCCCTTATTATTATTTGAAGGCGAATCAATTGCCGTTGTTAATAACTTTAAAACAAAATTATTTACTTACTGTTAATTTAGGATCTTAACTTAGTTTATAATACTTAATAGTTAATTTTATTTTTCGCTTGTTAGTTTTTTTTCGTTGTTTTAATTTTTGTTAAAAAGTAATTATGTTCGTAAGTGCTCGATCTGAATAAAATGAAACTAAAAATTAAAATGTGTGCAATTCACACGTGGTAGAAATAAAACCTTCAAAAATAAAGGTATTAATTTAATAACGTGTATCAGTTTTAATTATCTTTCAAAAACTATTTTGTACTAAATAAAAATAAAACAGTGGTAACTCTTAGTAATTCGTAGTAACAGTGGTCTCTTGACATATTATGAAGAGTAAAATGAGCAGCTAGCGCCATCTATCCAGCAATAAGACGAATTTCCTATCTTGTTCCTCGCGCCATCTATGAATACAACTTAGCACTTTTTAAAGTTATACAAAGAGAACCACGAATATTGTATAATGCTTCCTATCTCATTTTCTCCCACGTTAAATCTTATGAATTTATGTGTCCGTCTCTTTTTACTGTCCCTTTTTCGTTTCATCGACTTTCAAATAACAACGATGCTAAAGAGGTTTTCACTTCAAAAAGCACAATATAAACGTAACCGAAAACAGACAAAGTCGCGAGCAGGGCTAGCGTAATGAATCAAATGTAATGCTGTGTGTTGTGTGTTGTGTGTTCTAACCCATTGTCATGTTGTACCAGTATGCGTTACCAGATTTGAATATAATTGCATTACCGCGGCCGCTCGGAAGTGCATTACCATACGCAAACTGTTCCCCCTCCCCTCCTCCCTCGCCCGTGCCTCGTGTACGATAATTGTACCTCTGCCGTCATCTATCATCTTTGCAAACGTTGTGATGGATGATCGCAGAGGTTTCAGTTTTAACAATTCGGTACGATGAGGATTGCTTCGTTTAACCGTAGATTACGATTTGATTGTGTACGGATTTTTTTATTACTCGTAAAATATGGTTGTCTGTAAAGTCGGTTTACGGACGGTAGTTTAACGTGACAACGTCATGACAAATCTCCGCTCCGCTCCGCCCCGCTCCGCTCCGCCCCGCCCCGCTCCGCTCCACTGAACTACCTGCCTACGGCATCGGCTACGATACTCCGATCGTAGCCGATCGTGCCTCTCTCTCGCTTTTGCCGCTCTCTCGCTCGCGGAACGCTACATTTTTTCGTGCGTGCGCCCGGCGTTCATCGTTTTAATAGACGTTATCACGTCAAAAATATATTAAATATAGGTACCTACTGTAAACTGGTTTAGGTAATCGTCGCGGGTTGTACAACACCTACATGTTTGTACCTTTAAATTTTCATCGACCTACTAGCTACAAAAGTTAAGTTACCTAATTAAAACAAAGTTCTTTTGGTGTGCCACGCCCATTTAGAAATTATAAAAATACATAGGTACTGCACGAGGTACACGTTTCCGTGGTATAATTTTGAGGTACAGAACCCAAATGTATCCGATTAAAATTATCAGGATCCTTCTGATAGCGCATAGGCTGCACCCTACATAGACGCGTCTGACTATACTTAAGTTAAAAAGTCTTACGCACGTTTATAATCTTTATTTCGACACTTCATGCCGTCACACGAGCAGACTAGCCAACTGATGAGGTCACCGCCACCCATGAGCATCAGTAACACCAAGTACATCACCGATTCGTGGCCAAGAACGAGGAGAGGAGGGACTGAGGGAGAAAGAAACATTTGTCCATCCGATGAACGCCCGGCGCTTGCTGTCCGTATTGCGATATTACGCAGAGCAGTCGGAAGTACATTAGCATACACAAACACACGGACTGGTTGATTTATTGTTTGATTTATTGTACCGTGTACCGTAGTAGTTGTACCGTAGTGTCAGGGTAATTGCTGCTGGTATCTGATAGTAGGTACCTATGTACATATCTGCTGGTGTCTGCCATCTCTGTGGGGTGAAGGCTACCACGTGTTTGTGTTTAATGGAGCTGATGACACGAAGCGAGATAGAGCTTTGGGGCTAATTTCTTTGTAAAAGATGTTTTTGTGAATACATATAATGGACGAAATTGTAGTTAGGCTTTTATCAGTTTATCAATAGATGGGCTTTTACCAATGGATGAGGAAATTACTTCTTCTCTCGCTCTTCGGAGGCCTTTCGAGAGACTCACTGACAAGTGTATTTTGTACTCCAGTTGCAAGCCATAATAACATAATAGTATTAAGTTAGTATTAGTCTACTTTGCAACAATCCGCGGATAACATGTATGATGGTATATACTTTAAGACATGCGTGGCACCTCCCTCCCTCCCACAACGGAAACATGCACTACAATAATTAAAAGTATATACCAACATACATACCAGCACCAACACGTGTTTCGCCCCGAAACGGAGCATCATCAGGGTAAGTTGACTCTACGATGGTTAGTCGCAAAGTGAACATCGTTCACTGAGCGTGGCGTATTTATACCCTACTCGCCCACTGGTTATCTAATGAGGTTGTTGATAATTAGTGATTCACGCCGGCAGAAACCGGGTCTGACGTAATCTGGTGATTATTACTGTTGGAAATCCTCAGTAAAGGCGAGTTGGATACATTAATTTGTTCATTCAGCAGTGTAAAACTTGGGTTATTATTATGTTTTATTATTTCTAACTGCTCTAGTATATTTAATTTAAAACCCTTTTCCGATTTATGTAATATATTGTATGTATGGTTACTAGTTAAACTGTGACCTGATTCTATTAAATGTTTAGCAAAGTTAGACTTATCCGCGTGACCATTCCTATATGCGGCCATATGTTCCCGGTAACGTGTGTCAAAATTTCTACCAGTTTGACCCACGTACACGCCATTACAATCAGGACAAACAATCTTGTAGACACCTGATTGTTCATGTCTACCTCTTTTATCTTTACAGTTTGTTATAGATTGCAAAGAATTGTTTGTTCTGAATGCAACGAAGATGTTGTTACGACGGAGCGTTTTTGCGATTCGCTCTGAAATTGGACCGAGATAGGTTAAACTAGAACGATATTTATTGGGAGTTATATCTTTGGGAGCCGCATATAAGAGATCACGCACCAATAAGCCTCTCCTCTTACGGATGAGACCATCCACCATCTCCCTACCATACCCATTGGCAACAGCAATGTGATAGATGGTATTTAATTCTTTTTGGTAGTTCCGAGGTGATAATGGAACACACATTAATCTGTTAACATAATCTGTTCCATTATCACCTCGGAACTACCAAAAAGAATTAAATACCATCTATCACATTGCTGTTGCCAATGGGTATGGTAGGGAGATGGTGGATGGTCTCATCCGTAAGAGGAGAGGCTTATTGGTGCGTGATCTCTTATATGCGGCTCCCAAAGATATAACTCCCAATAAATATCGTTCTAGTTTAACCTATCTCGGTCCAATTTCAGAGCGAATCGCAAAAACGCTCCGTCGTAACAACATCTTCGTTGCATTCAGAACAAACAATTCTTTGCAATCTATAACAAACTGTAAAGATAAAAGAGGTAGACATGAACAATCAGGTGTCTACAAGATTGTTTGTCCTGATTGTAATGGCGTGTACGTGGGTCAAACTGGTAGAAATTTTGACACACGTTACCGGGAACATATGGCCGCATATAGGAATGGTCACGCGGATAAGTCTAACTTTGCTAAACATTTAATAGAATCAGGTCACAGTTTAACTAGTAACCATACATACAATATATTACATAAATCGGAAAAGGGTTTTAAATTAAATATACTAGAGCAGTTAGAAATAATAAAACATAATAATAACCCAAGTTTTACACTGCTGAATGAACAAATTAATGTATCCAACTCGCCTTTACTGAGGATTTCCAACAGTAATAATCACCAGATTACGTCAGACCCGGTTTCTGCCGGCGTGAATCACTAATTATCAACAACCTCATTAGATAACCAGTGGGCGAGTAGGGTATAAATACGCCACGCTCAGTGAACGATGTTCACTTTGCGACTAACCATCGTAGAGTCAACTTACCCTGATGATGCTCCGTTTCGGGGCGAAACACGTGTTGGTGCTGGTATGTATGTTGGTATATACTTTTAATTATTGTAGTGCATGTTTCCGTTGTGGGAGGGAGGGAGGTGCCACGCATGTCTTAAAGTATATACCATCATACATGTTATCCGCGGATTGTTGCAAAGTAGACTAATACTAACTTAATAACAATGGATTTCCGCAAAATAACGCCTGATACTATTAACTACATAATAGTATAATAGTAACAACGCTATCTAATTATAATAATAATCTTTTTACTGATTTGACGATCGCAAACTAGATGGCGTTAAATTCCAGTCGTGCGTCGGTGCTGACACACGCAATTATTTTATTTATCTCTAATAGATATACCATTAAGTTATCACTATGTAAATCAACGGGTTCGATTTCTGGCTAAGAATATTGTTTTATTTTAAAAATCGGGACTTTTGAGTACCTTCTTCTCGCTACTCCTCATAGTTTAGCCATTGTGGGCGTGTCACGTGAAAAAATCACCTTGTAAATGTTCTTCTGCAAGTAACTCGTGTGTTATTGCAGGCGAGGGCTCGTGCAACAGCAACGACGGCTTCGGGCGCACGCCGCCCGACGACAAGTCCGCCAGCGACGACGAGCCGCCGCGCCCCGGCTCCGCGGCCGACAGCAAGAAGAAGCACCGCCGGAACCGCACCACCTTCACCACCTACCAGCTGCACGAGCTCGAGCGGGCCTTCGAGAAGAGCCACTACCCGGACGTGTACTCGCGGGAGGAGCTCGCCATGAAGGTCAATCTGCCGGAGGTTAGAGTGCAGGTTAGTCACTTTGTCTCGTTTGGTAACCTGTAAGTTAATGCTTGAAGTTGATTGTTATATATTGATCCTATCTGATTGATGTCTTAGTCATAAAGTTACCTTGAGGCCGTCTATCTTCAGAGATTTCTTCTTAGGAGATTTCGGTAGAAGATCTTCTCTGGTCACATTAGAAGTCTTCAATAATATTTTAATTCATTCTTTTACGTCCTTTGTGGGACGTGGATTCTAGCCTGCAATAGTAAAATTTTCTTCAGGTAATATTACTGTTCATCCGATGTCGACAGTATCCGACAAGCGAATTAACACCCATTTAACATCGCGTGGCCACGCTTGTATTTAGCGTGAACCTTGTGGTGAACGTCCCAAACAATTTGCCTATACCTATCTCTGGACGGCGTTATTCAGGCTATATTTCCAAAGTGTTGGTTTAAAGATGGACTTTCGTCTCTGGAGGTTTTCTTCAGAGCTTAGTCTGTAGTCGGCTAACATTGAAACTGTTTTAAAATCTACCTGTGTTTAAATACACTTTGAAGATTGAAGCTCCTTCGGTTTAAACGAAGATTACTTTTCCGATGTATGAATCTGAACCTGGACCTATCTTCATAAGCATTATCACTGTAAATTGAGTGATGTTTTCTTGTCCACATTAACACTAGTGTAAGCTGCACTCTGCAGTAATAAACGTTAACAAAGCTAATTACGAACTTTAATACAAATCAAATTTTCGAAATGAACAAATGTTATTGGCTGTTGACCTGACAGCATTACAATGAGCACTCGTAAAGATTAGCTGGTCCCCGGTCACCCCGGTCTCCCGGTCTCCCCCAGACCCTCGCGTTTGACTTGTGTTTAGCGCAAACACGGGACTTAATATTCAAAAATCAAACTAAACGAAATATCCTCTATTAAGTGAAATAAGAACACTTCGCAAACAGAGGGTCCCAGAGAAGGGTAAATGGCAATAATGAACCCAAAGGGGCTTATGCCACTCAATCCCCCGAACGAACATATGTCAAGCGTCCCCCGACCGGAATACCTCGACCTTCCACACCCTCCGTTGCCTGAACCAAACGGACGACGAAGGGGAAGTTCACGCTCAATTCGGAGCTCGCGCTAAACTGGCCAATTCCTAATTGCTTTCTTATACCGCCATAAAAGTGCGTGCGTTTAAGGAAATATAGTTTTTATTCCTTAGCAATACAGGTTAACAGGAAGGCCTCCTGCGTTGGTTAGTGGGTCTCGTTAAATAATGCGGTTGGGAGCTAATCTTTCACTTTGCCAGTAATAAAGGGTTAAACGCGTCGTGGATGGGAAACTGTCATTTAGTTCGCATTACCAGCCTCGAACTATTTGTAAATGATTTAGTTAGGATGAGAACTGTTAAGGTGTGTCGTTGAGTGATTGAGTCCCGTGGGATGGGAATTATAACAATTGCAGAAAATCTTGTAAATTTTAACCTTGTTCAGCCCGAAGCAGTTGGTAAGGATACGATTTTTGTTCCAATTTTGTGATGTCTGCCAACCAATTCCAACACATGTAAATTGATTTAATAACAGTTAGACTGGCATGCCAAGTTTATATACCTACCTTCATCATCATCTGACTTACTTTTACAAGTTTAATGCTAAAATACCAACTATTGAGCAATACGAAACATCAATCAATATCTTAAGCAAAATTCACCGACATTAGACAAAGGCATCGTATTTACTTTAATAACTACTTCTCAGCGAGCCGCAAAACGTCGACTAATGAGAGACGTTCAATTAGCGCTTCCACCTCCCTCCTCCCCCTCCCTCTCCCCTCCCCCTCCTCGTGCGGTCATCCCTGTGCTGCTCAAATAAAACACGGCACACCAGCTAAATAATTATCGTCTTTTTGTAACTCTTTACCCTGTACGAGAATGTAATTACGTGACCATAGTTGTTTTAGGTCCACACATTATATCGCTTCTACAAATGCGAGCAGAGCACGCAAAACCTGCGTATTTGTTGTAAGTAAGGTGCTGTTTGCTCTCGTGTACAATAAATTTATCTGCTCTTGACAGTCTGGTCTATTTGGAACTTAATTATCCTAAACTCATCGCCGCGTGTTTGTGTTACAATATTCTATATTAATCTGGCTACCATCCTGCTCTTGTCGTGTAATGTTTTCAAAGTATTTCAGTTGCTGGAATCCATTACAAGCATGTTCAAGTTACATCCTGTCCATCCTGACAAAGTTTCTGTGACACTCCTTCTTAAATAATCATGATTCCTTTGTGGTGGTAATAGACATGTAGTTCAGGGACAAAGCTCAGCAACATTGTAAGACTTTACCACCAACACAATCAAGTGATTTCGAAATTCATGAGCGAAGGACCATCTTGAAGTCTTATCTTCTTGTACTTGCCGAAAAAAGTCTGCGCTACAAAATCTCTCCCAAAATCCAAATTGAACGGTGCTCCACATATGTCCATAAACTTTTAAGTATGTAAGTGACGATGCGGAGGTGTAGCTTCTAGCGTGAAGTGCGAGAGTGTGTGTGGGTGTTAATAGTGCCGGCGCGGGTTTAAGCGAATTACCGGCTGCGTCCGACCGCCTCCGCGCTCTGCACGCCTGGTACCTCGCCGGATCGTTTCATATTCACAATCTAGTTTATCCGTTTGACTCTCGTAGATGAGTGGGAGGACTGGCAAAGAAATACCTTACCCTGACTTCAAAGGTAATTGATGTGATTCTGATAATAAGTGGACAGCAGCGTAAGTAGCGTGCTGCAGTATGCTTTAGGCCTCCTCAAGAGAAGGCTCTCCGTTGCTCAATAGTGGGACGTTAATGGGTTGAAGTCAGCCAGCTTACATTTGTGTATTGCATGGATACCATAGAGGGTAAAACCGAATATCGAAGCGAGGTCCGAATACTTCTCGAGGTGTGAAGCTATCACTCTCACCTCGCAAATAATGTCTTCTCGGCTGAATCTCTCCAGGCTCGTCCGCCTGTCCACGTAAAATGTAAAGGCTGCCAACAGCAACTATCCATTTGGAAAAAATCAGAGCTACAATTTCGCAGACTAAGAAAGAGGAAAGAAAGAAACAGGAAAGGAAAGAGGAATCAACCTTTACGTTGATATAAAATTGGCCCGGACAAAAAAAGGGTGCGTGTTCTTTTGTACGCGCGTGAGAAGTTATACTTCTTTGACATAATTAAATAAATATTTAATTAAATAACGTGTATCAGTTTTAATTATCTTTAAAAAACTATTTTTGTACTTAATAAAAATAAACAAGTACAAACTAGATGGTGTTGTTCACGAACCTGAATCACGCTGTTGAGACTCTGTGAGATTTGTATAAGTAATAACATTAAATTTTAAAAGAGGTAAAGATAATAAGAAGCTAGGGCCATCTATCCAGTGCTTTCATACCCCCTCATGGTAGCGCAAACGTTTAACGCAACCTTTTTGCAAGTCGCATAAGAAGTATAACTTCAAAAAGTAGGGTAGATTTTATCCCGGTTATATGTTCCTTTGGGATCATTTGCACGTTTACTATATTTGTGATTTTGTTTTGTGAAACCATTATTTAGCGGGTGAAGCCGCGGGCGGAAACTAGTTATTCAATATTCGGCAAACATCCCATTTATGACGATAATCGTTTTAAATCTATCTGCCTTCATGGACCCCCTGGCCCTGGCCGACCGATTGCCATCAAATATTACAAAACTATACTTTAAACGTTTAATCTTTTAGTACATCTAATCTGATCTCGCTAACAATTAAATGGAGTCTATACAGAATCAGTTGCACATAAACACTTTACTATTGTTCAAGTACGAACCAGGATAAAATGAGATACGAAGAGACAAAAAAAAAAATTGTTTCTTTAGTATTCCGAATATCCAAATTTTAAAGAACTATAAAAATATCATACAAGTCGTAACAAATGGAAGATCTTCCTATACTGGTTAACATTTATTTCTACTAAAGACCGTTGGCTCCATACAGGATATTTAAAATCAGAGCTCTCGTCAATTGGTTTGTTAGCAATGGGTGAAATGTTGCTAATAATTCTTTCTTGTTCGAGAGGTATATTAAAAGTGCATTAACAGACAAATAGACGGACAATGCGAGCGATGTTAATCGAAATCGCTACGTTGAACCGCATTAAGCTAGGGAGGCCATGGCTAAATTGATATGGGGACATTTGATAATTACAATTAATTCCAGTTATTTTGTTTGTAAGCTTAATTTGTGCGGGTAATCACATTGTGGTCTATTATTCTGTATTGCAATTGAAACATCCTACTAATATTATAATTGTGAAAGATTATATGGATTTTTGTAACTCTCGCAAAAAGCACATAAGAGATTTTCATGAAATTTAGCACACAGGTAGATGACCTCATGACCTGAAATATTATTATGACATAGAGTACTTATAATCCTGATTGATTTGAGATTGATATTTAGAAGAAAAGTGGTAGCTGGTGTATTTTAGGGATGACCACCATGTTTGAGCAACGATTAAATTAAGCTGCGCGACACAGTGCCCAGCGATTTATATTGCTAACCTAACCTTACTCTTTGAGCGTTGTTTAATGTGCATGCCTTTTATATCCAACTATGTATCATCCATGTTTGAACAATGATTAAATTAAGCTGCGCGACACATACCTGGCCCAGCGATCTATATAGCTAACCTAACCTTACGATTTCAGCGTTGATCATTTGCATGCCTTTTATATCCAACTATTATATGTATTATATGTTAACGTTTTTTTTATTAGTGATCGAAAATGTTAACGTTTCATATTGACCCTCGAACCCAATTGAAAACAAAAGCGCAATAAAGTTGTCCCGACTGTCGCCTCGCAACACTCCCCTCAAGTGGTTGTCACTTACCGCGCACGACTTGCGACGCACAGCTAATACGCGTATTTGTGCTAAACGCCCCGTACACAATCACCCATAACTTCACCCATTACAATCCCAACCCAATTCTCTACCACCAAAGGTTCAATCTTGCACAACCATTCTTATAAATTGAGATTCAATTTAGTGTCACATCCAAAATGTTACCATGCGAAAATATGTTTTTTACAGTCGGTATTAGGTGCAGTTTAGAATCAACGAGTGCTTCTTTCGGGCTCTTTGAAGGGTTGTTGAGACGGAATTGAGTTTTATAATGTTTGTTTAAAGTGAATACATTGTTTCGTTCGATTGTCCTCGTGTGAAATGAGCTTTTTGTATCGAGTATAATGGAAGCTTTAAAGTAATTATAGGTTTCGCTTCAAGATTAGGATCTCAACGGTTCTCTGTATCCCATATTTCAGTTCTTTTCTTCCATTGTACAGGAAATGTTTTAGATATTTTTTGTCGATTTCATAATTCCAAGTCATCTCTAGTTTTCTAGTTAAAACGTAATATGAAATGATACTGCTAATGTATATTGTATATTTCTTCGGGAAAGTAGTGGGATGTAATTGGCTCAATTTGTCTTTGAGCTCAACACTACTATCTGATTAGCAACACCCTCCTTCTAAATGACCGTCTAATTTTATTTTTTACCCGGAGAACCGATAGATACTGGCGGATTTACAAGTTTTTAACATCTGTCGGATAATTTGGTTTTAAAATTATTATTGCTTACTTAAATATTGCATGTGATAATTATATTGACTGCATATTAGAAGCTCAAATGCCAGTTCAATAAAACGCGTAAGATGGTTATTTGACCTATGCTATAGAAGGATTATTCCAATTCTACTAGCTGAAACTATCCCTGTTACATCAACTGTAACAAGAAGTGATTAGTAAACTATATTTTTAGACAGAAGTAAATAGCTTTCGGTTCTATCATTAACCCACAAATGAGTTTGGCAATTAGCAACATTTTGTACAGTCATTAACTTCTATTAACTTTTTCTGTGTTTGTTCCAAATAAACACAAAAGTAAATTTACAAGCAAATGATTTGCGAACTGAAAGCAATCTATTTTCGCGTATTAATTAGCAGTCAATTCTTCTTAAAAGTCACGACTTGAAATATATAATTTAAGTGATTTGCTGTTATGTAGCAGTGATAGCCTAGCGGTTAGAACGTTGGACTCCCGAATGAAGGGGCCGGAGTTCAAATCCTGGCACGCGCCTCTAATTTTCAAATATTATGTGCGTATTAGAAGTTAATTATCACTTGCTTCGATGAAGGAAAACATCGCGAGGAAACCTGCACACCGGAGAATTCACCATAAAGTTCTCGAAGGTGTGTGAAGTCTACCAATTCGCACTTGGCCAGCGTGGTAGACTATGGACTGTACCCCTCACATTGAAAGAGGATACCCCCAGTCCAGCAGTGGGACTATTATGGGTTATTGCTTTGCTTTGCTGTTATGTACAAATATATTAAAAAAAATCAATTGATGTAACTATTTTAGTAAGATGAATAGAAAAAATGTTTCGGTGTTTTTTTAATAATCATCTTGTTATTTGTGTTCAAACTATATTGGGATAATATAATCATTTCACCAATATTTTGATGCTATTCCACTGGATATAGGAACCTACACAGAAAAGTTTTACTAAAATTGTTATTAATTAGCTATTTAACTATAAATAAATGATTCACTAACCCTTTTATTATTTAGATCCCACTTAATTTTACAACTCTATCTATAAACGCACATAACAGTATTATAAGAACCCTCAAACAACACGGGTTAGTGTCGCGTGTAAAATGAGCCGTGTCCTATAAAGTGCGGGATTATGGGCACCGTACTCGAACATCTGTGTACTCCCAGTGCGTTTAATTCACCTTTAGACATGGCGACTGACGACACGACACAACGTTACCATTAACATTGTGAATATCAAGAAAATTGAGGGTTGACTGGGGAATTAAATGAGTCATGGGTATCAAGATATCTGTTACGGTTAATTAAGTACAAAATTGGTAATTACGATTAACATAATTAAATATTACATGTGTTTTCTGGGTTAATCATTGTAGATTAATAAATACCATTGGCTTTGTGGATTCCAAAAATATCCCGTTGATAGTTTTTTCTTGCTGTAAAAACGGATTTACTGTGCCTGATGTTTTTTTCTATTATGTAAAGCCATGGAAATGATATAATCTGAATAATATTCAGATATTATGCTAATTGTCATTTCAATGTTTTTAGTGATATTCGCTTGAAGCAGACACATTCACACAGAGAGACAAAACAATACTAGCCTGATTTGTTGGATTACATCTGATTGTTAACAACAACGGTTGTTAATGATACCTCCATACTACGTTCAATTTTTAAATAATATCCAATGTAGAGATTTCACACATTTTAATTATAAACCATTCAATTATCACAGGTTACTAGCCAAGTCACTCTAACCTTTCAAAAAGAAACCAGACTTCCAGTAGATCTTTAGCTAATAATCTTTAGTTGATAGATTTTCAGCCGTTTGGGGCGGTTTAGAATACTAACCCCAATCCCACGCCGGATGGGTGTCGTAAAGGGTGATTAAATCCGGCCCGCTGGTGATAGGGCCCCTCGAGGAATTATATTGGTAATATTGATTTTAATTGTTAATTAATACCATTATTACTATTATTATTTCTTGATGGGGTTCACCTGGATAGCTACCACCATTGAGCATGAGTCAGCCGCCAAACGACTCGTCGTGTTCCGGCTGGGGGCTTGAGAGCCAGTTCTATCTTTCTTTTTCTTCTGTCTTTCTTGGCCGGCAACACATCAGTGATGCCTTTGGTGTTGCTGACGTCCCTGGGCGACGATAGCCACTTACCATCAGGTGGATCGTCAGCTCATTTGCCGGCTATTGTCATAAAAAAAGATCGACTAATACTTATATTATCACAAGTTAAGAAAATGAAATCAGAAATACCATCAATTCCATAGTTAAAGCAAAATAAACGCTAATGTTATTCAGTACGCGAAACTGTTTACAGCTAACGCGATTAAGTTCGTTCGATAAGCGCAGAGTAACGAGCTAACAGAGCAAGTTGCCGTCGCCAACGGAGTTAGTGCGCTATTAATTACTATTATAACTTAATCACACGTCACCCCGCCGGGGTTAGCTCTACTCTGTGGAACTACGACGTTCTAGATACGTTACGGGAGGAAATAGGATGAAAAGAGTTTATGTTCAAAATTATTTATTCATGCAGATATCATTTACACTTACGCATGTATGTTTTTAATCTACCAGATCTATTAAAGGTGCTTTGTCATGAAGGAGAAGCAAAGCCATACAGAAACTCCTCAACACATCTTTTAAAATGAAACAGAGGTACATATTATATTACAGTATATTCTTCTAACATACGTGGGACTGGAAGCGGTAGATACATTTATTTCTGGGCATTCTTGACATTTATATCCATGTACTTATGTATATCCATGGCTGACGTGGCGACGTGGCGACGGTGGCCACTTACCATCAGGTGCATCGTCAGCTCGTTTGTCGGCTTGTTACACAAAAAAATAATAATACTTATGTTAAGCACACGATTCAATTTTATTCAAGAAGTGTGGTTAAAGCGAATGCCTCCGGTAGGCTTACATTTTCGATCTAACGCAGCTGATCTTTGTACTCTCTTAAATACAAAGTCCTCCTAATTTTTGTTACTGCTGTCCATTTCAATTGGCATTACTGTTTTACGCTATATAATATAAACCGTTGCGCGTTGAGTAATTAGCTTATACATATATTGATATTGCTGCCTTTTTACTTGTGAACTTACCCTAAATCTATATACCTCTCCGAACGAAGTTTCAACTGATCATAAATTATAAAATTATCATTGTTCAAAATTTAAAGCTGTTAAGGAAGTGTCCTAATTGCTTTGGGAATGTTATTCATGACGTTTGCGTGACTCAATATATTTCCGAATCAGATATGACGTGACAGATAAGTTAATGTTGATGTCAACTTGCAGGTCTTGCTTATTTTCTTACCTTGCACTTATATTCGTTTACTGTGTTCACTGAACCGTGAAAGTTTCCTTTAGTGTTCTTAAAGACCTGCCAATTCACTTCTTATCTTGCGTGACCGATATTATACTGTAAGCCTTTATAATTAAACAGAGATCTGCTAACCATTCTGTTAATAGGTCGTCGATAATAAAGAATGATAGTAATAGTTCACTTCCAGTAGTGCTAGTTGCTAGCTCGTGAACCGAATAATCAGTTTAGAAGACGACGCGACGCCGCGTGGCGACTCTCGACGTGTCGCATAATTGCATTTAGTGTATAGGGTAGTTTCACTGCGCGCTTAGCTTTATTAGTGAAGAATTTATAAAATCTTCACAATTACATGTCCAAATAACAGCAATACCTTAACGCTTTACTTATTCAGACGCGTGACGGCCTTTTTAAATGCTTTTTATCAAGCTTACCCTGTTTTGTGAGTCAAACCTTGCAAGTTTTATTAGACTTACTTCCTCTTATTTGACCATGAGTCGATTTGATCAGCGTGGCCTGATAATATTATTGTTGTATTATATTATACAGTATTTCACTCAGGATTGGCTGTAGACGAGGGGAAAAAACCTAGAACTGAATCAATTGGCACTCGAATAACAAAATATCGTCATTATCGTCCCGTAAAATGTCCACATTTGCTCCGGACGCGTGGGGAGCTTATTGAATGTATTTGAGGTTATAACCGGGAAATTGTGTTTACCGCGATCTCATTTCGTTTTGACTCATTGCTTACGGGGAGAGGGGTGAGGGGAGAGAGGAGGTCATTAGGAAAAGGGCACAACTAAAATTTTTTGCAAAATTGAGTTATATACATATTTGGAATGAGGAAAAAGGCCTATATGCCTAATTTTTCGTTGATTTTTAGGATTACGATAAACAGAAAATACCATAAGCTTAAAGGGCACAACTGAACTGTGACAAATGTGCTCTTTTATTTTATGTTTACCAATACTAAACCTTAAAATAAATCTTAAAACAAAACCGTAAAAGAAAAGGCTCAGGTGAATGAAAGTGCCTTTTCATTGTAATATTTTATATTTGCGCGCAAAATATTATATTTATAAGTCATATGTTGGTTGTTTGTGCCTTTTAGACTTGATATTACTTACTGATTTTATTTGGATTTTTAAACTCGATTTTCTCGCAAATTACAAAATTTTAGATGTGCCCCTTTTCCTTATGACGGCAGTATTTTAGTCAGTCTTAAGGAATGTACAACAGAATATTTAGTTATCAGTTCATCCCACTGCTCTAGTACAGTTTGGTATAAACGTGTACCTCAGTAGGTGTGCATCTGGATTGAGGGCCCACTTTTTTTTTCTTGGCGTAGCAAATTGAAATTTATAGGGGATTTAGTTAAAATTAGTTAAAACTTAAAGCAAACATTCATAAATTTCTTAAACGTGAATTAAAGATGTTATGGGCAAATGTTTTGGGCCCTTAGCTATAATTAATATTACGTATACCTACATGTGAAAACTGCCCATAGTGCTCATTCTGTACCTTAATTGTTTTTTTTTATTTTTTTATGAAAATAGCCGGCAAACGAGCTTACGATCCGCTTGATGGTAAGTGGTATCGTTGCCCATGGACACCAGCAACACCAAAGACATAACCGATACGTCGCCGGCCAAGAAAGAGAAGAAAAAGAAAGAAAGAACTGGCTCTCAAGCCCCCAGCCGGAACACGACGAGTCGTTTGGCGGCTGACTCATGCTCAAGGGTGGTAGCTATTCAGGCGAACCCCATGGAGAAATACTTAATAATAATGGTATTAATTAACAATCAAAATCAATGTTACCGATATAATCCCTCAAGGGGCCCTGTCACCAGCGGGCCGCATTTAGTCACCTCTTACGACACCCATCCGGTGTGGGATTGGGGTTAGTATTCTAAGCCGCCCTAATACGGCCAAAATTTTCAATTTCCCCAAGACTGAGTTGTCTGGAGGAGATCGCTCTTGCCTGTTCATATCATCTATACCTACATCTATACAAATAAATAAAATTGGAGCGTCTGTTTGTACTATTAAAATAAGCGCTTTTTACTAAGTGCATTTGGATGTATACACGGTACATATACCAAAACAACATTTTTCACAATTTTTGTCTGTCTGTCTGTCTGGCTGGTCCGATTTTGACGGGTCTTTCACTGGCAGATAGCTGATGTAACAAGGAGTAACTTAGACTACTTTTATTTTAGTAAAAAAAATAGTTAGGCGATACGAAGTTTTCCCGGTCAGCTAGTATATCGTAATACTATGTACTTTCGAAAATTATATTTAGTGGTGTACAATAGTATGTTGTATTGTATTTTTATTACCGTAGTAATATAATCGAGGACAACACGAGCCAATTGCGCGACATAAGACGCGTGGGAGTGGCCGAGTGCTCACAATTTGCGCGACTAAACCTTAGGGGATACGGCTACGGAAATATTATAAGTTATTTTCTTCTCGTTTCGGTTTTTATCATTATTACCTGCAGTTTATGCACCGTGATTATTACTGTGGATATTTTTTTTATTATGTATTAATAAAATCCCGTTAGGACTAACAGAAATGCCATACCTACTGTAAATTTAAAACTCATGTGATAGAGACCCGATTATATGCATTTGCATATTTGCATATGCATTTGCATATTTAAGCCATCCTCAGCGGTAATTGCATATTTTACTTAAGATCTAGTTATGATGCATAATTATTATCGTGTCAAATTGATAGTTTTAGAACTTTTGCCAGAAACTATAAGTAACGTACAAAAACAAAATACAGCACCAAAGTTCAAATTCTGCCCAGTCACCTCAGTGGATGTGGAGCGACCACGTATAAATATTTTTTGAATGATCGAAGACACAATCTCACCACTGAACATTTGGAACAATACGTTTGCGTTTATAAAAATATTAAAAAACCGGGCAAGTGCGTGTCTGGTCACGAGCAATAGTAGTAGGGTTTCGATGTACATTTCAAGCATTTTTCATGCATATTTGCATGCATATAACAAGCTTTTTATGTTGCATTTAATCCGGTCCCTACATGTCAAAGGCATTCTCATGAAAGAAAGACTATTTCAAACTTGATAATGATACTACTGCTTAGACGTGATATTTTTACATGAAATATCAATAGTGGTATTAATTGCTGTCTGTAGGATCTAACTGTGAGTAGGAAACAAACATCCTCAGTAGTTTCTTGCCGCTTCTTCTCCCGGGAAGGAGAACTAACTCACGGTAGGGTATTGAAGCGATGACGTAAATTGACTTTCAAAAAGCATTTGTAACAAATCGAATTCGAATAAAAACATATTTGACTTTGACTTGACTTTGAGTTTGACAAAAGTCTTACTTCAACAATCTACCTTCCACCAGACAACGCGACGCCACAAAACACTCAAGTACAAAAACTTTCTAATACCCCCAAATGGATGGACAATAAATGAATTAATAATATTTTATTAGACGTATTATTAACAACAAACCAGTGACTAATCAATAGCGTATTCAATGCGCAGTTCATAATCCTTTGTGAGCGAATAATTTGATTAAAATTTGACAGCTCCTTCCTGTTTCATAAAAAATAGGCAGGAAACAACTAAATAAGGGTAATTCAATAATTCAATTACTAGCTATGAAATAGCGACCGATTAAAATTGAGCCCCAAAAAAAATTGTCTGAAATAATTAGTTGGGAGGCGAGGGGTCTCGTTATACTGGTTGCGTTACAAAGACGTCACAAAGAATCGGCCATAGCGCGGATAATGGCGGGTTCCGTCGTATCATGGCGGTGTGCATTACGGGGCGGCCGGCGGAACTCTGAACTTGATATTTCCGCCGCAGTTTTTTTGTGAGAACTTTGACTCAGGTGATGTTGTTTTATAATTAGTTTATTTTTGACGGTCATTTCGAGAGTTCTTCGAGGGGTACAACTGAATTATTTTAGACTCGATATTTAGTTTCTGACAGATAATAATATTATTATGTATAGTGGCTCTACCCATCTACGGATATAGAGCTACCGATAGAGCAAAAAGCTGTTAACAGGCATATCTCAAGCTCATTCATTAGACCTATGTAACCTACGAGTTTTTCCATTGCTATAAAAATAATAGTGTAAATTGAACTCATGGTCGCTTTTTATTTTGTTTTAACAATAAATACCTATTAACATAACAATGATACCCAAACATTACCTGCATCTATTTACAAAATTTAATCAAAGTAATAATTGTAACTTTCCTTCATTTTATTATAACGCGGATATAAAAACATACACAGACGAATGAACGTAATCAATTCTACATTAAATACGTACAAAAATGTGTTTGAAATACTTACGTGTAATTGAACCGCCAGCGTGGATAGTGTGTATTAGCGCCATTACTCGCTAATGCCGCCATGTTAACAATGGCGCCTTGCGCAAGCGCACCGGCAGATTATCCGACCAATTTGCGATCTACTGCAGGGTACTATCAAATAGAAATGGCAGACTCGGTTAAGAAAAAAAACAGGTATTATCGCTACACTTATGCTTATTATTATTAAGTAAATTATTTTTACTTTACATTTCATTTAAATGCTTCATGAGCTAGTTTTGTGTCATCTGAATAAAAATAAAAAAGGATATTATAAATATTTATGGAATTATAATACCTAATTACACAATTATTGATCAACATTCTATAAAAAAGTATTCTATCAGTTTAAAACACGTGTTGAGTTTCGTCACCGTTTCTTGTTCCTAACAATAAAGTACCTTTTCGAAACTTTAGTAGAAGCAAAAATGACGTGGCTACTTACATGCATTTTCATTGATCGATTTTTGGGCACACGTCTCGAGTTTAATTACTCAAGTTAAATAAACTGCCTAGGCTTTCATATCTGTTTTATTTTTATTTTCTATCTTACTGAATTTTTTATTTAATTAGCCAACAAATTTTCTACGTAGCACCCAGTGAGTCCTACTCAAAATTGCTGTCATTTCTAATTAAATTTGAATTCTATGGTTCCACATTCGATTCAGTACGAATCTATTGAATTCGGCGTTGACTGGCGGTATTTTAAAGACCTGGTATTAAATGTTTATTAGTATACAAATATAAACTTTAATGTCACAGCTGTAAAGATCAGGAATGGAATACTTTTGAGGCTTTTAATTTCAGATATAAAGGGCATTATCCATCCCGATTTGACTGATATGTTACGTAATTTTGGACTTTAACGCCTTTGTTTTACGGTTAAGTTTGGTATGGTACGTTGCATTCGTGTAATAGTGTTACTTGACACTGTCATTGAGCCGTTTCTTCAATTCTTTACAGAGCAAAGTATTAAGTTCTTCGCTTTATGCGGCCGCTGGGGCCTGGGAGATTACAGATTACACCGGCTCATTTGTATGTTTTATTATATGCTTTTGTTAGAGAACGTTGAATGAGGTACCTAGTTGACTGGTAGCAGAGGTGCTGCTGTTTCTAGGTTCTTGTTGATACCGACGATATACTGTCTGACTGACTGTTTATATAAGTACCTACTTTAAGACCTCATTGTAAGCATGATGCAATAAAAACTTATGACTTATGACTTACATATTATTATTCACTGCAACGATACCAACTTCAATGGTCAATTAAACGTTTACATAGGTACATTATTAGAGGTAATCTTAAGGAAGATATCCTTAAGTTTAAATAACAACGCTACAATTTTGGATAATGTAGGTACTATGTGTTTCACAAAATATTTCACATAATATATATATATATATATTAATAATTTTCATAACAAGAGTGATATCTGTATGATTAAGTCTGGGAATAAGAGTTTTTAAGTGTGTTGTAGGCAAAGCAACCATGGTAAATTGGCTCTGGGTGGGTACCTAAACGTTTGAAAATATAGGTGGGTAATTAAAAAGTAAAAATTGACGAAGAAAAATAAGCGCATAATGACGGCTCGTGTGATTGTGTGACAGGCCGAATTACGCAACTGTGAGCGCAGATGAGTGTTGGATTGTAAACTGAATCTAGAATCAAACATTTTCTCAGTACCTATTTCAGTTTCAGTTCCGATTGTTATCGTTAGATAGCAGGCGTCAAGCCACAACAAAGGTCTTCGATTCGACCGACATATAATATCTTATTCCTGCTCAGGTTAGCAAAAACTAGGTTTAGTTACTTAAGTTAGGATTAATCACTGCCAAAATTCAGTACGGGTTGATAAAGGAATTTTCAAAATAGGCACTGTGGACCAATACCATTATTGGTTAAAGCCACGATTTAAAGTTAGTAAGAATCTTAACACTTCGCTTGTGTAATAATAAACAGCTTGTTAGTTACCCAACACTGCTTAACGCAGCGTAGAATGCCTTCTAAGTTAATAGTAAAAAAATACTCTATTCGTCCCAACTTAGAGTCACTCACGGTTACTTTAATCGCTCCATAGTAAAGAATCACCATACAAATCCTGTACTATGAAGCGATTTAACTAACCATTAGTGACTTTGAGTTGAGGCGTTAATTACGATACTGAAAATAATTTCTGCCACAAATTAAGCACACCTACCAGTTTCTGCTCCACGAAGCGCTCCAGCTTCAACCGATTTAATGATGAATTTATTAATTAAAAATGCGGCGAGTGTTCACGGCCGTTCATTAGCGCCGCGAATCATCACTTAATTACATAATTACCTTAATTACTTTCGTTACCGCCGCCAGCGCCATCGCCGTCCCAGCCTCACTTAAAATCAATGAGCGCTCGCTTTCCTATTTACACGGTCTATTCGTAGTTGTCGAAGCTCTGTGGTCGCTCCCTCCCTAATTCCAAAGAAAAAGCAACCTTAATTCCCGAGCGATACAGTTAAAGATTTAGCCAGATTCAGCAATTATGTCGTTTGGAAACACAACAACAACTGTTAACACAACGCAACGAGTATTTTGAAGCGAGCAGCAATTAACCTTAACGCGGAGTCAGATAGTTGGTTATTGCGAAACGTAATTAGTTAATACGACGTTCTGGATTAAGCGGGACCGTTGACAAATACTTAATTATCGACACAGGCGACAATGAACCGTAATTCCACGTAAGAAAGTTGGTTCGTTTGAAAGCTAATTGGTAGATACAACGTTTCGGCGCGGACGGAGAACTGACAAATCCTAAATTAAGCTCGGCAAGTATGGCGACGGAACCGGTTAGTGCGAAATTTAATTAACGGTTTCAAGTTTGCTGCGGCTAGCGGTGTATGGAAGCCGAGTTTGTCAGTATTGTATACATTGGGGCCATTGAGATATATAAACATTATTTAATTGAATTTGTAAAAGTTTATTAAGATAGCCAAGTTATACGGACATCTATTTTCCATGAAGATTGTGTTAATATCTTGCATGCATTTCAAAATATGTGCTTGTTGGTTTACTCATCCATCCATCCATCAGCCTTTAGAGGTCCACTGCTGGACAAGGCCTCCCCTATTCTACACCATTCAAACCGGTCCTGAGCCTTCTGAATCCAGCGAATATCCGCTGTCTTCTTCAGGTCATCAGTCCACCTGGTCGGGGGGTGTCCTCTGCTCCTTTTACCGAGGCGTGGTCTCCATTCATTTAATCAACAAGTTTAATCAACGATTAGTTTAATTATTGTTTCGCTGTTGCATATCAGAGAAAGGACTAAGAAAAATTGGTGCCATAGCGAACTACCACTTTCCTTCTGAAACCAATTATAAAAAGGTTTTTTAAATGTTTTGGTTGCAAGTGTTGCGAAATTGTGGAGAACTAGTGGGTTATAATAGGCGGCTTACTATCAGGCCGGCATACACACATTGAACTTACGAATTGTCTACAAACCGTTGTGAGCAACCGTTGCGTATCAACTTTATTAACCACAGGCTTAACTGGTGCGTTGACTTCCAAGAAAAGAGATGAAAGAAAGAACTGGCAGTCAAGAGTCGATTTGAAAACAGACCACTTTCCACTATGCTACTGTTTTTTGACTACAATCAATCGGCTTGTGCCTCAAAGCATTGCACAAAAGCCGCCGCCACACCAGCGAGCCAGCGTGAGCACAATAAATCAATTAGAGGCGCGTCAGTCCGCTCAGCTATGTATGTAGAACAGTTACATAGTGCACTCTGTCTTGACATACTGCCGGTCCCGAGCCGGGCTGTTTGCGGTTCACTCGTACTGTGGTAGTGACTCCGCCCATTACTCATACTAAATTGCTAATTATATCCTGGTCAATGTCTAATGGAATGGAATGTTAATTATGTTGTCACTATAGGAACATGATATCACGATAGAAAAAGTAATTAGATACCTCTACCTACATAATGCTTAGTTAGATTATCCAATACGGTAGGTAGGTACCTTAATTTTATTTTTAATGATGATTGTACGCCATGATGAATTTAGCGTATTGTCTATAGGTAAATAGCGGTCGGTGGAGACGTTTCTAACAATACCTAATGAGGTATGTAATGACCAGAACTATGATAAGTTCCGAAGTTGTACGGAACGTAACGGAAGCAGACGATAGTCGGGTAATAAATCAAAGCGTTAAAGCGTTACAGGTAAGTACTATATTAAGGGTAAAGTGGCTCCATCTATCTTTAAAAAACCTTACTCAAGTCAAGGTAATAAGCCGTGGGTCGCGGTACGACGGTAGTGTGTCAAAAGCTCATGGTATTAAGGCTTTACAATTACACCCTTATTAATAAAAATCGCTTAATCCAAGCATCATCTGAAGCTACACTTGGACTAGTTAATTCTGGATTAACTAAGTAATAACTTCGTAATTGCAATGTTATTAATAAATATGGAGTAACCTCGAACTAACAATACATTTCTTAGTCCGGTTTCAACGAGTAAAATATGGCAACCTTTGTAATTTAAAAGTAAAAAGAGTGAGTCAGTGAATGACTTCATGCATTAAAATGACAGTGACAACAATATTTTGGGATTGACAACTTCAAACGACGTGATCAGCTTTCAATTTCAAGCGCCTTATTTCGCTCCTCGCAGTTTGTTTCATGCTATGGTTACTTGTTAAATTTAAAATTGATTTACATGAACCAAAAACGTGCTCGCTCAGTTAACTGGGATGAAGAAGAAAAGGTCAAAGAAAATATCAATGTGAATGACGTTTAGTTAGAACAACGAAGTACTCTTGATATGCGTCAAGTCAACGTCAATGTCGTCAATGCACGCCTAGTCCACGCCTAATCAGTCGCTAAACTATGTAGCGACATGGACTAACTTTGATTCTGAGATGAGACTCGGAGTAGCTTACTTCTTCGTTACTCTATATTTATTAATACTGAATTTAATTAAATCTTATTTACGACAAGTTTTAAAGTTACTCTTGCTTTAGTCTATGTTTATTAATATGGCCGTTAGAGTTTTTTATCAATAGGTATTGTCAAGTTTTTATGCAGCGTGTCTAGCCAAGTTCAAAGCAAAACAACTGATGACGACGTAGCGACGTGTGTAAAAAATCCTAAAATTTTTACTCACAACAGCATGTAATTCGAACTTGGAACCCATTTAAATCTCATTTTTTTTAAATTGGCTTTCATTTTACATTTATGTTTCTGATGAGATTATCTTCTTTTGAAGCCAGCTTGGCTAGCTACAACCCTCTTGTTTCAGCAGCCAAACGTTTTGTGTTTCATCTAGAGGCTTAAAAGCCAGGTCTTTCTCTTCCTCTCTTTTTTTCGGTGAAACCTGTGGGATGTCCGTAGCATAGTTGGGTTGACGATAGTCCCTTACTATCAGGTAAATCGTCAGTGCGTTTGCCAACGTGATAGGTACATAAAAAATCTGTCACGCGTATTGTAGTAATAAAGTAAAAAGTAGTCATTTTATTGACGATTTCTTGAGTTGTTTAACTACTTCAATTAAATAATAATTAATATTTTGACATGTCTCTTTCGAAATGAAATCGACATCAGCAAGGCTATTCTATTTTGTAACTCTACAGTGGAATCCGCGATGAGTGTCAAAATCCTATCTTTAGTCGTTTGAAGTTTGACACTCATCGCGGGTTCCACTGTCGAGTTAAAAAACAAAATAGCCTTACAGAACTGACAACGCGGCAACGTGTTCTTTCGCAAGTAGGTAATATTGAAAGGCGTGTGAAGCAGTTACGAAAGTACTATGTCAGCTTGTTTGTGGCAATGCCTGTGTGGTGAGGTGGGTAGTAGTGGCTGCCTAGCGATGTACGTCACTTTTTGTGTTAACATTAATTTATAATCAAAAGACACGCGGTGATTATTAAAAGGTTGTATTTATGCAATAAGGTATCATACCCCTGAAAAATCAACGCAGTACTTCATTTGTCTACTAGCGTCTTAGAGCTTTCTACAAATGAAAATTGTACTCGCCCAGACTGCCATATGCCTGCTCGACTGCAGCTAACCAACTCCTCCCAGAGGACATTATTAAACATCACATACAATACGTCCCGAAGCACCAGTTAAACAGCTCATTACGTTGTAACTGGATAGCTTGCGTGTAGCGTGGGGAAGCGTGGGCCGCGTGGGGCCGCGTGGCGTCGCGTGGCGGTGTTGACTCGGTGCCAATCAGAGGCGACACGTGGCGGCGCGTGGCGTTACCCGCCACTGACACAGTAGCTATAGTTTTCATTAAAAGTTCTTACACAGACTTGGAATAGCTCAGAAGCGCTGAACTAGGTACTATTTGTTGCGCAACATTACGCAACACAAAAAAATCGCGGTCATTTGTTGCCATATTCAACTGCGGAACAGAACTATTTTGTAACAAATGTTATCGTCTGTCACCACAATGTTTTCTGTTTCCAAAAGTTTAACAACTTTAACACCATTTACCTTACACAAAATACCTGTTGTTATACGAGTAAGATGTTTCTTGCAACTTGGAAACGTTTCCATTCGTTGTAACTGCACTGTGGATGCATAACAACAACAAAACACGAGCAACTACGTAGTGAATACATACCTACAGTAAAGTGTTTAAAAAAGTGAAATGAAGGAAAAAACATAAAATTTAACCAGTTAGATCTCAGTCGTCTCGTTTCCTCACTGGAAATAGTTAAAAAATAACTGAAATAAATTACTATTAATATAACCCATTTAACTCCACGTGTAAGAACAGCAATAGAACCAACCATCTAACTAATCTTTAGCTAGGTAACAATGTTGATCAGTATCCGCAAGGCAACAAATGCCGCTTCTACCAGTTGCTCAGTCTATGTCCAAATTAGCCAAGTAGTTGCGAGTAGAAGAAAATGTCGTTGAGGATTAACCTATTTGTTTAGAGGGCGGCCACTGGTGCCCTGGTGTTGACTGTGGACTGACTGCCTGTGGATTGCGTTGCGTAGCTCTGAGGGTTGTGTGACGCAATGTTTTTAACCGAAGAAAAGAAGGAGGTTCTCAATTCATCTGTATTTTTTTAAATATGTGTTACCTTATAACTTTTTATTGGCTGTACCGATTTCGATGATTCTTTTAATATTCGAAAGCTGGTGCTTGCCATGTAGTCCCATTAAAACTGAACGAGGTTTAATAAGTAGTTTTTGAGTTATCCCTAAATTTGAAGTCGATTATTTTTTTAGAAGAATTTTATTTATAATTTTGTTCCCCATCACAACTTGTCTCTCAGGATGAGTGCGATGGCCCACATATGGCGATGACTACAACACCACTGTTATCAATTGCCATGTGCACATTGGATGGACTAAAGTCACCTTCATCTTAGGTAGGTAAATCACACGTTGCGGGAGGAGAATATTCGCATGTAGGTACATAAGTAGTAGTAGGTAGGTACATATGAATTAACAACTTTACACACCAATAGTTTTTTCCATTTACTTTTGTAAAAATCCATTTTCGTTTGCACAATAGTTCGAGTGGGAGCAATGAAAGGGGCGCTTCATAAAGCCACATTCACACGCACAATGCGCGCCAACAATATGTAAATCTATACAAATTCTCGCCTAATTAGTTTTTCAGTTGGAATGAACGCGTTGACATCAAATAGTATCATTTTGTTGAACAACGAGCGGTGAGGGGAGCTTGATTCACTTGCTAGGGCTGCCACTCACTGTATGCGAATATATTTTGAAAGTTATTTGTTGTACCTATCTGTTAGTTTTGCCTTTTAAACAAAAGGAGGAAGAATTTTACATACAAAAGTGGCGTCTCGTCGTAGATCACAAGAAGAAAGGAGAAGAACAGAAACAATGACAGTACAGTTCAAATAGAATCTTAGTCGAGTTTGCATAGTAATACTTTCTAATCTTGTCAAAAATATGTCTTTGAAATACACGCTAAGTAGGTTTATTTTTATCAACCAATAAAAATTAAAATACCTTATAGTAACGTGCCTATACGTTTTTTTACCCGACTGACAGGAAGTATGTATGTATGCATGTAATATTTTTATAAGCTCATATTTTCCAAACTGCTGAACGGATTTATATAATTACTAGCTGCCCGGACAGACTTCGTTCTGTCAAAAGTTAAAAAAAAATTTAGGGGGGACCACCCTTAACATTTAGGGGGATGAAAAATAGATGTTGTATAAGGATAAAAAAGTTGTAAGTTTTTATCGTCATAATATGCACACGTTTACCCTGCTACCTCATGGTAGTGTACTTAGCGTGTTTTTGAATCGTTATATCTCAGAAACGGTGGCTCGTAGGAAAAAAAGTATGAATACATTTTTATAGATAATTTTATGATCTACAATTTTTGTCTGGCGTACTTTATGATAAAACTTACCGTTTTGCTGAAAATCGCGAAAAACTCATTTTTTTGACCTTTGACCTTCAATTTTTTTTTTCCATACACGGGAATGATGGGGAACTTAATTTTTTTATTTATAATTATGTTTTGAACAATCTTACTGATTTTCAGCTTGTTGGGAATTTATGCACCTTCGAATGTCTAAATTGACCGGACTTAAAAGATTTAAAAAAAGTATATCATGATACCTTGTTTTATAGTAGTCGATTTCTTTTTACTTTTAAAATGTATACTAGTTATTCTTCTTTATATTATGTTATGCATGTGTAAACTATTAAAATAAATATAAAAACAAAAACTATGAACATTCCGATAAACAATATAATAAATTAAATAAATTGTAAAATTAAAAAAAAACCACTGATAGTTTTATTTTCACCAAACATAGCTGACAAATCTATCTCGATCACATCAGCTTTCAAACAAAAAATCACATCATACGTCGGTCCATTCGTTTAGGAGCCACGACACAGACAAGTCACAGGCAGAAATGTCAAACTTAAAACACTCTTCTTTTAGCGGCGGGGCTTAAATAGTGTGTAGTGGCAGCCCTGGCGCAGTCCCCTGCACTGTTAAGTCGCATGTTTTGTCGCGTCTCGATTACTATTACCGTTTAATTTGCTGTTTTTCCGCTGTTCGAGCGGCTGGGAGGTCGGGGGCGAAGCGGGGGGTTCAGGGGGTCGCGGGGACCGGGCAGGGAACGTTAATGGTGTTTCAAAGCTCAATGTTTGTCATGTGAGGGCAGGGTTTAATATCGTGCATAGGTAAATATCGAGGTACCTATTTTGGTAGCACTGAAAATCAGTGACAGCTCAATGATTTCGATATAGGTTTATTTACGTTGCATGCATTCCTAGGTATACTACTTATAAGCCAAAAATTTCACATCATCATCATAATGTAGTAACGACAAACTTTCTTATAAGAATCGGTACGGTAGATAAAGTGGACCAAGCTTTCACAAGTTAAGGTAAAAAGTGTTTGGAAAAATTGAAAGGAAAACTTACTAGAACTGCGTCAGGTTAAAATGAGTTGTTATAACAACAAATAGTAACACGTGAATACCACAGTCCACCAATATACACCACCAATATAACTACCAAGATACACAATGAATGAGTTGCGCGACAATTTAGTTTCGCAACTGCAATCCATTCGTATTAATATAATGTACTTATTAATAGATACATACATCATATTCTTTTATTGCATTTAACTTTAGACCGTCTTCATTATGATATCTTCGTTTGTAATGATCACAAGCTATATCTCTACAGCCACGAGCGTTGTACAATAAATTATACATAAAATAAACGAATGACTCTTATTCTATTAGACTGTCCTGTGCAAATATTGTGCGGTGTCCGCGCAAGTCAACGTGACCACGTTTCACAACAATGTTGCGCGTAATTTGCGTTTTATTTGAGTTTTTGCCGCGACCGAGTTGGAAACTGCATGTTTGACCGCGGCGACAAATTATTCCGGAGTTATACTGATTTGGATAGAGGACAATGTTTACTGATTGGTTTTTGTATTCTTTTGAATTAACGTGTTAATTACGTACTGTTTGTTTACTTTGTTCTCTTCGGTTTCATGTTACCATGACCTTTAGTTCAATGCAAGCCAATTTATTGGATGGAATTAATTCTTAACATTGTAAACTTTATCATAATACCAATAAAAATAATTAATTGTCAAATGTTTTATTTAACAAACAACTGAGCTGTTCAGGTATTTTGTTTGCTGCAATTTTTTATTTCTCTGTAGATTTGACGACCCGTGTGGCGCAATGGTTACCACGCCGGATCGCCGCACCGAGGGTCCTGGGTTCGATTCCCAGCGAGGCAAAAATTTGAATGATGAGTTTGAATTTCTGTTCTCGGTCTGGGTGTAAATGTCCTTGTCTTGTGTGTCCATGGCACCCACGACACAGGGAATCCTAGTGTGCGGCTATGAGTGTGAAGCGTTATTATATTATTATTATAGATAATGCATTCTTAAATAACTCCAGCTAAACCTAGAATTGTTCACATTGTAAAAGTTGAACACTAAGTACTATCCATCGTGGCATCGGTATGTCCGAGAACTGTGTATATAAAATGCAACTTTTCCAATAACAGACACAATATCTTCATCCTCACCCCCTCGTACAATAATTTATTCAATTAAAGAGCTCTCAAGTTCACTCGAATGAATCGGCTATATTGCGGCGCCCGGCCGGGCCGCTCTCGCAAACAACGCCGCGTGCGCTAATAGTTCTCGTATTAACCGGCTAGAGGGCGCTGTGCAATGTCGCTTCTTGCACCGTGGTGTGAACGTGACCTTATTGCAAACGCAGACATTTTCTTGTAACCGTCTAGATTCTAACCCCAATCCGACGCCGGATGGGTGTCGTAAGAGGTGAAGAAATCCGGCCCACTGGTGGTAGGGTCCCTCGAGGGATTATATTGGTAATATTGATTTTAATTGTTAATTAATACCATTATTACTATTATTTATTTCTCCATGGGGTTCGCCTAGATAGCTACCACCCTTGAGCACGAGTCAGCCGCCAAACGACTCATCGTGTTCCGGCTGAGGGCTTGAGAGCCAGTTCTTTCTTTCTTTCTTTTTCTTCTCTCTTTCTTGGCCGGCAACGCATCAGTGATGCGTTTGGTGTTGTTGATATCCATGGGCGACGACATTCTTTAAGTTTTGTCTCTCTTAGCAACAGGACCACACGTAGTTACGAACACTAGATAGGTAGGTAATGGATATGATTAGTAGGAACAATTTGCTTGAAGGCGAGAAGGTAAAAAAATCTCTTTCTCTTTTACTTCACTACAATGCTTACACGGCACAACCTGAAACTTTGTTTTGCAGTTTGGTCGAGATAGAATACTTTTAATCATACCCTAGGTGTTAGTACTGCATCTATTCTGTGATGTCAAGCCAACGATATTTTGTTAAGGATAATAAAATCATTAGCACAACACAATTCACACATTGTTGGCAACGCGGCGTCGCAGCAAAGCTCACGCCTCACGCCGTAACAAACGACGTCAGAGGCGCGCATTACGCACTCAAAGAAGCGCTTATTTACGCCTAATGGCTCCTAAATATTGCACTAATGAATCAAATAAAAACTCCACCGCTGAATCCACCGCGAACGCCGCGCCCGCGACGCTCAACCCTATTGCTTTAGGAAACGGTTCATTATCTTTCGCATCCCAATTGGCGCTTACGTCGTTCCGACCCCGAGAGGCAACTAAATGATGTGAAGATAGGATGAAATCAAGAGAAGAACGCGTCCGCACGCAACTCTCAATTGTATTACGTTGTGTTAAAGCTGAAATCCGAAAAAGGGATTTGTTGTTGTTATCCATTCCATATTAAGCTTTGCTGGTTAGAGATAAAGTAGGTTATCGATTGAATGGCAGCGTTGTCGGATGAAGTGCCCTGTTTGTGGAGAGTTAATTTGGTTGTGGATTAATTCAGTTTGAGTGATTGATGTTTTTGGGCGCTTGATGCGTCTAGGTCTGCGGGGGAGGGGTGGGGGCGGGGGAGGGGGAGAGGGAGAGAGGGATACGGTAGGACCCGCAGGCTCTGAGTTTATTAATTTTGTGATCGTTTAACGGAAATTGAAAGTAATAAAACGGTCTTTATTTTTGTTATTGTAGCGCAAACAAACAATGCAATTTACTTATTTAATAATTATTGAAATTAGCTTAACCGACAATATTTTCAGATTATGTTGATTCAATAATTAAGAGCTTAATTTGCTCGATAATTTTGTAGATTTGCGTGCACAAGACCTAAAGTTACACAGCCTACAGTTATCTCGTTTGTATGTATGTCTATAATATTCTTTATTACCTCGTATCTTCCAAACTGCTGAACGGATTTAAACAATTAAGATATCGTTAGATTCGGATTCGTCTTGATAACCGAAGTGTTCGTAGATAGTGAAAAAAAAACAAATATATAATAATAATAAAATAATAAATAATAATAAAATTTAGAATAATAATAAAAGCAATACCCTCGCAACAACATAATTAGTCACCTCAAGTCATTATGATTAACCTGTCATCTGTCATACACTTCAAAGCCAAGTTGAAACTCTTTGAGGTCCTCGCTAGCTCGCTACGCCCCAATCTGTCATAAAATGCGGACGGCATAATAACAAGCGAGGTATGCAATTTGGGCTATTACGCATTTCATATCAGAGGGCACTCACAATGGACCCATCAGAGACACGCACTCATTATTCCGGAGCCCTCCCCTAAGAAGTCTGTAACCTGACAAACGTTATTATTAATTTTAAATCCGCTCAAACAAAATACAGCCATACAGTTAAGACCAATAGTTCAATTTGCAGCGACGATCGCGCGCGAGTTGCGTCGTTCTTTAACTCGCGAATCGGGTTATTGGCTAACTTTTGGTCCATGGGCTGCATCTAAGATGGCGATGTAGCGCTCTCTCGCTCGCTCGAATGTTAACCTGCTAGCGGCGTCTCGCTCGGTTTCTTACGTAATGGAAAGAAAGCAGTGTTTGTGTAGGGTGTTAGAGTGAGAGGGGCTGTCAAGAGTCAATTTCGTTTGTAAAGTAAATAAAGAGGTATTGGCGATCGATGGCTGAGCCGTGAGCGTGCAGTACCTACCGGCCACTGTCATTGACACGAACCGGGAGGTACCAACTCTATCGTGGACCGGGGTGTCAGGAACACGTGGTGTTATTTTTATGATCATGTTGTGAGTAAAACATTTTTGATTTAGTGACATTGTATTTATGGTCCTCTCTGATGTCAGCTGAAGACCTGACGATCACTTTCAGACTGCCAAAAATTAAGTACCTGTCTATTATTATCGATGTAAAAAAACAGTGAAGAAAGCTCATGGAAATTTAATTACATTCTTTTTTCAATTCCTGAAAACGGGATATTAGTAAGATAAAGCCTGCCGCGATGCATTGTGTTAGTGGATCGGGTTTCAATAAAAGCGTTAAAAGATACATCGACGCTTGAAAGGCTAAAATAACTAAGCGACATATTGACAACTTTACACTAGAGCATTTTAAAGTTAAAATTTTAGAAAAAAAATCGTAATAAATCGCCTATTAGTCATAGCTACTTCATTCCACCGATTTTTACGATTTTTTTTTCTAAAATGAAAACTTTAAAATGTTCTAGTGCAAAGTTGTCAACATGTCGCTTGGTAATTTTTGCCTTTCAAGCGTTGACATCTTAGTGTGTAATTAAATATACCTAATACGGCAGTACCTAAAGTAGTTGAAGTATAACGAAGGTACCTACGCTGCAGAATATCTGCCTTGTCAGCTAGTATTTTAATGTTAAAAGAAAAATAAAGAAATTTAGCACAAACAATAAGAAATGCTAATTTATAATAGAGTCGATTTCGAGATATCGACGAACCTATAAACAATGTTTCAACTTTATAACTGATATATTTTTTCAACAGTCACCAAAGCAATTGCCAATGTTCCCTGAGCCTCAAGCTTCAAGCCCTAAATCCGAAGCTCCAAGCTCCAAGCTCCGGCTCCGGTGCGAGAGTTAATAGACTTACAGTAATTTCGGTAACAAACGTAATACGCTTACGAAGACAAACTCCAATTACCCGTTCAATATAGGCCGGGCGCCGGCGCCGAGCGGCCACTACGCCACGCATCCAATTACACGGGAAAAAAGGAAGAGTATAGACAAGGGACGCAATAAAACCGGCGGGCGGGCGCGTAGGGGCTCGGCCAGACTGGCCACTGGCACTGACTGCGACTGCGACTCAACTAAAATGAGGGTAAAAGTTTATATGAATAAAAAAATACATATTTTTTGAAAAATCTTCTTACTAAAATAGTTAATTAGTTACATATTTACTGATAACTAATCAAGATTGCGTACGCCAGAGTTCAGGAATACCTAATATACCTAGGCGTACAAAAATTCTGGTTGCAAACTCAAAAAGTATCCAGTTGATTCATTGACTTGCAATTTATTACCGACCTACCTACATAATATTATAATTGAATAAATTTTATTTCGTCTAAAAAGGAGGATGGAATGCCATTCGCAATAGAGAATCATCAAATATGAAAAAATAAATCCATCTATAAACAAAATTTATAATACTCTTCAAGAAAAGAGTGAATAGGCTTTTATTAAGTTAGTGCGCTCACCATCCTGGACCACATCTCCACTTACCATCAGGTGGGATTGTGGTCAAGCATTAGCTTATTCTAAGTAAAAAAAAATAAGAAAATAAAATATTTTCTCAGAGAAACTACCTACTTACTCTGATAAAACTCTTATAATGTTCTCAGCTCGATCGCATGTATCAGTCGAAAGTGAAGTAGGTTATTCTGGGCGCGCTATATACAATCGGCAGTTGTTAACGTGAGATCATCTTCATAATTAGGTAATTATGATATTTTGTAATGTTCTATTTTTTTATAATTATGTTTATATCTAACATTTTATATTTTAAGACCAATTCGCAAAGGACAATGCCCATCTGTGCCCCAGAAATGCCCAGATAAAGTATATTACAAGATTGCTCTAATAAATAAAAACTAGAATTATGTTGTTAATTTAAAATCATATGAAGCACTGGATAAAAAATTAAAAATTAAATGAAATTAATAGAAAATTAAGTTCCTAATGAAAAACTAATAGCAATCCTGTCTGTAAGCGATAAAATGTATAAAAGACCAGTAGGAAGTTATCATGTTTAATGTCCAATATGTTTTGAACCGGTGCTTTATATGACATTAAATTTAGATATCATATAAATACTGTTAAAAAGTTATCATATGACATAGAGCTGCAATTTGGGCATTGCATGGCATTTCTGACTTTCAGTTCCATACTAATATGGGCATGGTCCTTTGTGGACTTTTTCTCCGTGTAGGTAAATTTTAACTCTACCAAAAATCTGATTTCTGCATGCATTTTTCTTAAAAGGCTTTCCCTTCGCGTATTATAAATTAAAATATAAATATCAATAAATCTAAATTTAACTACTTAACGAGAAAATACTAAACGGTAGCATCATCTGTTCCGTCAGATAGTCGCATCGTATTATTGGCAAGTGTACCAGAGCTTTACCGGCGGCGCGAGCGGGCCGCGCGGCTGTGCGGCTGCGCGCTCACACTTTGAAGGCAACTGAACACTTTTTGTGCTGAAAATGTCTTTTTTATTGGCAACGAAATTAAAATGTCGCTTCGTTTATCCGCCATTTTGTTTTAACTACGTACGGTAACTCGCGCTCTCAAACTGAATAGGAATTTCGCGATTACGTTACGTTTCGTAAATACGGATCTGTCACCTACCTGTGTACTACAGGGCACAAGCCACTATTACCCGTTTATTTAGCGATAGTAATTACTCTTTCTTCGCCTCTAGAAATCCATAGTTTGCCTACGTCGCACACGCGAAAAAATATGACAGGATTATTCAGACTTTGCTTGCAAGAATACATAATATATTACTAGATGGCATTGGATACACCACTTATCGACGAAGAACTAAGTAGCTGTCACCGTAAAAATAAGATGGCGATTGCGATCGCGAACGTGAAAGAATCTGCTAACCTAATTTCGGTTAAGTTCAAGTTTTAGTAATAATAACTTGAATATTAAATGAAATAAGTATACACAAATATACAAATAACACTAAATATTTATTAAATTTATATCAATGAAAACTGCATCCATATTGATTTAGTCATTCTCTAATGAGCGGAAACACACGCGGAAAAGAAAGACAAAAATCCTTATAAATAACCCTAATAATTACTTTTCATTACCTTCCATATATATAGAGTTACGAGTATATAGAATATTTCCATCCCCGACCCCCAGTGATTGGTTTCCATACGCGTCCGTGTTCTTGTTTTGTCCTGCCGACCTGTCATTGATTGTGACCGGCCGCGCTGGACATTGACTGGACCTACGAGTACCTACGCGGTTCACTCTGATAACAGACTGACGACTGTGACTGGGAGATCATATTGTTAGTGGCTTCAATAATTACTCATATCAATTTCTACACCCTCGATAACCCCATAATACCCACATGGATTTCAAAATTTAACTTTCATACTAACTTTCAGTTATTGTAACTTAGGGGATACATTTTCGAAGTAATACAGTAACTTTTATTCCATAAGCTTAAGCATTAATTTTAACCGCTGTGTGTTGATCAATCGGTCAGTTAGTCAGTTAGTTTAATTTTTAAAGGAAGATTTTCATTTGGTCTTGTAAATTCGTCAACTACATCGAACTCAATTCGTCAACGGGTTTTGTTGTCGATAGCCACTGGCAGCAGTATTGCCTAATAGATAAAATTGTACGTATCTAAATGAAATAGATTTGTGCACAATAGTGTTAGATCATTGTCTGACAATAAATAATTCTTGGTAATTTGTGACAATAAATAATTCTTGGCAAAAAATAATCGACTTCAAAATTAGGGATAACTCAAAAACTACTAGTCATACCTCGCACAAACTGGGACCACATGACAAGCACCTGCTTTCGATTAAAAAAGAATCATCAAAATCGGTCTACCCAGTCGAAAGTTCTGAGGTAACAAACATAAAAAAATACAGTCGAATCGAGTACCTCCTCCTTTTTTGAAGTCGATTAATAAAATAATCCCAGACTCACCTATGTTGCCTACTTTGTGTTCATTGGACAACATTGTGTTCAAACTGTACACGTAAACGCATCAGCTCCATTCCTCGCGTCCTCATCTGGTTATTGGCTCCGGAACGTCGTTACGCCGCGGAAGTGTCAGTGTCTCCTCCTCCCCTTCCCCATCCCCTCCCCCTCCCCCTGTCCCTCCCACCAATGTTTCCGATTTAATAACTCGGAGGAGCGAGCTGTCACGATAACACGTGGAGGAAAATAATGCTAGAGAAATACAAATCGTGTCTCGCTTTTTAAGGACTTGATATTTACGACTGTTTAAAACGTTGATGCATTTTGTATAAGAACGATATAGTAGAATAAAATTGTACACTGAATATGACAAACGAAGTCACGAACCCTTACGTTATCACATCATGCTATAGCCGCTTCGATTGAACTCTTCACTGTAATTATCAACGTCTATAGCACCGACGTAAAAAAAGAACGGACGTAATCTTGTCTAATCGAGAGTGAAGCATAGCAATGACAGCTCGCTTACCATGTGTGCGTAATTTTGTAATTTTTGATTCGCGATGGTGTCAATGTCATAGCAGTATGGTGTCAATGTTTGGGTGTGTGTACTTGAACGAATACAGAGTTGGTATTACTATGGGTGCTTCACTGAATTTGTTCTTGGGATTACGTCCGTCTTTTTTTTACGTATGTGGTCTAGAGCTATTCAGAGCAGGGGGAACATTTATGACAGTGATGTCGTCATCGGGGTCGTCTAGCACAAGTCTAGGCCTTGATTAGGTCGTCTAACTTGACCCCTCGGCAGCGACATAGATGGCCGCCAAGAGAGATCAAGACGACCATTGGAAACCATCCACGGAAACTACATCATTCTCGTATTTGCAATTAAATCTATGTATGTACGACCCGGCGAACTTCGTAACGCATAACAAACTAATTTTTTTCTAAACTAAAAGCAGCCTAAGTTACTCCTTGTTACATCAGCTATCTGCCAGTGAAAGTCCCGTCAAAATCGGTCCAGCCATTTCAGAGATTAGCCGGAACAAACAGACAGACAGCAAAAATTGTAAAAAATGTTGTTTTGTTATATGTACCGTGTATACATCCAAATGCACTTAGTAAAAAGCGGTTATTTTAATATTACAAACAGACACTTCAATGTTATTTATTTGTATAGCTTATAACAACTGTGTGGTGTAGATCGGACTGGTGAATGCGACACAATATGTCTCATCGACGTCAATTTGTCGGACGATAAGCGAATGTCCTGCGGCGCGCTAATTCAGCGTATTGTGGGGACTGTAGGCTGTAGAGGTACTGTAATAAACAATTCTAATTCAGTGTTAAACGATAATGGCAAACAATTCTAGAATGGTTGTGCTACGGAAGACGTATAAAGAAGTGTAATTCAACACTCGATTGGAACAAAATTGGTTAAGACAAGACGACCCGTGTAGCGCAATGGTCATCATGCCGGATCCTGCCAAGGGTTCAATTCTCATACCCCATTTACACGCGCGCGCGAGCCACGAGACAATCCGCGAGACGCGCGCGTGCGCGCGCGTGTGAACAGGGCGCTCGCGGACCAGACAGCGGCGCGTCTCGTGGCTCGCGGGCTCGCGGCGGGAGCGGTTTGTTAGGCGCGACCAAAGGGGCTCGCGCGAGCGCTCGCGTGGTGTTCACACGCGCGTAGGGGGCGTGGCTTACGGACGCGCCACGAGACGATCCGCTACACGCGCGTGTAAATGAGCGGTCAGCGAGGCGGGATAGTTTGAACCATAGACCTATAATAATATGTATATACTATACTAGACAGAGTAAAAGTGTGGACACCTACGTTGACACCAGATGGTGCCAACGCATTTTAGTCGGCTGCGAGCAAGCGAGACAAGTAGATGTCATTTTTGAAAAACCCCGACAACCCAAGAACACAATAACCCATAATGTTTATTGTGTACAGTCAAAACGTGTTCATTATTTACGTTTGAACTTTATTTGAGTTTATTCAAATTATAATTGGTAAATAACTATATTTTTATTTACATTTTTAAAAATTATTTAGTGCAAAATATTTGATATCTGCCATTTTGAACCGAACTTGACCGAACGAAGCGCTGTCACAGAGTATGAGAATGCTTGAAAATGTGACACGGATTTTGTTCGGAACAGTCCATCTATATACATATTTAAGACTATGGTTTGAACTTCTGTTCTCGGTCTGGGTATGTGTGTGTTGTCCATGGCCACCACACAGGCAATCCTAGTGACTATGAGTGTGTAACGGCAGAAATGTATAGCGATAGTACTAAGTACATAGTCCGCATACCATTGAAGGCAAACCGTATGTAATTAGTCTGTCGAGTAACTACTCGTACAGAGGTTCTTAACGTCGTCATCAGGAGGTATGTAGCAGTTGTTAAGCCACATTAGAAGTCTTCGGGCAGCATTAACCCTGGAACAGCGTGGTGGAGTAAGCTCCTCAAATAATGGGCAGACCTATTTAACCCACATGTATCCACATTTTAACCCATTTTCTGCTCATTAATCCAATTAACTGACATTACATTCGTTCAGTGCGCAACCACTTATTATGGTTGTTTAATAATAACGTGTTCAACTGTTATCGCCGTGATGAAGTGCGCGTTTTATGGGACAAGCTAACGTAAGCAGCTCGTTGCTCGTTATCCATAATTTTATTACGAACTTTGTCGTATTTACAACCTCAGGTGCTTTATAATGGTCGTAAATTACTTTGACAATGACCTTGGTACGGAGTAACACCACAGGTAACACATTCAGTTTGAATCTAAATTCAAATTTTTGGGTGTTATTTCTCACTTGTTAACTCAACTTGTTTCTCAACTCAACACGCATAAACGAGTATACCAAAATTATTATAGTATTTAAATTAAATTATTTCGATATTTATTGATTTAAGACCAAATATGTAACTTATCTTTTAAACTTTTTTACTATTACATGTTTTACTTCTGTTACAACAACAAACATTTTAAAATACTCTACAAAAAGATATTTGCTAACAAATTGAGAATTAATTCCCTATCTGTGGACGTATAGGAGGTCGCCCATGACATCTGTCACATCGGGCCGCTATTGTAATTGTTTTGACGTTTGTTTTTTGACGTGCCAGTTGGCGCGGGCGGGAACCTGATTTGATTATTCCATAAAAGTAACTTGTGCAATAAAAGAGGACCCCCGGTTGTAACAATCGAATTACGTGTATGCAATAAATGACTTTTAACATTCTTGTTTTTATCTATACAAATAAATAAAATTGAGTGTCTGTTTGTAATATTAAAATAACCGCTTTTTACTAAGTAAGATTAGTAGGTACATTTAGATGTATACACGGTACATATACCAAAACAACATTTTTCACAATTTTTGTATGTCTGTCTGTCTGTTTGTTCCGGCTAATATCTGAAATGGCTGGTCCGATTTTGACGGGACTTTCACTGGCAGATAGCTGATGTAACAAGGAGTAAGTTAGCTACTTTTGTTTTAGAAAAAAAATAGTTCGTTAGGTGATACAAAGTTCGCCGGGTCAGCTAGTTGATAATAACACAATCAAGCTTTGGTTTGAGAGCCACTTCTTTCTTGGCTGGTAATGCATCGGTGATGACTTTGGTGTCGCTGATGTCCATGGGCGAAGATATCCACTTACCATCATGTGGATCGTCAGTTCGTTTGCCGGCTACTTTGATAACTTTAGCCACTAAACGTCTCATCGTGTTTCGGTTGAAGGCTGTCTTTTATTACATCTTTTTTCTCCTTTCTCCATCAACAGCGCGACGTTGTTGCCTTTGGTGACCACTTACTATCACTGTTTTTTCCAACCGAACTATTTTATTATTTGAGTAGTATTAAAGTATTTGAGGCCACAGATATCGCTACTCCAGAAACGCCTCATGTTTCCGCCGCTCGCCTCAAACCACGAGCTTCCCCCTTCCCCTTCCCTTTCCCCTTCCCCCGCGCTACTAATGCCCGCTCATTAAACAAACACGTTACACATTCACAGTTTACTGCGATCATTAAGCAAGTTAAAAGCGAAAGTAGATGTCGTGAGAAAAAACAGTGTGAGCCGCACGAACCGTCGCGTGGTGCCGAGGGTTACCAACACAACAGATGGAAAGTCCGGACAATTTACATCTATTCTATACAAATACAAATAAATAAAATTGGAGTGTCCGTTTGTAATATTAAAATAACCGCTTTTTACTAAGTGCACTTGGATGCATACATGGTATATATACCAAAACAACATTTTTTACAATTTTTGTCTGACTGTTTGTATTTCGGAGATTACACCGAAATGGCTGGACCGATTTTGACGGGATTTTCACTGGCAGATAGTTGATGTAACAAGGAATAACTTAGGCTACTTTTATTTTAGAAAAAAATACTTTGTTAGGCGATACGAAGTTCGCCGCGTCAGCTAGTAGTTCAATATTAGGAAAAAATCAGGATATTTGAGAAAAAATCAGTAGTATAGTTGATTATTATTTTGTATTGCAAGTCATGCTTTTGGTGTCTTGTTCATTGTTAACAAACATGCCATCAAAAACAAAACTTGTAAAAAAACCAAGTCTCGCAACTCAGTTCTTCTACCGTAAAAAGTTGTGAGATCCATGTAATACCAAGTCGGTTAATTTATTAAGGGTCCTTCTGTGTTAAGTTATTACGTAATTAGCTAACCTAACAAGTAACAACATCTTATAGTGACCATATTATCAATATTAAAAATCTTTTGTTTTAAATAAATAGATCGACTTGACCATCGCATGAAAACACAATGCATCTCACAAGTAATACCTACATATAATATTAAATTTGATTGTTTAGTGCGATTGCCAAGTCAATCTATTTATTTAAAACATAAAAGATTTTTAATATTGATAATATGGTCACTAAGTATAAGATGTTGTTACTTGTTAGGTTAGCTAATTACGTAATAACTTAACACAGAAGGACCCTTAATAAATTAACCGACTTGGTATTACATGGATCTCACAACTTTTTACGGTAGAAGAACTGAGTTGCGAGACTTGGTTTTTTTACAAGTTTTGTTTTTGATGGCATCTCATTTCTTTTTGTAGATAGTTCTACTTTTTTTCCTTTTACAAGTTACCTTTGAACCTAATTATATCTAGGTAACAATCTACGCCTATTATTCCATTATATTATATACAGGTACACTGATTCATTCACTGCAAATGTTACTTTGTTATACAGGTACAGTAATTCATTAACTGCAAATGTAACTTTGTAATCCTATATATTTATAAGGGATTACAAAGTTATTTATGCAGTTGATGTATCTAGAAAACTAGACCGAAATTGCAAAATATTTTAGTTTTTCCTTGATCTATACACTAAACACTAATTGTGTTCCAAATTTGAAGCTTCTATGTCTACTAGAAGTGCCTTAGAGTTTTGATGATCGGTCAGTCAGTCAGTGAGTGACGAAATTAAGAAACTTTGACTAGTTATAATTCTTAAACTACTGGTTCAAATTGAATGAAATTTGAAATATACCATATTTATACAATGCCTGCTTGGTTACTAAAAATTCAGGCTTCTAGCTTTATTAACAACGAAGTTATAGGGGGTCGAAAATGGCCTGAATTGCTTCGAGAAAAGGATGGTACGGCCGTGCCGCATTTTTTGCTCGACTTGGCGGGGGCACTGCCGTGCCCCCAGATATCATTAACAAATGATATTAGTCATTAGTTGTTTTTTTTACTTATACATATAAAATAATAGCTGATTGAATGCTTGTTTCATTTCCAAACTTATTAAATATTAGAACACCTAAAAAGCCGGGCAAATGTGAAGGCCAGACAATAGCCGGACAGAAACCCAAAAGTTCGGACTTGTCCAGACTGATTCAGACGTTTGGTAACCGTCCTCCTGCCCCCAGAGGACGTGTGTTTTAAGAATTGCGGACAAGTAAAAGTATTTTTTATTGTAATCAATTATAGCAACGTTATGTTACATGGCAATTCATCTAAATGGTTAATAAGGGGAAGTAGGTGCATGACAATTACACTAGCAATATACCTACTAGGCATCCATGAGCCGAATCTAACTCGTGCAGCACTATGCCAAACGGCCTTTTTTCGAATATGGACAGTTGCATTTTGTCGTAGTAAAATAACAACAGACAAAAGACCTGGACTCAACCGAGACTTGCAAACTTCCTAAGAGCATCCCCTGTGTGGTTCGAACACGTGCTATATTGACCATACAGGATAAGCTAATTCAAAGCGTTAAAAATGTTTGAAAAACATAAATATATTACTTAAAAAAACAATAAATGCTATGCAATGAATCGTAAATCTAATTAGAGGGAACTGGCCACTTGCTAAGGGTTGTGCGTAATTGATGGCGTGTAAAGACTACGGTATACAGAGTAGGCCGCGCTGTTCACGCGATTATAATGTTGGGCGATGAAAGTGAAGCTTAGCTGACGAGCTTGCAGTGCCACTGTGCCGCCCGCGCCGCACGGGCCACGGACATCTGGGACTAACCTGGAATAGGGGCCATCCATAAATTACAGTACGGCCGCTGTATCTTGGCGCGTCTGAACATAGGCTTTGCGAACTTTAGCGCATGTAAGACAGAGATGGCAACACGAACATGCTAACGTATGACTGAGACACAATACACCGCGTATCGAGTATTGGCGAATTATGTTACTGCGCAGCCTTCTGCGCGAAGTTCAGACGCGCCAAGATACAGCGGCCGAACTGTACGTCACACTAATTTCATGACTTTTAGACCATTCCCCCCGTCCTTGTCACAGCTGGTCACATTTGTGAGACCTCCCCCCTTAGTGTGACGTCACATATTATGAAATTTTACGCCTAGAAATTATTAAATTAAATTCCGAAATAAAATTTAATTCCATTAATTGTTTTTTAATATTTACCTATTATTCGATTTTGAAATGTGACGTCACCAAATTTAGGATCCCCTGTCTCACAATGTCACACTAGATCGACACCCCCCCCCCCCCCAACGTGTGACGTAATTTATGGATGGCCCCATAGGACTATAGGAGGGCGTAGACACAGTAATCTAATTTATACTGTGGCGTAGTCGGTTAGCTTCTGTTAGTGTAAGGTGTTAATGAGAATAATTTTAGTAGTTATTATTCCTACCTGAAACTCCTCATGAATGTCCTTATAAGAAAAAGATTTTTCAAATCCGACAAGCAGTTCCAGAGACTAACGCATTCAAACAAATAAACTCTCTAGCTTCATCATATTAATAAAGACAGTATTCTGAACACGTTATAATATGTAGTTAAAAACATAAAAGTGCAGCTCCAGAACGCATGGCGCGCTCCCGTGGCTCCCCCTGGTGGTACGGGCCGACACCATAGCTCATAGCTCACGTCGCGTGTCCTCTCGCCGCCCGCCGCCAGGTGTCGCCACCGTCTCGACGACATTTGTAGCTATCAATGCACTGCCGATTTATTGAAGTAAACTGCTATCAGATTACTATTGTTTTTCATGATTTTAAATGTGTTTTAAATTCTGATCGTGGATTGAACACGTTTTGATATGATTCGTGATCCGGGATTCGGGATATAGGTAGGTATATTTTATACCAGATACCGCTCTCGCTTAGCTTCAGTTTTCGTATAGGTAGATCCCTAATAATAAAATAAAATTAGCTCTTACCCGCGGCTTCGCCCGCGTGTTCGAAGGGAAGTAACAATGAGCTGTTGAATGAACCAACTGAAAAACCTATGACCCTCCTCAACCTTCTAACTATACCTAAATATAAAGTTATATCAATATTTATATATCATATTATATTAATATTTCTAACTATAAATTTATATCAATCCATAGATCCTTTACGAACTTACAGAAGGACCAACACATTGTTACTTTTAGTATGTAGTGATTCAAATACGCGTCATAATGGATCTTCCCATGGGAATGAGTTGTTTTACCGCGGTAAGTAGCCTATGTTACTCTCCAGCCTCCTAACTCCACACAAAAAATCATACCATAACATCGCTCCGTTACGACGTGAAAGAGGGACAAACAAACAAACACACTTTCGCATTTATAATATTAATATGAAGTATGGAAGTATGGATATGGACTAGTATGGATATGGATATTAGTATGGATTAATAAAATTGCATCAGGCAATAAAAATGATATTCTCACAACCCACCTACAATCAAAAATAATTTGAATGTAAACCTCAGTGTTCCGTGAGTATCCTCGCAAATATACCTAATCGAATTTCCTCAAAAGCTCCGGCCGTCTGTCCCGGGCTGAACGAATTGACGGAAAGCCATCAGCCGTCGCATGTCTGATGTCGCCCGGTCGCGCTCGTCGCAGTAGCGGGCATCACGCGATCACCGCGTATTCTTACCTATTCCCCCTGAATATATCATTTCACACTACAATTTGACACCACATTCATGCCACACATTCTGCGGCGCAACCACAAAGCGAACCTTAACTCAAACTCGTAACGTTGAGATTCGAGCGACGATGGGAGCACCGAGGTGGATGGCACAATGATGGTACATTTATGTGATTGAGCTCGCGTTCCATGCATTCAAAGTTTTGTTTTGTTATGTCTGGCCCTGTTTAGTGACGTGTGCCGGCTGATTTATCGCCGCTACATCGTTTTATTGCCGAGTGAGGGCTGTAAAGTTCGATCCTGTAATAAATGGTGGCGCATCAATTACACCAGTCTACTAGCAGTACCAGCCTTCGTATTGTTAATTCGTGAAACGATTCTTTGGAAATTTTTGGGTGTTTGCCATCGAAACTGTTGTTAGCGGTGAGTTCAACGCAGAACACGTGAGCGTGAGTCGGTATCGTGTTTGTTTATTGTATTACTTCAGTTTTAAGTTAAAACAATATATTCCTTCGATTTCAATCTTATTATTAGACTAAGAATATAAATAGACCTCTTACACAGTCAGTCAGACAGTCTTAACGTACCTATAATATCCGCAAAATTCAAATTTCACTCACTGAGAATCGAAACCAGGACGCTTCGAACTGTGATCCAATATGGTGACATAACCATAGGTACAACATAATCATAAGAAACCTTTCACTGTTCCTTTATAGAAATGATTAGCACTCTGCTCGTGGCGTCGCTCGCGTTCGGGATAATAACTACCCCGTATCCTTCAGACCATAGCGAACCTGTGCGCATGGGATCACGGTGAAACTAAATCCGTTTAATAGTTGTGTGAAAGAGTAACAAAAATCCTCACAAGCTTTCATATGTACCTTTTAAACAGAGATCCAGAATAACGTTGACGAGAAACATTTTGTTCCTCGTCTTCTATAGAAGCATTTAGCTGAGGTGTTTTACACCTCTCCCCCTTCCAGGTGTGGTTCCAGAACCGGCGCGCCAAGTGGCGGCGGCAGGAGAAGATGGAGGCGGCGCGGCTGGGCCTCTCGGAGTACGGCTGCGCGCCGGTCCCGCGGCTGGCCGGGCTCGGGCTGCCCGTGGACCCCTGGCTCGCGCCGCCGCTGCTCACCGCGCTGCCAGGTGAGCCCTTGCCACGGAATGGAGAGACTAACATTTCACACTCATAGTCCCACACTAGGATTCCCTGTGTCGTGATGCCATGGACAATTGGACAACACACACACACCCAGACAGACAACAAAAAAAACTCATCATTCTTTCCGTCTCGTTGAGAATCGAACTGAGTCGTCAATAAAATCTCATCTCTCCTTCTTTCTATACACAAGATTCTTCGATGCCAAAGAAAGCATAAAGCCACAAAATAGACCAGAAGTATACCTACCTAACTGTATACACGGGGAGCAACGCACACGTGCACACTGTTTGCGGACATGAATTATTTAAAGGCACGAAGCAATATTGAGAAGATGACTATTATCTTTCTTGTCATATCTACTAATACTTCACGACATGGCCCATTACCGATTAGGAAGTCAACTCTTTTGCATCAAAGCTTGGAATGTCGAATGACACGTCATGTGAGATTCCCGAACGTTGTGATATAAATAATTAGCTCGACTTGCTCTAAATCGTAACTAAAGATCGTTACTAAACATCGTAATTTTCATGCTGAAACTTTTTGTTTAATTCCTTCCGTTTTTGACTATTCAAGGCAGTAACTTAGAATTCTATGCTCATTAGTATTTCCAGATTTTTAGATGCCTTTTCTGTTAAAAGATGAAGTTGGATTATGTTACTTATTATGTGCATAAATGTATCAGTGATACCTGGTGTATATGAATAAAGATTTCGATTTGATTTGATTTTCTATACTTTGGATTTTGAAAGGGGGTGCATTGTGCATTGTTAGGAAACTGGGGAAATAATTTATCAAGCATTAAAACAATCTAAGAACAATTTACTTACATAGATAAGCTCTTGAGAACAATCCCACCTGATGATAAGTGGAGATTTAGACCAGCTTATTCATCCTTCTCTTGAAGACACCTAGTTGGTGGAGCCGTCCCACGCACCCAAACGGGCAAGCTGCTCTAGATTATCAGAATTTGCTGTGAACTAATGAGAACTATCTCTCCCCAGGTTTTCTCAGCCTAGTAAGAAACTTGTTATATTCAAGTACATCCTCCAAGTTTATCGGCATTTTTTGTCAACTGACGAAAACCGTGTAGGCTACTCCCACAATAACACATAATAAACACTCATAAACATACATACATACACACAACATAAATACATGTATGTATATAATAGGTACATAAACTTATTTTCACACATAAAATTTAATATAAATTGCAACCGTGCAGCCCCTTGTCGAATGGCAATGGAGACCATGTCACGCCACCGCCGGCCGCCGCCTGCGCGCGCGCCCCAGCAGTGTTGCAAAAGTTCCCGATTTATCGGGAGATCTACTGATTTTGGTTATGATCTCCCGATATCCGATTTAGCGACTCTTTCTCCCGATTTTTGCATTTTCTGTCAATTTAATATAATGTTTAAAGTTAAAATAGAAAGTAATGTTTTAAACACGAAATACTAAAGAAATTGAGTCGCTCAGTGAAATACAGAAGAATTTTGGGCAAACGTATATAAATGCTGGTGGTGATGGCTCACATAATCATGTTCTAAAGTATTTATTTTTTCGTATTCAAAGTTTTGAGTTTACCATACCTACTCATAATACATATACCTAATATGAATATTTTCATCGATCAATTTGATGAAAACAACCGATTTGCTTCAAAAAACGTACGTTGCTTGCCTTGATTTATGGAATACTTTTTTCCAGTTTTTCAAAATTATTCCTGAAAAAGAAAAAAAATACAAATTACTATGAATATTGTTTATTTTTCAAAACCTGCTACTGGAGGAAATTTTTGTGATTGTATCGTGGGTTTTAGTATATAAATTTGTAAATATAAGTACTTGAACATAAATACGCCGTTTTTTATTTTTTTATGCAAGAGTTACAAATAAGTTAAAACATAATTTCCGTATGCGAAGCTGCGGGCAACAGCTGGTGAATTATAAATTTATTAATAAATTATCTATATAAATAAAATTATTGTAATAACAACATAAAAACAACTCTTCTGTTATTCCCCGATTCTCTAAGAATCCCCCGATTTCTCCTGATTTTTAGCTGGCAATGCTACCGATTTTTAATATTTAACTTTTGCAACACTGCGCCGCGCCGTGGCGAACCCGTGTCGCTTTGCTATTTAATACGCCCCGCTCGTTTACATTACTTTTGCTTGTAAATAGTATAAATTTGTAAACCTTTCGCTTCCGTCCTTCGTCATCTTTCTACTTGTGCTGTGCTATCGCTGTGTTCTCCGTCTGAACTGCATTGTGGATTTTGTGAGAGATTCGACGCTTGAAAGGCTAAAATTACCAAGTGACACGTTGACAACTTTACACTGGAGCATTTTAAAGTTTTTATTTTAGAAAAAAGTCGTAAAAATCACTTTATTAAGCATTTAAACTGCATGTAAAATTCATTGGAATTAAGTAGCTATGACTAATAGGCGATTTTTTACGATTTTTTTCTAAAATTTTAACTTAAAAAAAATTTAACTTAAAATGCTCTAGTGTAAAGTTGTTAACATGTCGCTTGGTAATTTTAGCCTTTCAAGCGTCGGAATAAAGAAACTGTGTTCGCGTAGTGTTGTGTCGCGTAACAACTCGCTGACCTCAACCGTCTCTCCGCAGGGTTCCTGAGCCACCCGCCGTCCGGCTACCCGAGCTACCTGACGCCGCCCGCGCCGGCGCCCCCCGCGCCCGCGCCCCCCGACCCGCGCTCCTCCTCCATCGCCGCGCTGCGGATGAAGGCCAAGGAACACGTGGAGAGCCTCAGCAAGGGACTGCAGATGGTCTAATGTGTGCTTCTGCCGTCAGGTTGGGTAACTTTGATCGACTTCATTTCTATTCTTAATTTATTTTACCACGTCACCCTGGCGACGTATCTTTGGTAGAAATTCTAATTTTGATTCCAAGTTGTTCCAATATAATATGTTTATAATTTATATTGAATGTTTTTTTGCCAGTTCAGGGGATAAATACATTTAAATTGTATCGTACAAAAGGAACAATCTGTAATTACGATCTTAATGTAATATTACGTCACAATTTATCGTTACGTCAGTTGACTGCATGAATTGTATAATAATAACAATATTTATTATTACGTTTAGTATTAGATTAAGAATATATTTTGCAAAATATTATTTTTAATATGTAAGCTATAAACTTCAAATACTCCGCAACGTATAATCGTAATAGACCAGTGCCGATGATTTTTGAAACCAAAAAAAATAATAGTAGGATGAAACCCATTGCAAAAGGAAGAGAATATAACAAAAATGAAAGGAAAAATAATATACTGGCGATCTGAGGTCGGAAAGTGGGGGGGGGGGAGGGGGATTTAAAGTTTAAAAACGGTTTATCTCAATTTCCGGCAAAACTACAAGTCCTATGGAAAAAAGTTAAATAGCAATGTTGTAGGTGATAAAAAGGTCTACACCCTTTGTATTTACACTTTTTTACATAACGTCAAAATTTATGTGAAAAGTTCAAATAACCCAGTTTTTTTTACAATTTTTTTTCACCAAATTTGGTGAAAGCTTACCATTGTGTATCCTTAATATACTGGAATTTTATTGATAGAGATTCCAACGAACAATAAGCCCACCGACTTTTTTAAAAAAAGTTGATATTTTAACGTGAGAATTTTCGATTGAAAATTAGGGTACTTTTTCGATATTAAGTCAAAATAAGGTGAAAAAAGAAATATTTAAAATAAAAAAATTTACAGTATGTTAAGGTAAGTTTTCACCTTTCTTGAATTTTTTTTGTAAACGATAAAAATAAAAACTTGATTATTTGAATTTTTCACATAAATTTTGAGGTCATGGAAAAAGTGTAAACACAAAAGATCTTTTTATCACATACAACATTGCTATTTAACTTTTTTCCATAGGACTTGTAGTTTTGCCGGAAATTGAGATAAACCGTTTTGAACCTTAAACCTCCCCCCTCCCCCCACTTCCCGACCTCAGATCGCCTGTAAATTATTTTTCAATTCATTTTTGTTATATTATTTTCCTTTTGCAATGGGTTTCATTCAATTTTTTTTTCACTTTTTACCGTTTTAAAGGTATCGACACTGGTCTATAAATCATTCGTCAGAGTTTAAGATTTTGTGTTTAATTTTGTGTGTAAAATGTATAATTTGGATTTGAAAGTCATTTGAAAATATTAAAAAAATATCGGTTTGAGTTTTCTCACGTGGCCTTTGGCTAGTTCAACTAATACACAGAACAAAGCATCAATGCCCCTTTAAAATTGGGAAGAAGAAAGATTGGTGTTCTTTTAACGCATTAAATGTAAATCACTGATTTTTAGATTTAAATAGATTTAGGTAGATGTTCACAAATAATTGGTGAATCTATCTGGCAATGAAAATAATATTTCCAAAATGGCTAGAGCAGATACTTCGTGCAGCGAACGTCTTGTCTGTTTGTGGAATGTCGTTAAAACCATTGAGTGTGTTGTATAGTAAGGAACAAATAGAATAGGTCACTTTCGGACAAATTAACCTTTTGCTTTTAAAAATATTTCAATTAAACGACGAACAGACATAATAATATGTCGTCTTCAGTTCTATTATTAGTTTTTTAATTACCTATTCTATGATTTATCCATTTGTTTCAAATTTATATTTAAAATTTTATTATTTCTTTTTAATTTTGATTTTTGTGTCCGGAAACATGTTATTTAATGTACATAACGTATTCTAAGTGCCATATAATAGGGCTTTTATATGTATAACAAGTTCAAATAATTTTCTTCATTCATTTATTTATTGTGTGGTAAAATTGGATAGCGGAGTAAATTATGTCTCTTAATTGTTATTCGCAAACTCCTTTGCTAATAATGTCATGATGATTGATTAGTATAGAGATTTTGTTGCGATCTCAATTCCAAAATGAAGTAAAATTTCTTAAGGCTTTTACAAGGTTTTGTTTTTATTCAATTAATGATTAAAACAATATTTTACTCTCATTTCCCTCCCTCTACGGCCTACGCTCTCAAACGTAACCGAGTCTACTTGCAATATACACATGCATACATTTCCTTTCAATTACAGTTAAAGACCCCTTTATGTTTATAACGATAGATTAAAAACAAGAAAATTGATATTCAGTGATTTTATAATTATGTAATATTAAACTCTGTAGTATCAGATGTATTGTATGATTTCTTAGGTGGTGAAATATACATTTTTTTTAATACATAATATTTCATCAAAAAGCAATAGATGCCCATTCTGGAAACCCTATGAAATTGATACGTTTTATAATTCAGGAGTTTTTTTTTATGATTTGCTAGAATAATAGCTGATACGTGTCCCGAGATGTAGTCATGTCAATGTGCACATGACAGCAAATAGTAAATAATTATTGATTCCTGGTGATCCTTACTTCAAGAATATTACTATAAGATCAAGGTATTTCATAACGATTTAAGCGCCACCAAGAAAAGAGGTTCTCAACTCGTTTGTATTTTTTAAATGTTTATTACGAGTACCTCAAAACTCCGTCATTTGTCTATCGAATTGGTAATTTTTCAATAAAAAGGATTGGTTCATACTGTTCTCATATTCATCATAAGTAATGTGTTAAGGTAATGATGGTTCCAGCAGGAGTTGAGGGAGCTTCTCAGATATATGTAATACTTAAATCACAGTTTGATTTTTAATTTGATGAATTCATTAGTCAGGGGCAATTTCAGTGGTAATTTTTCGTTTCTTCATTTCATTGAAGTCGGTTATTTTTTGGCAAAAATAGTTATTTTAGGTTACTCTTAATCTTTTGTAACTTTTGATTCCGCCAGCAGCTTTGATTTTAGTGATCGGCTTGTTTTTTGGCTTCATATCCGTATCTACTATTATTATTTTTGTAATACAAACAATTTAATTAGCTTCAAGTCAACAGCGGACTTGTTTTACTATATTTTTGAATAAGGCTGGCTGCAGCAAAGTATTTCTCTGTAAATATTGTATACAATTTCCTATCAAACTAGTTAGTAAATTTTATACTTAGCATGTCGTGGTGTACCTTTATCAATACCTACTATTGTAATAAATAACATTAACGGAATATTTTGTCACGGAACTTATGTCTTGATGTATTGTTCTGTGCTCTCTTGTGTTTTTATTATATTATTTACAGTATGCTATACAATTGTAATCGTATTTGTAATTTGCTTGATAGATTAATATTTTACTTAAAATTATAAATCATAATTATAAGACAGAAAAACTTTTTCAAAACAAATCTACTCGTTTACGCCTACCATTTAATGTCTACTTAGTACTATATTTTAATTTACTTAAAAATACCTTTGTGTAGTTTATTTAATTAATATAATTATGTACTGTACTAATCGACAAGTAATAATTGTACTTGTACCCTAAAAAACTTTTGATCATTATGTTGTGTAAATATATGTGTGTACATAAGTTTAAATTAATTATTTATAATTATGACAAAATTTTAATTACAAATGATGTAATATGAGTTTGGTGACAGCAATGATATTGGTAAAATATCTTTGGGTGACAGGCACTGAATGTGTATGACAGATGGTATATTATTGTAATAATTAAATGTGTAATGGATTGTCGACTTAATGTAGTATTGTTTACATATACGAGTATAATAGCAGACATATTATTTTAACATAGTATTTAACTGCTATTTTAAAGAGTACAAGGACGAAACATCAATAGATATGGATGCCCGGATGGCGTGAAAAGGCCGCTCATATTATTTATATTTAGTTTAAAAACGCAATCTATTTAATTGTAGACGATATCATGTCGCGTTACGACATCATGTGACAAGTCAGATCACTTTATATTTTAATGAAGTAAGCTAGGATATGGATGTATAATTAGATATAGAATGTATAAGTATTCTGTACATAGATGGATGTTATAGCGAACAGAACAAAAGTAGTTTAAGAGATTTAAGATTATAACATAACCGCAGTGCGCCCGCGCGCCACACGACAGATTAATAAATGTGTTCTTTCGTACAAAGACTTTTATTGCTTTTTATACCATCAGATCACGGACCTAAAAAAAGACGGACGTAATCCCAAGAACAAATTCAGTGAAGCACCCATAGTAATACCAACTCTCTATTCGTACAAGTACACACACCCACACATTGACACTTCACTGCTTTAATCGCGAATCAAAAATTACGCTCACATGATAAGCGGGCGGCCATTGCTATGCTTCACTCTCGATTAGACGAGGTTACGTCCGTCTTTTTTCAGGTCCGTGCCTCAGATAAAATCGTTAAATAAATATCGAATAGCTTTTTGCAAAAGTTATCGGTATCAAATATCACCACAGACAGATTAAATTCCTGTGGTCACTAAATGTCTTGGTCTGCCTTCAACCTACTAATAACCCATTATCGAGCACTGGTCTGTCCTCTTGAGGAGACTTAGAGCACTCCGCCACGCTGCTCCAGTGCGGCCCGGTGGAGGGCAGTGGCCAACCATGGCTGTATGGCCCTAGCGGTCACCCATCCAACATCTACCAACACATAAATAAAGGTGGACACAAGCCGCCGGCCTAACGACGGAGACATGTGTTGACGAGCCGCAACGAATTGTTTCATATAATCGGCCAAGTCGAGGCAATCATTACAAGCATTTACACACACTACCATACATCAGACACACACGCATAATATACACGCAAATGTCAATGTGAAGTTACTAGCCCTTCGACACAAAACACAGAAGAAATAATAGTTATTATAATGACTAGTAAATTCCCTATTTCATTTCATAATAATAATATCTATACATCTATACAAATAAATAAAATGGGAGTGTCTGTTTGTAATATTAAAATAACCGCTTTTTATTAAGTGCATTTGGATGTATACACGGTACATATAACAAAACAACATTTTTTTTTAATTTTTGTCTGTCTGTCTGTCAGTTTGTTTGTTCCGGCTAATCTCTGAAATGGCTGGACCGATTTTGACGGGACTTTCACTGGCAGATAGCTGATGTAACAAGGAGTAACTTAAGCTACTTTTATTAAAAAAAAATAGTTTGTTGAGCGATACGAAGTACGCCGGGTCAGCTAGTGTAATATGTGTTAATAAAATCGTAGCGCGTAGCAAGTAACCCCTACAATCGGGTCGCGCTACGGGCTACGCGAGCTACGGGCCGTGCTACGCCGTAGCAGGCAATACCAGCGCGGTGTGTTTGTTTCCCCACGGGCCACGTCACACTTTGAGGAACTACATTACGTATTTTGTAAAATAGGGGAACAATTGTATTTATTTCTCCCAATACTTTAATATTGACACCATATACTCAATAACCTGTTTGAAAACTTCTTGCCACTTGTTGAAATTATTGAAATACGAGTAACCGCCCTCGCTTTGCTTCGGTTTTCTTATTTTTTTACACCTTGGGTTACATTATTGAAGTTTTATTAAGGATCCCTAATTTTTTTGAAATATAATATAGCCTATGTTACTCGGGGATAGTGTAGCTTCCCAACAGTGATAAAATTTTTGAAATCGGTTCAGTAGTTTCGGAGCCTATTCAATGCAAACAAAAAATCAAATCTTTCCTCTTTATATATTAGTATAGATAACATTAACATTAACCGCATCGAGCGAGTGTTGAAACACAATGTTAAGCTTGTATGTATATCGTTAATATTAAAATGCTTGACTTGCAATTGAATACTCCCGTGACGAAAACTACATAACTACCTACTCGAACGGAATCTCCAGTAACACAAAATTCTACAAGTATTTTTAACATAGAATGTAACATGCATAAATATGTAAGTAATATTATTTTAGTATGAAAAAGATTTCTATAACTAATTATTTTTAATTAACAATAAAATTAATTTTAAATAATAAAAAATAACTTAAAAGACAAAAAACAAAGTAAATTAAAAATATTACACAAATTATTACGAAATTAACATTATGGTGAGATTTTAATTGTACATAAACAGTCAAAATAAAACTGCAGCTGGAAATAACGTAAGTATCCATCCATCCATTCGCGTAAGTATGGTAAGAATAATTGTATATGGTGTTCAAGAATTAAGTATTGTGTGCGTTTAAGTTGCAAGAAGGGAGTGCATTGACATGAGGATCATAGGTACCACTGGTAACTTATATAAACTAAACACTCTAATTCACAAATACATATATAAAATAACTCGTAAGTTACCAGCGGCATGTAAGCCCGCCACGAGCCGTCACAAAGCCGTCCATTATCCGCCGTTTATTGATCTGTTATTGCAATCGTCTCCCTATCGGTGCTTTGCATTACTATTCAATTACTACTCTAATTGAAATGAATTAATGTTATTCTAAGTTAATGACGCTATACACTCACATCTGTGATGACTTTGGTGTCACTGATGTCAAAAATGACGATAGCCACTTACCATCAGGGGGATCGTCAGCTCGTTTGCCGGCTATTTCCATGAAATCCAAACTCATCATTCAATTTCCACCTCGCTGGGAATCGAACCCGGCATGGTACCGTTGCACCGCACGGGTTCCACGACCAACCTGCGAGCGGCCGAGCGTCCAGTGACCTAGTCGGAACGCTGTATGTGAACTTCTATGGCGTGATTCGGGTCAAGTAATACATCACTGTGTATACTGACGATCCACCTGATGGTAAGTGGCTATCGTCGCCGATGGACATCAGCAACACCAAAGTCATCACTGATGCGTTGCCGACCAAGAAACAGAGAAGAAAATGAAAGAAAGAACTGGCTCTCAAGCCCCCAGCCGGAACACGACGATTCGTTTGACGGCTGACTCATCTCAAGGGTGGTATCTATCCAGGCGAACACCATGGAGAAATAATAATATTAATAATGGTATTAATTTACAACTAAAATCAATATTACAAATAATCCCTCGAGAGGCCCTACCACCAGCGGGCCGGATTTAAGTCGCCTCTTTCGATACCCATCCAGCGTAGGATTGGGGTTAAATGTAATAATTTACAGAAAAGAGCAGTCCGTGCCATTTACAACCTCAGGCCTAGGGACTCGCTTAAGGATCTCTTTAAGGAAATTAACATTTTAACTGTGGTGTCACAATTGTATATTGGACAATGTTTTGTATGTTAAGAAATATTTCGATAGTTTTCTTAAGGAGAGTGACATCCACGATATTAATACGAGGAACAAGGCTAAACTGATAGTACCAAATTTTAGACTATGTAAAACTGGTGGCTCGTTCATGGGTACATGTGTAAAGATTTATAATAAAATTCCATCGAAATTTACAGAAATGCCTTACCTTAAATTTAAAACTCATATTAAAAGCATTCTTATGACGAAAGGATATTACAAATTAGATGATTATTTTAAAGACAAGACTGCTTGGACATGAGTTTTATGGATACAGATTGTAGTAGATGATAAGTGCTAACTGTAACTGTGAGCAGGAAAAAAACAAACCCTGTAGTTTCTTGCTGCTTCTTCTACCGGGCCCTCACAGTAGGGCTTTGTCTGAAGCATTGGCATAACTTGCATGACTTTCAAAAAGTGTTTGTAAACCAAACCAATTTTGAATAAAAACATTTGATTTGATTTGATTTAATAGTACTGTACTTTATGTCGGTTTTTATGCTCTCGATGTTTGCATCTGTAGTTGATTGAGGTGACACTTAGCTTTTATCAATTTATTTTGCAAATGAATTGTATGTACCAGTCACGGACCTTAAAGAAATACGGATCTAATCTCAAGAACAAATTCAGTGAAGCACCCATCGGAATACAAACTCTCTATTCGTACAAGTAAACACGCACACATTGACACCATCGGTCGCCATTCCGGCGCCGGACCGCACTCGAGTCATACGGACAACGGGAGTTGATAAACAATAATAAAAATACCTTTGTGTGTTGTTAAAAGTTGCAAAAACAATAGTAATTCAGTTAAAAAACATAAAGGGATCACCTTTCACAAGTAAGCTTGTAATTTAATCACTGATTTCTTTTATTTTTCCTAAAGTTATTAACAAAATAAAACCAGAAAAATTGTAACCACAAAATCAGCTAGTGTTGCCAACAATATTGCATATGCTAATACCCAGAATGTGTGGGAAAATTATAGTATATATATAATGCTCGAGTTTCTTACTTTAGTTTAAAAGTATATATTTTTGGGGTTCCGTACTAAATAACAAGGAACCCTTACCTATATGTTTGCCATGTCTGTCCGTCTGTCCGTGGCATTGCTTACAAACTAACAATATTAAAAAGCTGAAATTTGGTACAGATTAAGGTATATTAATTACGTTAAGATAATGGTAGAATAAAATTTGAAAAAATATTTTTTTAGGTACCTCCCCTATAAGTGAAATGGGTAAACCAGTGTGTTCGCTATTCGCAAATTATTTTATTCGAAATTCAAAACTCCCGCCGATGTAATCGTGGTTCGCGGACTAGCCATCGACAAGACTCGGTCGCCCGATAACGACCGAAGATCGGACCAATGGGAGACTACCGAAGAAAGAACATTCGAGAAAGAAAATGAACGGCGGCGCGCGCTTAAACCTACGGATTTGTCTCGATTCGAAAATCGTTTAATTTCGTCTATAAATAACGTCATATTAGTGCCTCCCTGGACTATCATTGTAATCGTTGTACACGGGATCCCGTGGGAGGGTAATCGAAGTGATAGCTGCGATTCCAACAAGAATTTTAGTGTGAGTGGTGTGCACCGGCGCCGGCGTAACCTCGGGCGTTGAAACTACCTCCGAGTGATTCGAGGCTGAAGTGGAGAGGCGTCTCCTGGAAGACCAAAACATCAAGGTCCGAAAACTGTATTTGGCTTTGACTGTTCCCGAACCACACATTTCTAATATATCGGCGGGACATTCTAACGTTTAAAACGTGTATCCCGACCCAGAGTACCTTCTAGGGCCTTCGGCAGGCCGCGTAGGTACATCCTTTTTGGTGCCGAAACCCGGGAACGGGAGCTGTCCTTTGGCCGCACTCGAGTTGTAGTTCAACAAACAATATCGCTGGTATTTTTTTGTATCTAAATCTAACAAAGTTCTGTTTAATTCACAACGTTAACAGTATTTAACTATCTATGTCATATAATCTAACCCACTTATAATTTATTTATTGTGTTATAACTACATACATCATACGTGTCGTGCATAATTACATTTTTACAAGTAGTTCATAACTTCATAAAAGTATTCCGCCATTTTGTATCTATTTCGTTGTGTTAAGCGGAGTTGGTTTAAAAGTTAACGATTTGTTCGTTGGGATCGGTCTATCTCTCTCACACGTACACGTTCTAGCTGCGCCGACGGTATAAGCGATACCTATCCGTTCACCGCGGCTCAGTACAATAATTATCATTGCGCGCCCGCTGCATCTAATCTGCTTACGAATTAACTTGATTTATTTGTATTCTTTATACGGTGAATTATAGTTGCTTCAGATCATATATAAACAATCTATTCCTTTAATTTATCGGTGTTTATATATCCATCGGCTGTCGTAACTTATATTCAATCCTAAATTCTAATACCCCATTTACACGCGCGCGCGAACCACGAGACAATCCGCGAGACGCGCGCATACGCGCGCGTGTGAACAGGGCGCGCGCGGACCAGGCCGCGGCGCGTCTCGTGGCTCGCGGGCTCGCGTCGGGAGCGGTTTTGTAGGCGCGCGCCAAAGGGGCTCGCGCGAGCGCTCGCGCGGTGTTCACACGCGCGTAGGGGGCGTGGTTTACGGACGCGCCACGAGACGGTCCGCGACACGCGCGTGTAAATGAGCGGTAAAACGTAACAAGTTATTTTGTAAACAGGTTCTTCAAATCAAATCGTCACGGGTCTAACGCCGTAGCAGGTCGTAGGCCATATCAAGCTACAGTGCTACGCATCGTAGTCCATAACCTTATCGGCTACGACCCATTTTATTGTTATTAATAAAAATAACAGTTTTGCTAGCATAGTTTATCGTTTAAAGACATTACTATACACACGACCGTAACGCTAGTATAATCACAATACATAACGATGTCTTTTAACACAAAGCGTGGTTTACATAAGTTAAGTCGATCAAAATCAAAACATGCTGAATCCGAATGTTACACGGTTCAACATTTACCGATGTTACGTAGAAAACGGACCATAGCGTTGAATCGTGTTTTGAAGGCTTGCGAAGTGGGTGTTTCAGCGCGCCACGACGAAAGCCAAATCGATCTATTCCTTTCGTATTGTGATCAGCTCGATAAATGGACGGCCGAGTTTGAGTCTGCACATTTTTCGATTCTCGAGCTGTTAGGCTCATCCGAGCATGATGATGATAAGGACGGTAAAGCAGACGATGACGAAATTCGAACTCGTTTTGATGATACCTACTTTCAAGTGATGTCCCTTCGTCGTCGTTTTACACAGCTAACTTTAAATTCGTCGGAGACTTCTCCTTAATGTAGCAGCACACCGTCATCATCGCGTATACGACTCCCTAAAATACAATTGCCGACATTTTCGGGTGATATTAAACTCTGGCCTGAATTTATTGATTCCTTTAACGCGCTAATTCATGATTGTCCGTCACTGAAGGATGTTGAGAAATTTCATTATCTAGTGTCATCTTTGCACGGTGATGCGTTATCGCTTGTTCGTACCTTTCCGGTCACGAGTGATCACTACGCGGATGCATATGCGTCTTTAGTCGCACGTTATCAAAATAAACGCGAATTAGCATTCACGTGCTGGCGAGATATTTTAAATATTAACTTTAATTTTCAAAACGCGACTGAGTTTCGTAAGACACTAGACATTATTGATGAAAACTTAAGTATACTGAGAAAATTAAAACTACCGGTTGAGCATTGGGACTTTGTTATGGTGTATCATATTTTGTCGAAATTAGATTCAAAAATGCGTCGCGAATTTGAGGAGAAGTGTGGCTATACGGAGTGTCCTACCCTTTTTGAATTAAAACAATTTTTGCATTCGAAGTGCGAGGCACAAATACGCGACAGCCATTTTACTAATGTCAGCAAGGTGGCTCGGTCTTTCAAGGAAATACCTAAATCCTCAACCAATACGTTTGTTAAGCGCCCGATGGCACTGCACACACTAGTATCCGATAATAATTCCGCGAAATCGAATCCGGTAAATAAACAAAATAAAGTCGAAAACATTTCAAGTAATTTAAACAAGAGAGCTAATTTTAAATGTTCATTTTGTTCCGATGATCATTCTATTTCGCAATGCAAATCGTTTCTCAACAAATCCGTAGATGAACGTACGTCGATCGCACTTACAAATCGTTGGTGTTTTAACTGTCTAAAGTCCTCTCATCAAATAAAAGATTGCGTATCTATATTTCGCTGCTTGAAGTGTAAACATAAGCATCATACGTTACTTCATAAGGATCGCGGTGGTGAGGCTGTCAACAATCGTAAGACTGCTGGCGCTGACTCCCAGTCAGTCGCTTTGGTAGCAAAAAATCCGAACTTAACTTGCGTTTCTAAATCGTCTCCTAATTCGACTGTGTTACTTGCCACGGCAATAATTCAAGTAGAAGATTCGAACGGACAATATCACTCATTCCGTGCATTGTTCGATACGGGCAGTCAGAACAACTTTATTACTAAGAACGCAGCACAATGCTTAAATCTTAAGTCAATTCCATGCGTAACCAATATCAATGGCTTAGGAGGCGTTGCGGCTAATACATTCGGCTTAGTAAATTGTTCGATTGCATCTAAAACCAAAATTTTGTTTAACGTGAACTTACACGTTATTTCTACTATATGCGGTGATCAACCTATAGCTAGACTTAATACCGTGGGTTGGTCCCATATCAAATCGCTTCCGTTAGCGGACCCTGGCTTCGATATTCCAGGACCCATTGATATTTTGTTAGGCGCTGATGTATTCGCGGACTCACTTTTAAGTCAACGCGTAAAGGGTACTATCAACCAACCTGTCGCTTTCAACTCCGTCTTCGGCTGGTTATTATTAGGTCGAACGTCTCTGGTGACCTCTTCGCTCCTTCACTTCTCATCTAAACCCGACAGTGAGCTCTGCTCTCTAGTTCAGCGGTTCTGGGAGATTGATAACGTTCCTCAAGCTTCAACTCTCACTCCAGATGAAATCACATGCGAACAGCGTTACACCTCGGAATACAGTCGTGACTCTTCGGGTAGGTATATCGTCAGACTTCCTTTTAAGGACAGTACTGAACCGATATTTGAGGGTTCTCGCGACATCGCACTTCGGCGGTTTCATGCCATTGAGCGTCGCATGTCTCGCGATCCCGACTTACACCGACAGTACTCAGAGTTCATGAAAGACTACATGGAATCCGGTCACATGACATTAATTGATGTGAAAGACATGAACGAAGGTAAATATTATATACCGCATCATTGCATCTTAAAACCCGATAGTACCACAACCAAACTTCGCGTCGTCTTCGATGCATCTGCCAAAGATTCTCAAGGCAAGTCGTTAAATGATACGCTGTTAACAGGCCCTAAGCTACAAAATAATATCGTTGCCGTGCTTCTACATTATCGTTTACACGCAGTTGTCTTTATGGCTGATATTCGTCAAATGTATAGGCAAATTCTAATAGCTGATGATCAACGCGATTATCAACGAATATTTTGGAAAATTGGACCTAATCAATGTCTGCAGGAATTTAAATTAAATACCGTAACTTATGGTGTCTCATCTGCACCATATCTAGCTTGCAGAACTGTAAAGCAGTTAGCAGAGGATGAAGGATCTACCTTCCCTCTAGCTCAACAAATTTTAAAGGCTAATATCTACGTCGACGACGTTGCGGCGGGATTTGCTACTCTAGAAGAGGCTATAGAAGCCAAATCACAAATCGTAGGAATGTTTAAGCTTGGTCATTTCGAACTAATAAAATGGGCAACTAACGAACCGCGGTTGTTGTCAGATCTTCCTTCAGAAGAATGTCTTCTTGATCCTAAATCGTTCTCTGACGATCAACCATCAACGATCAAGGTGCTGGGGCTCAAGTGGGATCCAGTTTCTGATACGTTTTTATTTGACGTAAAGCCATCGAATCGTTCGTGCACCAAACGCAACATTTTGAGCGAGATTGCTAAAGTTTTTGACCCGTTGGGTTTCCTGTGCCCTATAACAATTAAAATTAAAATTCTTCTCCAAAAACTTTGGCTATTGGGTGTTTCATGGGATGAAAATGCTCCTGAGGACATAGCTTGCGTTTGGAAGGCTTTTTGTGATCAATTACAGGTTCTACAGGACTTGCGAGTGCCGCGTTGTCTCACAGCTCAACGTGTACATGCTTACGAACTCCACGGTTTCTGTGATAGTTCCGAGCTAGCGTATGGGGCAATTCTTTACATTCGTATCCTTTTTAATGACGCCTCTGTCAAGGTGCTGCCATTATGTGCTAAGGCTCGAGTTGCACCCCTCAAGAAGCTTTCGTTACCGCGATTGGAGCTGTGCGCCGCTGTGGTGCTCGCAAATCTTGTGAAATTCGTCCGTGATACTTATAATCACCAGTTACCCCTTCATGCGACTTATTTATGGTCTGACTCTACGGTCGTTCTCTCATGGCTTCGCTCGCATTCGTCACGTTGGCATACGTTTGTGGCCAATCGGGTTAGTTTAATTCAAGATATTATTCCAGCTGACTCCTGGCATCATGTTGTATCGGCTGACAATCCTGCTGATGTGTGCTCACGAGGACAGTTGCCAGATGACTTACTTCACAACACAATGTGGTGGTCAGGACCGTCCTGGTTATCACAACCTCCAGATCGTTGGCCAAAGCATTCAAAGGTTCCTGATCCTGATGCTACAGAAGAGTCCATATTATGCGCTGAGGAACGCCGGTCTATCACATTAGTAGCTGAGCCTGCATTGACTGAACAACTAAGTCCAATCGATTACCTTTTGAATCGAATTGAATGAATTATTCGTCGCTTGACAAAATAACTCGTATCGTATCGTACATGCGTCGGTTTCTTGTAAACTCGCGTGATCATAATCGAGGCTTAATGCCTGATGAGCTTGAAAATTATCAATCGTTAATTTCAATCGTAAAACACGTCCAATCCGTATCATTTTCTGTTGAGATTCAGCAGCTTAAATCGAAACAGTCGTTACCCAAACCGTTAAGAAAACTGAATCCGTTCTTAGATGAGGAGGGTGTCCTCAGGGTGGGCGGTCGGCTTTCACGCGCTGGTATCGAATACGAACAAAAGCATCCCGCGTTACTACCTTGTGATCATCCTTTTACACATAAGCTAATAGAGTCGGTTCACCGTCAACATTGTCACACAGGGCAAAACACAACTCATTACTTAATTCTTCAACGTTTTTGGGTCTTCTCAGCAAAACGCGCTATTCGCAAGTGTTTGTCTAAATGCATTCGTTGCTACAGAACCAATCCGAAACCGTTGCAACCATACATGGCAGATCTTCCAGCGTATCGCGTTAACCAGGTCAAACCGTTCTCGGTGGTCGGTGTTGATTTTGGCGGACCATTTCGAATCAAAGCCGGGTCTCATCGCGGAGCTAAGATGGATAAGGCATATCTTTGTCTTTTCGTCTGCTTAGCAACAAAAGCGGTTCATCTTGAGGTGGTATCGTCGCTTTCTACCGAAGCCTTTGTTGCTGCTTTGCGCAGATTCGTAGGTAGACGTGGTCGTTGTAACGTTATTCACGCGGATTGTGGCACCAACTTTGTCGGCGCTCTCAACTATCTCTCTTCCTTGGAGCCGGCGTCGCAAACTTTAAATATTAAATTTGAATTCAACCCCCCCTCAGCTGCCCATTTTGGTGGGGTGTGGGAGATACAAATTAAAGCTGCAAAATCGCATTTACATCGTATCGTAGGCAATCAAGTATTAACATTCGAAGAACTTAGCACTTTATTCGTTCAAATTGAAGCAGTGTTAAATTCTAGACCGCTGTGTTCTTTAAGCGCAGATCCTAATGATCTAAACGTTCTGACCCCAGGTCACTTCTTGACCCTGGAACCGTTGACTTCTGTGCCAGATTTAGATCATTCCAACGTCAAATTATACCGGCTTAACCGCTGGCAGCTTATCCAATCGTTCGTGCAAAGCTTCTGGGTTCGCTGGAAGAATGAGTACCTACATTCGTTAACACAACGAGCAAAATGGACAAAAATGTCAAAACCGTTAACCGTCAATTCCGTAGTAATCATTAAAGATGATATTCGAACTCCTTTGCACTGGTCTTTAGGAAGAGTAACCGAGTTACATCCGGGCCTAGACGGCATCGTTCGTGTGGCCACTATCTATACACAAAACAACCTTATCAAGCGGCCACTTGTAAAGTTGTGTCCCCTGCCTATAGAATCGTAACTTAAGTTCAGTAACCCTTTAGTTAGTAGTAAGTACTCATACACCATTTAACGTATTATATATCGTTTTATCTATACCGTATTATATCTATTTGATCGTATCACATTTATCTATTTAAGTAAATCCATTTTAAATCCGGAAAATACCAGCGGTATTTTGGTGGGCGGTATGTTCGCTATTCGCAAATTATTTTATTCGAAATTCAAAACTCCCGCCGATGTAATCGTGGTTCGCGGACTAGCCATCGACAAGACTCGGTCGCCCGATAACGACCGAAGATCGGACCAATGGGAGACTACCGAAGAAAGAACATTCGAGAAAGAAAATGAACGGCGGCGCGCGCTTAAACCTACGGATTTGTCTCGATTCGAAAATCGTTTAATTTCGTCTATAAATAACGTCATATTAGTGCCTCCCTGGACTATCATTGTAATCGTTGTACACGGGATCCCGTGGGAGGGTAATCGAAGTGATAGCTGCGATTCCAACAAGAATTTTAGTGTGAGTGGTGTGCACCGGCGCCGGCGTAACCTCGGGCGTTGAAACTACCTCCGAGTGATTCGAGGCTGAAGTGGAGAGGCGTCTCCTGGAAGACCAAAACATCAAGGTACGAAAACTGTATTTGGCTTTGACTGTTCCCGAACCACACATTTCTAATATATCGGCGGGACATTCTAACGTTTAAAACGTGTATCCCGACCCAGAGTACCTTCTAGGGCCTTCGGCAGGCCGCGTAGGTACACAGTGTATTTAATCTGTTGTCAATTAATAAAATTCATTAATCTCATCAAATATAATAATTTGCAATTTTGCATTTATTGAATGTGGAATGTGTTATATTCGATTTACATGATTTAAGTATTTAAGTAAATAGATAACTAAATTTTAAGTGAAGAATTTTTAGTGTGCGTCCAAACGTAATAATTTAGTAAAGCTCTTTAGTTCATACAATTATTCACAACCTACTTAATTACTTATGCATTTTTACTAAATTTTAACTAAAAAGGTTCTGTCCAAACGTTTTAAGTGATAAGCCCCGCCCATCTACTTAACAGAAAAATTTCAATCTTTTTTTTGTTTACTTGCGTATTAAATTTTAACTACTAAATTGTTCGTTTACCTTCTTAATTTACTTAAAATTTAGTAATCTTCTTAACTAATTAATACGTGTAAACCGTACATTACGGAATAACTATTCAGTAAGTAATACATTTAGTATTTAGATTTTACTATTACATAAAGTAAAAATGGGGAAATGTTCATATTGTGGTAACCCCAAAATTACGCACACGTAGTAAGCGATCGGCCATTACTATGCTTCACTCTCGATTATACAAGGTTACGTCCGTTTTTTTTGACGTCCGTGGTAACAGTATATATAGTTCTAGTTGGCGCAACTTAATAAATAAATCACCGCGTGAGGTATAGCGCAATGAAGCCGCTCTGTTCCCGGCCCCGGCTGCTGTCATGGTCAGTCATCTGTCATGTTCAGTCATCTGTCGTGTTCAGTCATCTGTCATGTTCAGCTCGTCATGTCACTACTGCCGTCAGCTGCTCGTGTGGTTGTCATCGTTTACTTACCATCGTTATTAAATTCACTGTTCGGAAGTCAGCTCACCGCTTCACTATACCATGAGCGGTTCTGGAAGAAAAGGTTCACCTGAATAGAATGTTTCACCATCTTTTACATAGGATAATTACTACCTCAATCTGATCAATACATTAACTATAGACAGTCATTATACTTCCGTCTTTCAAGTATAAGAACACTAACTTTACAGAAGCAAAATACCAGGGAAAAAATACCAGCTCATCTATGAGATTATAACAGATTTTTTCAAGTAAAAACCTCTTATCACTCATTGAAGTATAATGTCATAGAACAGACATGTCGAACAAAATGTGTGTCCCGCCGGGAGGTTCTATTTTCAAAATTGAGCCCCCGTTCTCCTTTCAAAATCGAACGAATCCATTGGAAATTGAAGCCGCTCAGCGCCAATTCATTGGAACATACATTGTGTTCGCGGTGTCGATTCTATACGCTAGTAATAATACTTCAATGTTATCACTAACGATTGTTTAAATAAATACTAAAAGTGCCACTAATAAAATTAAACATTAAGAAAATTACAATTTTGTATTAAAACATATGAGTTGTTTTCTTATTTTGCCCGTAGTGAAAAATTCAAGTATGTGTACTTATCTCTTTTTTCCATGACACCACAGAGTTGAAAGATATATAAGTACGAGTAATTCAGTACTTTTGAAAAATTTTAGAGTGTGCATAGAAATACATCACTTAATTTCCCCTTCCCCTTTTTACCATCGAACATTCTGACGCCGGAATTCATCCCTCCATTTTCAATATTTCTCCGGTACGGACGATCTCCTAGGTTTCGATTTTTATTATGCGTACCGCGAAGGACTTGTTCATAAATTGCCCGTGTCGGTGTTCTCGTTATATTATAATATGGATGTTTTCAAATCAAGAGTGAATAGGCTTTTCCTTATATATTGCGATCTACATTCCAGGACTTTATCTCCAATTGCCGTTAAGTTATTATCTATCTGTATACACAGATATGTTTGTGGCAATGTCCATAATAGACTTTGAATCCTTAGATAGACTTTAAATAGACTTTGGTTTCATTTGAAAATTAATAATAGATGGTTCAAAACCACTGAAACAATGCATCAGACATATTCGATCCATTCATGAAGTCGATTTTCGACTTTTCCCATGCATTTTTTTAGCACACCCCGGTCTACTAGTAAGCAATAAAAATAAATCCGTACTTGATAAAAGTATATACCTACTTACATTCAATATACCGACCTCTAATTGTAACAAACAGAATGATTACCAACGTGTCCCGATAAGGAAACATGTAATTGTTAAACTGCAAGATTTGAAGAATACAGTAATCATCAGGGTTGGGCTCCGAATTAACATAATGTTCGGCGCGATTTATGTGAGTTCAGAACAAACACTTGGACAGTTCTCATTTAACTAATGGTGATGTGATGCGCGAGGGAGACAACAACATTTTATGTTACATTTTATCATATCAAATTATTATCTGTTACTATGAATTAAGAGTAATAATAATCAATAGTTTCTTATACTTTGACGCGGGTCTGTGAGGCCGATGAAACACATTTTCGTGTATATGTCTTTTTTGGAAAAAGTATTTAGATTTTTTGCTTCCGGATTCATTAGGTACTACCTTAATTTTTGTGCACATCACGTTATTCAGAAAAACATACAATATACCTAGTTGGGTTTGTGAGACAGATGCGAGTATAAATTGTAGAAAAATTGACAATAATAGGAAGGAGATGAGTTTGATATAATATACCTGTAACTGCGAGGAGAATAAAAATGCATGTCGGTTTCTTGCCGCTTCTTCTATTCGCAATTTCATCTTCAAAAAGTGTTAATAAAAATAAGCTTCACATAACTTTAATTTCATATTTTTATACCCAAAATAAAACCCGCCACTGGCTCCGTCTGGCATGACGCGCGCCGTCCACCGTCGACATCAGTCAGCGCTATCTGGCGTCATAACGCGCCGCGTGCGTTAATTTATTGGCGTTGTGACTGGAATTAATTGCCACTTGTAAACTACACGCATGCCGTCAGCGGCCCCGAGCGCGGGGTTCCGTCGACATAAGACTTCATGAGGTTGTAGATTCTTCCACGATTCTTCAAGGAATATCGAAGAGGTATAACACCTCGTATCAACTTGATCGAAATAGAACTCACTTGGTCTAGTTTAGAAATAAACGAACATTATTGCTACAACGTGTAACTCCCCTGGTTATTCCAAAGTTGTCAAAATTCACATCACTGTTCATCACATTCTGTATTTTTGATCTCCTCACACATTTAAGAACCATAAGAAATGAGTGTTCAGTGGTCACAGCGGGTACTGCTACGTACTTGTTTGAATGACACAGACATAGGTACACATTTTCGTATCAACTGATGCTACCAACAGATAGATTCAGAGTCTATAACAATCAATTAGTTGTCTACCTGAGCTATGCGCCGTGTGAGTCTCAGCATACGCTTAGCCTAACACCTTGACCTAAGAACAACTATTTCTCTGTGACATTATTGTCTGCCTGCTGGAACCGACTTGACTATCACGTAAGATTCCATATCTCCTCAATAACGAGTTCTGTATCAGTGTAGTCTTTGCATCAAGGTCCTGCGGTCCGACGGAACTCTAATAATTAAACGGCAGGTAATTATCGTCATTAGCGCGAGCATTTCTCTCCTCATTTGCATGGCGGGCCGCGCCACGCCACGCCACGCCACGCCACGCCACGCCACGCCGCGCCGCGCCAGGGTAGTGTGCGCCAATTGTACTGATCATTAATACCTCTCTTGTAGACTGGGAGCAGGTGTGGAGAGTAGAATCGTGTCCACTATAATATACGTCATCTAAATAGAATGATTAGGTCGCCTTAAGAATTTTACTGAACAAAAAAATTTATTATTATAATTTATACTTTTTTGAATTATTAAAAACATTATTATGTTTGAAATAAGTTATATCACTTCTAACATCAGCGGTTGCTAATACTAAATTTTTTCATCTTGCACCATTTGTTCACCACCCGTCCGAAATGGTGGCAGAATTGAAACATAACGTGCACAATTGTATCATTGTTAGTTGACAACTAGATATATATAACGGAGCGCCGAGACCGAGATGTATTCCATACTCTGATATTCTTAGGTTATATGTCACAGTACAGATAGTGAGGTATTTTCTTGAAAGGATTAGGCACAGAGATATCGTATTACAATCATTTTATTACAATTAACACTGTAACACTATACAACACAAAATAATAGAAGATTGTAGAAATATGAGCCAATAGTTTTGTACATACTCATGCGACCGGCATCACATCACACCACGAATGGCCTCTGCCAGGGTTGCCAGACGTCGCCATGACACATACAACTCTATTCGGTGTTACCCGCTCAATTTACAATAATAATCGTTTAAGTAGCAATTATTCAAATCGATCACATTTAATCATTTATACGCCGCGCCGATATATATATATGAATAAATTACTCCAAATTTGAATTGAATACCATCGCTCAAAGCACAGGTTCCTCTAAGAACTCCGTGTGTTCCCCAGCCAGCGCCCGGCCTACTGTCCGCTACAAGCGCTCACGGAACGCGCACATTAGCGCCACTGGCGGCGGTAATGTGTGCACCTTGTTTTAATAACTTACCGCTAATGCCGCCATCGACCCGCCTTTCAACTGTTTTGATAGTGGCTTTAACATGCTCCCTGGAGACATGCGCTGGAACTGTTTAATTTTTGCTTAGTTAGTTATTTTGCTAACTAACAATTTGTCGTCATGCGTCAGTATTTAGAGAAGCATTGAATATGTTATCGTGTGAAATATTAGTAGTCGGTAACGCCTCGGTGTGTTTGATGGCCATGGGCGACAGTGATGATCAGGTGGTCCGTATACTCGACTAGAATGAAAGAAGAAAGAAATCATTTATTGGAGCGAACAGAAGAGATTTATAATAACAGACACTAGTTACTTACTAACAAAAATTATGATATTTTTTACCATCGAAAGAGGAAATGCGATGGCGATGTTATCTTACTGGCAATGCGCAGTAATGCGTACTGAACAAAACTTAGTAAAAGTCTATTCACTCTTGATTTAAATATACCCACATTGTGATTGAACGACAACACTCAACTTTTAATTCTTCATAAACGTATTTTATCAACTATTTGATTATTTAAAATATCTGTTAAGTTTAACGGAAAACATTGTACCACGTGCTTAAATATAGTTTTAAATGTTAAACTTACAGTCAGCGCCATCTATTGTTGAATAGCAGACATACTGTAGATATTGTGAGACAATCTGTCTTCTCCTGACAAAAAATTTGACTACGATGATCCACCCTAGGGTGACAGACCTAATTATCAGCACTTTAAGCGGTTGTCGTATTTCAAATTGGTATATTATTAAAAACAATATTTCATTTTTTTATATATACCAATATTTCAAATTGATAATTATAAAAACAAATGATATCAACTAAATTACTGTGACTATAAAAGCTCTTGTTTATTAATAATTATATTTGTATAAGTTTTTAAATGATAATGTAAACAGTAGGTATCATAAAATAATAAAAGAGATAGAAATATGGTCGTATCCCTATTTGTTGGCATGGTTGTTGCCAGTTATTAGCACAAAATTACCCAAATATCAGCAGTAAGATTGAAGCAAATAAAAGTCTTATACAAAATAAAGTTAAAGTAAAGATTTATTATAATATGTATTTTTATTCTTAATTCACTAACGTGTTACGTTAAGGCACAACTTGAAATACTTATATTTTTTCAAAAAACAAATATGAAAATAATGCTTAAACCTAACATTAAAATAACACGAACATTACAATCCGAAACATAACAAGACAATATCACACAGTTATTTAAATTAGGCATTTCATGTTAAAGTTTTTAAGAGTTTGTTTTTTAATTAGAAAGCCCTATTTAAGTTAGGTTGGTTAAGTAAAAGTTAGCTAAGCAAAGTAAGCAAAGCAACAACCCATAATTGTCCCACTGCTGGGCTCGGGGTCTCCTCTCACAATGTGAGGGGTATTAGGCCATAGTCTACCACGCTGGCCAAGTGCGGATTGGTAGACTTCACACACCTTTGAGAACTTTATGGAGAACTCTCCGGTGTGCAGGTTTCCTCACGATGTTTTCCTTCACCGAAGCAAGTGATAATTAACTTCTAATACGCACATAATATTTGAAAATCAGAGGTGCGTGCCAGGATTTGAACTCGGGCCCCTCCGTTCGGGAGACCAACGTTCTAACCGCTAGGCTATCACTGCTCAAAAAAAAAACTGCTGAAAAGTTAGCTAAGTTAAGTTAATACAAACTCTTAAAAACTTTAACATGAAATGATACAGCAATAGGAATATTTTGTAATCAGCTAGGTACTTCATACTTAAAAAAATAATTGAAAGCTTTTATAAATGACGCCTAGACAGTATCTTTTCCTGCTCAAATGTGTAGTATTTCTTTTTCGTGCTTTTAATTCTTAGTTCAGAGTCGCTTTCAGTTTTCTTGGGTAATTTTTGAAGGGCATGGTCTTTGTATTTTGTAATTATATCATGAATATTGACTTCATGGGAAACCTAGATGCCTCACACCTCCTCACACTGACTCCAGCGATGCGTGTGCAAGTTATTACACCTGTCTGGTTGGCTGCCATGCTCCTTTCTCTTCCCTAATGCAATATAATAATAATTAATAAGGTCTCTATTTTCTACCACAAAGATTTTAATTAAAATATTTCTAGTTGTTAAAAATGTCGAATCATAATATTAACGATTGACAGTTTTATTAATACTAAACAGTTTTATTAACACTAAGAACACTCGAACAAATCACCTTTCATATAAAAAAATACTTTCATAAAGATCAAAATCGGTTCATCCGTTTGGGAGCTACGATATTACAGACAGACATACAGATACTCACATACACAGACACGTCAAACTTATAACACCCCTCTTTTTCCTTGGGTGTTAAAAATACTTCATTTTAACATAATAATAAAATTAGACTAGGGAAAAATCTTGACTTCGGTTGCATGTATAGATAGATCCATGGAATCTTGGTTGGTGTACAGATCGTCTAATAGCTGCTCTATTGACATGGAATTTAGACTCCTCTTTCAAAGTGTTCAGAAATTTAAAATCATATTTAGTTTTGCTACTCACCACCACAGCGCTAGCGCTAGCTTCGCTCCTGATTTTTAATTAAGCTGCGTCCCCATGCGCGGTGCACGGAACAATTTGCAAGTCAAAGCCGCTGAAAAAACCCTAAAACACCCGACACACAGCCCTTTGGCGTTCTAGTTGGAACAGCGCAGCCGTGGAGAGGATTTTTATCTTAAAATTGTTGTAAAGCTTAATTAATATTGCCTTGTAAAGTTAGGTGATTTCATTATATTCTATAATACGTATTTTTTCATAATGGAAATTTTACTTATTCCTTTAGGTATCATTAATATACATGCACGAAATTTTTTAATCTACCAACAATTCGGAATGTTTTTTTGTCATGGAGAATTTATTTAAAAAAAAAAAATTTAGCTACTAATCTAAGCGGAACTGCTTGCAGAGCTGTAATTTTCAGCTTTTTCATTTCATGTACATTATAATAACCCTTGATTTAAATTGTGTTTGTAGACGTTTCTTGAACTATTTTATTGACAAGTCACGTATTAATTTTGGGAATTATATTAAAGAAATATATACCAAGCCCAATAAAAGATCGCTGCACTTTACATAGACATAACGAGGGAGGTCGTAACTAACAGGTGAATTCTTCTTGTTTCGCGATTATGAATAATATTCATATTTACATTCAATTATTCATAATAAATAATATTCATAATCGCCAAATAAGAATAAATTATCACATTTTTTATTTATTTAAGCGCTTATATTATTCTATATAAAAACTATATTAGTATAGATATATTGAGAAGCTCTATTTCATTGAACTTATCAAAGATTCTCCGGGAACTCCGCATAACAGTGAACATCACTATAGTCAAATATTACTAGCATATCTGAAATATAATCAATATTTCCATATTATAAAATATATATATTCAATATTTTATCAATATTTTATCAATATTTATCGCTTCAAAATGCGTGCCAAACGCATGCTCCTTAATTAAGTGCTCCTGACTCTTAAAACGTACTTTTTTACGCGCTCTTTACGAGTTGCGAGTTGTAAGTACTCGCCTTAAGTCAAAGTCAAAGTCAAAGTCAAAATATTTTATTCATATAGGTATCACTGATACACTTATGCACGTCATCATTTTTTTATATACCAGCTTTTCGGAAGGGTGCTTTGTCATGGAGGAGAAGAAAAGCCGAAAGAAACTCCTCGCACATCTTTTAAAAAAAATATTACAAAAAAGAAAATATTACAAAAATATTTACTAATCTGAGCGGAACTGGTTGCAGAACTGGTCATTTCCATGCATCTTTGTCATTTAAATACTCGTCTGTTCTATAATATCCCTTGCCTAACAATTGTGTTTTTACACGTTTTTTGAAAGATTCTATTGGCAAGTCACGTATTGATTTTGGAATTTTATTATAGAAATGTACACCAAGCCCCATGAAAGATCACTGCACTTTATTTAGGCGGAACGAAGGCGTAACTAATTGATGCATTCTTCTTGTTTGGCGATTATGAATATCATAATTTTGTTTATACGCGCTTATATTCTTCCGTATAAAAACTACATTGCTAAAGATATACTGGGAAGCTACTGTAAGTATGCCTATTTGCCTTAGAGTTCCTACTAAAGGAGATACCCGATTTTCGGCCACGAACCATATATACCTACTCTGTGCTAGAACATAATACTAGACAAGAGTAAATTATATACCAAAAAATTCGTTTTATTTACTAAATAAACATATTTAAATCTTAGCCTCATCTGCATTGGCCAAATGAACAAAATAATACAAAAAAGTTTTCATAGTATTTACCTCATTACAAACGATTTTAATATATTTTACTAATTATTATTACTTGTAAGTGCAATATTAATTCCTTTCATACATGTTTTCTTATTCACTGTATAGCTAAACTATGTAATAAATTATAATTACCATTAAATCGTTACGCTAATTAAAAGACATTTCGAGTATTTTAACATCGATTTCGAGACATTTGAATCGATTGTCAACAAAGATTTCTGGTGTAATCCCTATCTAATGTCATTTTGGTTACTGTCAGTTTGATTATTTATAAATAACACCATTGTAATTCATCTTGCATCTTTCAACTTTGTACGTTTATATGTAACTTTAATTTATGCGTCTTATGATCATGATTATTCCTAATGCTGTCAATATTAGAGTAGTTATTTGGTTTGGTAAGTGCCTGTTAACACGCATAATATGTATATAGCACTGGACGTGAGTGTGACATAATCATAACCTATAATTAAGGTGGAAATTATAGGATTTCATTACTTGGCCATTGCTAACTGCCGTGAAAATTGGAGAAATTAAAGCTTTTACAATGATCTAATTGACCACCAATTTTCATTCTTGTCTAATATAGGCCGGTGTCTCTATGGAAGATGGGGTTCTCCAAAGATTGTCAGTAATCGCCGCTCCATGGCTCCGCTGTGCCGAGATCTCCGGGTGAATTTCGTTAGCGTTCATTTGTCCCGAGGTAATTGCTGGAGATATGAGGCCGCCAGACCCAGCGGCGCGCTTATTGGCTCTTTGGCTCTTTGGAGTCAGTTTTAAATGATCAAGTCAACTCATTAGGCTTTGAAGTTCGTTTCCAAATCCTACTTCGTTAGATTGCTTCCTTTTCAGGTTTATTTGGGAGATCGCAATCTAAGATTGATTTTGTCTTCAAACACTTGAAATTCTGATTGAGTCCTTTAATTTTAAATTGAACTCTGAGATTGTTATTGAATTTCAATTACTTATTTTAAACGAAGATTAAAATTGTGTAACATGAAAGTAAGCACGTAAAAGTGCCTAATGAGTGTTAGTAAATTATTTGTTGCTGTTAAAAACTGTTGCATCTTCAGCCTGCATTAATTTATTAAACATAACTGTTCCGATGGGAATTGTCCTAATCTTCGTAATTAATTTATTTTAAGTATTTAATCAATTAAATTAAATTTCTATTGCAATGCAAATGGCTTTGCAGCGACCTCTGTTTTAAATTCTTAGTAATATTTTACTATTCATCTCCCTTGTCCAACATGCCTGCCATCTAACGTCGAGTAGTGTATTTGAGAAATTGTCAGAAATGTTGTATAGATGGCGTTGTATTATTTCTTGTTATGTTACGATTCTGATGGTGGAGGTATTTTAATTTTGTACTTTGCTTTCATGAAAACTTTTTGTACCTCTCAGCTCGTTAATTATTTTGTACCTAACACATTCTACTAAAATATATTTATAAAAGTTAACCTCATGATTTCAACACCTTCCAAGGACTTCGATTTCGATAGTTCTTGCTGAATTAGTTTATTTGTATCTAACTTGGCAAAGGTTGGGTTGTGTGGACAAAATGACCATGCTTAGCTATTATGGCGTGCTTCCGGGAAATCGTGGGATTCAACGAGTCCAGTACCGGTTCTGGAATTACTTACATTTCCCGGTTTTTCAGTAGGTACTAAGGTTGTTCGAATGGATACCTAATCATTTAAATAGTTTTTTACTTATATACGAATTTTCGACTGATGTATTGTCAATTTAGCTGCGTTGCTGTGTCTTGTGCGCACATGATTACGCAAACAAAAAAAAAGCTATTTGATTATTTTGAAACTAAGCCCCGCAAGAATAATAAAAATAATAGGATATGCCGCATGGTTTGCCTTGATAGAATTACATTTCAACTGTTCATTGAGCCACAATTTTTTTGAAGTGGAAACTTCTTTAGCATCGTTGTCATTTGAAAGTCGATGAAACGAAAAGGGGACAGTAAAAAGAGACAGACACATATTATATATTCATAAGATTTAACGTGGGAGAAAATGAGATTGGAAGCATTATACAGTGTTTCTTATGTTCGTGGTTCTTGTTTTTCCAAACAAATTTTTGAAAATTAAGGGTGGGTCCAGTAAGGTTTATGTAATATAGTCTGGGTGGTCTACGGGGCGGGGGGGGGGGGGGGGAGGGGGGGGTGATGGGGGAAGTGTTATCAAAATTTGTCTAGGATGCACCGTTTCCGACATATCCGGGATTTCCGGATAGTAGATTCGTTTTATTGCTGGATAGATGACGCTAGGCGCTGTTCATTTTACTCTTCATATTATGTTAAGAGATGGCGTTAGTTACCACTGTTTTATTTTTATTTGGTACAAAGTATTTTTTGAAAGATAATTAAAACTGATACACGTTTTACATTGCACTGCAAACATTTTAATTTTTATTTGAGCAAGCAAGGCAAGCATTGCATTTTGCAATAAATGCAAATAATATGAAAAATATCGACCAGTAATAAAACTGAAAAACTAAAAATTTAAGCTCGAAAAATTTCTTTCGATGGCTTCGAATGGACTTTCTATAGAAACATTATGTACCTAAGTTTGAATTGACATGCCCAACATTTTACGGGAGTAATCAACTTTCGAAACCTGAGATTCGTTAGTGCCTTCTGATGTCATGGCTGCTAACCGATGTGATGTGATGCGATGTGATGCGATCAGATATAAGATATATAACGCACATTAATTTTGTTTATTGCACAATTTTTACTACTAGCTACAATAATAATTTAACAGTTGAACACGGTTATTTTAAGGCGATATATTTGTCATTCGCTAATGTTTATAATTATTAACATTACATATGAGATGAGTAATGAGGCGACATTGATAGTCTGAAAGCAATGCAGTTACGAAACATCATCAGATTAATTCGTGTCTATTGAGGCGTGAATCGCATACTGAGTTGCAATCTCAATCATGAGCTTTGATTTCAGTTCCCAATTCAATAATGTTTTAATGATTCCTTATCCTTTCCATGGAAGTAACTTCAATGCGTTGACAACGAAGATTCAAGAGCAGATCCCCCTCATCACATTACTTCTACGCTATCACCTTATTTGTATCTTTTTAATTTATTTGTACACTTATTTTTTTAAGTCAACTCCCGCACGCGCTCGCGACGGCTCCGACAGGAACTGTCCTAGCTCAGCAGCTGTGTGTGTGAACCTAGATAAATTCAAACTTACGGTAAACGTTATTATTGATTCCAAGTGAAAACTATGTTCTATGTTTGAACGCATTCATCTTTGGAACTGGAAGACGTTCCTATTTAAAAAAAACACGTGTGTGTGTTCTACTTATGTATGCACGTAAGAATTTATATTTACCTCTTACTTATAAGTACCTACCTCTCGCTCGCACTCACGACCCGCCCTAGCAATCCAAAAGAACTTTAGCGAATGATATGCGCCTAGTAACATGCACCTTCATCATGTCGCTTTTTGGCTGTCGCGTCTTAAAAATTTTACTCTCATAATTTTTATCCAAACGCCGCATAAGAAATATAACTTTAAAAATATATTTGTGCATGATTGCCAAATTCATGAGGAAGGCTATAGGCTATCTATAAGGCAAAAAGAAGTTGCTTCGGGGCTCCGGGATTTCCGAAGCGAAGCGAGGGCGGGTCACTAGTCGCACTGTCGGACACAGAAGTCAATAAAAGTTTGTCGAGTGTTGAGTTGGCACGATATTGTTTTTTAATAAACCTGCAAACGTGCAGGCGAGTTCTCGTGGTAAGCGGTCGCCGTACATAATGTCAGTAACTGCACAGGAATCACCGATTTGTTGCTACGATAGAAGAAAGGAAGTATCTCTGGTATCAAAAATTGCTATCTGCGGCGCGCTTAGTCTTTAAACCGCAAAACCGCAAATAAAAATAGTGTTTCTAAAGTGTTTCGCTGCACTCAGTTTGCTTTTATATTTGCTGTATTTGCGGGAAAACACAGTGAGAATTTATACTTGTGGGTTGGTTGGGGCTTGCTTTTACAATACACATACATACACATAATACTCATTTTATATCAATGTGGACAATTTGTGTGGATGTTCGTTACTCTTTCATGCAAAACTACTGAACGAATGTTCATGAAATTGAGTACATATGTACTGTACATAATACGATAACACAGGTTACTTAGTTTCTTGGCACGCGGGCAAATTCAACTATATCGTACGATATTCTACAAGAACAGCATTTTACTCACTGGATTTGACACTACTTTGTCAGACGGGTCACTGGATTCCACGCTTATAATAACAATATTATGGATCCATGTTAATGTATCATGGGTTTTTACAACGTTTCTTTAAGTTTATATTTTTCCAAATGAAATCACATGTGAACTATGCTCTATGCAGCTCGATCCAAATTATTTCATCAGATTTCCTGTTGGCTCACGTCACTGTGAGTACTCGATATTTTTATATATGTTTACTGACCTAGGTGGACGCGGAACGACCCATACAATCTAATGTGTAGGACAAACTGAAAGGCAAAACCCGAAGAAAAGTTTATGGGTTTTCTCTTCAACTTTACGTTGAAGCAGGCATTATTGGTGAATAAAATGCAAGGAGAATAGAAAGAAAATGTATTTCATACCATCTTGTTAAAACATACCGAATAGAGCACAAACTGTTGAATCAAATGACATAATGTTACAATAGAACAATACAGAGCAAAAGGGACGAGCGTTATTCTTTATTCAGACGCTAGTTAGGCTTGTGTCCAATATCTTAACAATTACATTATATTAATTTAATGCAATAAATAATAATTAATTAATAGAAGAAGGTGTTTATTAAATCACGTCGCTCGAGTCATGCCAGCCGCCGAGCCAACCGACGATCAACATTATTACATTCATACAACATTCTCGTTTTCGTCCAACTTGTAGAGCTGCCATGAGTCCATTTCAAACATTGTAAACATTAAAATATGAACGTTATTTTCGATGCTGGGAATTGCGCTTTGCCGTAGTGTACATACAAACAAACAAACAAACAAACAACAACCAACAAACAATTTTATTTGCTCTCTCTGTACAGTTACAAAATAAATACGAGGTTGCAACACAAATACTTCTGCAGGTACAGATATTATTTTAAATCATGTGAATATTATGAGAGTCGACAGCATTACATGGCTACAGCATCATAATATCATATCATAGCGTAAACGTTCAAACATATTTTATACCTACATAATTATAATAATTATTATTGCCTCTATTACTCTGAGTAGATGAGTCAACGGAATTTATTATTTAGCAGGGAGCAGCGAATTCTGTCCGGCCAGCGGGATTGTGGTTCGTATTTTAGGCCGTCCCAACATGGACAAACATGTCCTGGCTTCAACCCATATGACACTGATCTCTCTTCATAGAGGAGACTGCTGCGGGTCTGTACCACTGATCCCGTTGAGTTGTTCCGTCCTGTCCTTTGGAACTAAACTTATATTTTAGTGCCAGCAGTACTCGAACAATCGCTTATTATCAATACCAGCCGCCGGGCCATGAGCGCTGTTGTAATGAAAACATTAAATATAGCTTGTATACTTATATTATGTCTCAGGGAAGTGAAGGTAACCATGAATTGACTGAATCCCGTCAGTCAGTAGGTCCGCCCCAAAGAGCTCAAATTCGAACCACCTATTAAAATAACGAATGGTTTGCTAAATAAATACTTTTGATGTCTAAACAATGCGATGAAACGCGAAACATACGGCTGTGTCTCGTTACCAGTTTATTTTATCATTTCCATAACACAACAGTATTACAGTACATCAATATTGTCATGTGTTTCTAAACTATTAGAGTCCCTTGTTTGTCCAACGATCACGCGTCATTTAGATACATTTATTTCAGAACATCCGCATGGGTTTAGGAAAGGGCGTTCTGTAGACACTAATTATGTACCTTTCACATCGTATCTTTTTGAAGAAGTTGATAGAAATCAAGAAGTTGACACTATATATGTATATGGATTTTTCCAGTGCTTTTGACAAAGTCTGCCACTCACAACTAATCAACAAATTACAAAGATACGGAATAAGTGGATCCTTGTTGGAATGGTTCCGCTCATATTTGGCAAAAAGACTCCAATTCGTGGTAGTAAATGGTCATAGATCGCACGACTATGTAGCGGCTTCAGGTGTATCACAAGGATCTCATTTGGGTCCCGGTCTGTTTTTGGCATTTATAAACGACGTAACATGATACATAACTGTAAATTTTGTCTATTTGCGGATGATTTAAAAATATTATATACAAAACAGTTAATCCTACTATAGATATTAAACTCATACAAAGTGATCTCAATAGAATTAATACATGATGTAGCTCTAATGGCATGGTATTGAACACTAAAAAATCGTACCACATTAAATTCTCGAGAAAACTTACAACGTTACCGTCTTCTTACACATTAAATATTGTTATTGTACTAGTGTGGGGCTATGACTGCTATGAGTGTGAAGCGTTATTTATTATTCATTCATTATTATTTGTTGGTTCTTAGTGGCATGACACCGGTGGCAGGTACAGTCACGTGGTCAGCACTGAACTTGCTGCTCCATCGCGTGACATTCAAGCTGACAGCTCGTCGTCGTGCGTTATTAGTATCTGGGTTATGAGAGCTGCCCTCGACTGATTAATGGCTCCCTTTATAGACAGTAGAAAACATAAGCAACTTATCTTTATGTTCAGTTTAGTATGTTTACAAGATCGTCGCTGGTGGGATTGCAGTCAATAAGTTATTAATCCGTCATTAAGTTATTAATAAGGAAATAAGTGAGGAGTCGAAGATTCGATAAAATATCAGCGGAATTACGAAGGTTGTTGTCAATTGCGATAAAGTATTCCTAATCGATCATCCTAAAAGTAAGAATTCTGATGACATGAAGAAGGGGTGGTGGACTATTTCTCATTCAATTCAGTTTCTATGCGAGCGGCATGTAAATATTAATAACATTAACGGGCATAACTGATTCAGGGAATCCTAGTACGAATGAATGTTTTAAGGTTATTTCTATGTATTTATTTCAGTCGGAAGTATAACCTGTATCCACCGTACTTCATCACGATTGACAACAGATACGAAACCAACTCGATTCAACGTTTGTCGCTCCAATATTCAAATGAGGCTCCGAGCAGCTCCGAACGCCTCTCGACCAAATTTACTGAGAACTCCAAAAGTAATTAAACCGGGAACAACACCCAATCCAACCTTGTTTAAAAACGGACTTTTAAATAAACATTACAATATTCACCCTTATTCCTCGGTGTTACGGACTATGTTGCCTTGGCGACGGTGGTCGAGAAGGCGGTTGGCAGGTGGGGAATAAAGCTTTGCAAAGCAACAAACGTTTGCCGAGACAATTGAAGCCGGCTGTATCAGGTTTTGAATCGATTACCGAAATTAAGTTCGTATTAGAAGAGAGAATCGAAGTACCTATAATGATGTACTAGAGATCATTAGATTAAACTTCCTAATTCTACTTCAGCAAGATTATGAATAGGATCTTGTTATTATCAACAGGAACAGAGTTAAAAAGATAAGGGAGGTAGAGATTTGCTTTTGAGAGCAAAGATTAAGTTTATAAAGAAGAAAGCTTTGGTACGTAACATGGGTTACATAATACAACACAAAATGAAATATTAAATAGTATGAAAAAGTAAATCTGAGAACGTCGAATTTCGTCAATTTAGTACAGAGTGGAAGTGGTTTGGATATTTTTTGTAAAATGAAGGCATTAATTTATGTACAGTCCGATCGAGTGACAGACGTATACCTTGCACGTCTACAGTGTACAGTAATTCGCATAGAGCTGAACATTTGTACGAATGTTCGGAAAATCATTATAGATGAAATGTGTCCCCATCGATTCGACAATGGCATAAAAATCTATTTGCATGAGCAAGTTTGCCAACATACTTTTTGATATCACTTAACCAAACGGCTGAAAAACCCAAAAAATCCATATTTACAATTTTGACCTTAAATATTTTTTATGAGAAATTTTCACCGTAAAATAGGTATCTATTTCGTAGCTCGTTTTCGGCTCAACATCTCCCCTAGTGTGTTGATTGTATCTTGCTTTCGTAGTTGGTACATATCTCGTACAAGGTGTCACAATATAAACTATTGTCTATTTTGTTTTCACCTAGTGTGACTGGTCTTGCCCAACTTCAATCAATTTCCCTCCGGCCCCGTCGGTCCCGTACACGAGGCATGTTTGATAGTTACAACCGACTTTGTTTCCTTAATCTAATGTGTACTTTGAACAAACACTGGATGGGATCTGATTAACTTATTAGAGACAGGTTCACAGCCTAAATGAAAACCGCATTTCCATACATAAACTAATATTATAAACAGGAAAGATTTGATTGTTTATTTGAATAGGCTCCGAAACTACTGAAACGATTTGAAAAATTCTTTCACTGTCGGGAAGCTACACTATCCCCGGGTGACATAATTATAGCATATTGTATTTTCAAAAAAAAATTAGGAATCCTTAATAAAACTCCAGTAGTGTAACCCAAGATGTAAAAAACCAAGCAAACCGAAGCAAAGCGAGGGCGGTTACTCGTGTATAATAAAACTCATATCAATGCTATTTATGGGTAATGTAAGGGCTATTAGGAAAGGTTTTTCTTTGGTCCTTTACTTGGTCCCAGTCACTTCCCAGAATTCGATCCTTGTTAGAGACACTATCAAATGGTGTAATAGATCTGTTTTTTCAAAGTCAACGGGTTCGATTCCTGGCTAGGAATATTAATTTTTCAAAAATGTAATGATGCAGTTTTAGTTTTCATCAAAATGGGCCCCGAGACGCCTTTCAGCATTATTCGCTATTCCTCATAGTTTCGTATTTGGCCATACACACACACATCCATGCACACTTCAAAAATTCACCATGTACATCGATGATAGGTCGCCCACTAAATACGCGTACAGACAATGGTAGTTAATAACATAATTATTAAATATTTTGTATCTATTATACGAGTCTCGAGGAGTCTCGGGGCCGAATTAAACCTGCTACTTCCAGATTGGTCCCGAATTCAAAAGGGCAGTTCTGGCGGGATACATAAATTGTTATAAAAAAACCACCTGCTGTCAACAACCCTATCAAGTTATACCTTTTTGAAATCATTATGATGAGTTCTTTAATTTGATACCCATATTGTATTATGTGACTTATTTTTATTTTTCGATACACTACTCACCACCATATTTATTGTTTTTTTTTATTTCACTTATATAACACAAAAACACTTGGGTTATCAAGATGAATCTAACGAATTATCTTATTTGTATAAATCCGTTGAGCGGTTTGGAAGACACGAGGTGATAAAGAATATCAAATGCATACATACATACATACATACATACATACATACATACAAACATACAAACATACATACATACATACATACATACATACATACATACATACATACATACATACATACATACATACATACATACATACATACATACATACATACATACATACAAACATACATACATACATACATACATACATACATGCATACATACATACATACATACATACATACATACATACATACATACAAACATACATACATACATACATACATACAAGATATACACAACCCTCGCTGGCAGTCGGGTAAAAATCGAGAGAACTCCACAACATGTGGTTTATGGCGATTTGATATGAACGTTAAGCAATCATTTTAGTGGTCCTTTTTCGAAAACTTTTTTCTCAAAATCAGTCACTTTTTTGTATTTTATTTGTACCAAAAAATATAAATAGCGTGTATAGAACTGCTTACCGACCCGTGTCGATGTAAACAGGACCCCAATTTGTCGGGAACCGCTCACTACTAGCCGCCCCCCGATAGTCGGGTCGCACGGACATTCCCACACGAGAACCCACTTGCTAGTTTAAGCGCTTGATCCACATTACGCACGTTCAAACTTCAACTGTGACTGCTCCCTTAGATCACGGCAAGTATGTGAAGGTCGTGTGCTTGTTAATTAACGATAGGTGACTAACTGGACTGATTGAAGTTTTGCTTGAAGTTTTGTAGAGCAATTTGAAAGGTGTGAGGTAAGTAAAGACGTCGTTTATTAAACTGTCAGAACTGTCAATGATTGACTTCTAGTGATTCAGCTCTACCGTCGAGAACGGTTATGTACTTATGTCACATTGAGGAATGATTTATCTTCTTGATTTTTGTTTGACGAGCCGTATGGCGCGATGGACGACGTGCCGAGGGTCCTGGGTTCGATTCGAGTTTGAATGAGTTTCATGTGTTTTTGTGTAATTGTCCATGGTACTCACGAGTCACGACACAGGGAATCCTGTGAATAGAATGAAAGGTGGACGAATGTGAAGTTGTCATTGTGTGAAGCGTTAACCTCCTTGATTTTCGTTTAGGACACATATCACAGTTTAGTCATTTCTTTTAAGTGTAATGTGAATGTAAACGTTGGTTAATAATTATAATGAGTATATTATCGAATTACTGAAGTAATTGAGTGTCAGAGACGACGAGAGGAGCGACGTTACAATTAATTTAGATATCTACAGAATGCGTTTAATTTTAACTTTAATACGACGCCAGGACCGGAGTAGGCCAGGCGCTGGCAACGAGAACCAAGAGAAGTCTTGCAAAAAAGTCTTTAAGTAAAAATATAGGTATTTTTTTCTGTTAAGATAAAAACATAATCCACAATAATGTAGTTCACAAGAGTTGTAGTACAGAAATTAGAATAGTTGATTAATTTTAATTGGATAATCGGATAATGGGCTGAAATGTACAATTTCGAGAACAGTAAGAAGATACGGTACGTTTGAAACTTAATTTAATTGCATTTAATCTTATTCTAACACTCAGTTGTTAACAAATCATGCAAAGCGTAAAAGTATTATTTTTTATTAATTTTATTTTTATAAAATTAGTTCAAAAAATAAATTATTAGTGGTAAACAGAAATTAAAGATGTTAAATGATTAATATTCTTTAAATTACTTTTCTTATTAATTTATGTCTTATTTTAAAATTACAAATAACCATAAAAAAAAACAATGTAAGTTTACTAAATAGGACTCGTCTATAAAAACGAAGTACACCGTCTAGATTCTAGGGCGAGTATCTAGTGCGATATCGTCGCCAGCGCCCATCGTATAAGTGCGCGACCGCGACTATTTGCGCGCGACGATATTAGACAAGTTGGCGGCTCATTCTCAGCTAACGACTATAAACTATATTAATAATCGTTATTAACCTGCGGGGGAAGGGGGGAGGGGCAGGGGGCAGGGGCCCTCCACTGTTACCCCGGCACAGGGCTGTCACTAGATATTATTCTGCGAAATCAACGCACGTACGAAACCTATCTAGTTTATCTCATCTCTTTAAAAATAGTTAAAAAAACTCCCGGATTAGTAGATTAGCGACATGTCTAAAGTCGAGAAACTTCCTAATTCTGTTTGGTTCCTATTCTGACATGGGGCCCATCCAGAATCGAGTTCATAGCTTTATTGGTGACGCCCTGGTCATTAATGCTTTTACTAGAAACAAAGTAAAATTTGTTTATAGAATTTACTGTAGAAGTGATCCGTAACGGTAACACTCTGAAGTCTGAATTAAATATAGCATGTCACTGTGTGTGTACGTGTACTACTCCTACTAGCACGTTAGTTACGACAATGTCAACTATTGCAAACGATGACAAATTGTTTTTTATGGAAATAGCCGGCAAAGGAGCTGGCGATCCACCTGATGGTAAGTGATTATCGTCGCCCGCGGACATTAGCAACACCAAAGGCATCACTGATGCGTTGCCGGCCAAGAAAGGGTGAAGAAAAAGAAAGAAAGAACTGGTGCTCAAGCCTCCAGCCGGAACACGACGAGACGTTCGGCGGTTTAAGAAACTTTATTCTTATTACAAAAATGATAACTAAATGAATTTAAATTTATTGTTTTTCTAATTGCTTGTATAAAGCGTGTCGAAACCATGTTTAACTTCATGTTGGAAATACATAGCGTTTGATTAAATGAGTCTAAACACGCCAACCCTGGAGCGAGGAGTATTGTAGGAATGTGCCCTGATCTGTCAAAGCCGTATGAATCTAATTGGCGCGGCGTCAATAGGGCCCATCATCCCGTGTCGCTGCCGCCGCTTTGCAGGGCGCTCAGCCGAGGCCGCCGGGCAGCTTTTTATTAATTTCAACCTTAATAACTTTTGCAGATATTCGATTCGACGTATTGTCGGATGTTTTATGCTTCGACAATGGCAGCGCACGCCTTTGACGATGTAGTTCGTGTGAAGCCGATTGGAATTATTAAAACGACTTTAACATTCTTTGCGACGTCGATGTTGTCGATATCGATATCGATGTCGATACTTTCATTGGATTCATTATTCATATTGATAACGTACAGGATGACTTGGAAGGTACAAAAGGGAATGTCGTTAGTGACGAGAAAATTGGTTTCTAAGCTTTGTACGATTCTTTAAATATATGATATTGTGTTTGAATTTCTACGTATTTGTAATTTCTACCTAACCATTTCATCTGTGCCACACTTTACAGTTCGTAAAAAAAAACTATATTTTAATGCGGTCTCCCTCAACACATGAGTGTAATTTAAATTTTCCATTTCACTAGTGAGTAGGTACTTAGTTCACACCAATACTTGCTAGTTGCAAAGATAATGTTCCTGTGACATGACTGTGGCATGGATCATAATAATAGCCAAGTTATGTTAGTGCTCTCCGTGGACTCCAAAGGTGCGTTTCCACCAGAGCCGCGTAGCGAGAGATGTGTTGGTGTCTACGGGCTAGGATAATGTAGCGATTCTATTGGTTCACATCCCTCGTTGCATCTCTGGTTAAAACTCACCCTTATACACTATCACGGAAGAAATAATATTATTTATAGTAAGTACAGAAGGCGCAATCCGAAAAATCATTTAAATAAATAGCGACTCTAGCTCCAACGCAATAAAGTGTAATTCAGGTCGCACAGCGCTAATCAAAAACGCGTAATGAGTTGCCTTCCTTTCTAACATAATCACTCATCTTCTCTGGCAATGCCAGAGTTTAAACTTTCAGATTAATTTTAGTCTTTTTGAAAGAATAAAATTAATCTGAAAGTTTAATGACAAGTTAAATGCCCATGCTACTTTTATGAAGAAATGAAAAGAATGCCATACAGCATATGCTAGTCGTACATACTTTGTCTGTTTAGGAAACAGAAAAACAGTAATTTCAAACATCAAATTTAATATTCTTGAATTCTTATTTAATTGTAAGTACCTAAATGGTAACTATACTACAATAACAATAATGTGAATATGGGAGACATAAATAAGGATAATAAATGTCAGCAACGTCAACCCAATGACTAATTAGGTTCATTTCTTTACCTTTCGATGTCCTTAGGAAGTGTGAAAAACATGAGATTCGGATCTTTGTTATGGTTCAAGCAGCGGAATGCGATGCAATACGCTTTTGCCCACATTTTAGTTCTTATCGTAGGAATAGAGCGACGCAGCGTGTTGTATCGAACTAACGTGTGACATGTGTGATGACATGAAGAAAAGTGACATTTATAAAAATGAATTAATTTTGTATTTTTTTTTCTGAAAGTTTAATTTTTAATATGTTTGATAGATTACGAACGTATGACAGCCATTATGAATTTCCTGAATTAGCTAGACATGCCGAACGCGGCATGTACTTGTAAGTTGTAACGTCATAGCTAAAATGGGGAGTGCGCCAGGCCTGATACTATCAAACAGACAAAATGTCAAAACAATATTTTCAGTAATATCGACAGCAGAAGCTCATATCAAAGATGTCAAAGTGTCGAGAATGAAACCACTTACTATTTTTGATATCTATTACTCCACAAACTTATTAGTGTTAGTCAAAACTATAAGGGAAAATTTATTTAATATTTTACAATACAATATTTGACTGACTTTCACTTCTTGTTCTTCCAAAATTACTTGTTTCTCTCGAACACAATACAGTCAGAGCTACCTGTGTTACATATTATTACGCTGGGGTGTCGCTAATCACCTGTTCCCTCCAGTACAATGGGTATCGCAAGTTAAGCAAAATTGAAATATCATTGTTATGTGCCTCCTTAAGAACTTCCCTTGAACGACTCAATGAGTTTAATCCGAGACTCGGAGTTAAAAGTAACGCCGGGACAATGGATGATCCTCTGTCTTTAATCTGTTAATTTTACGCAGTGGCGGCTGGTGGATCCTAGAAGTGGTGGTGCACTGTATCAGCGTATTTTTATTTTTAACGACTACCAAAGAACGATTATGATTTTCGCGCGTAGACCTTCTAAACGGCTGGATGGATGTGTATAGTTAGTTATATTCGTCTTAAAAGTGTCCTTAGATGACTGTTTGAAAAATAAATAGATGAGTGTTTGAAAAATAATCCTGCCGATTTTAATTCCAATTTTTGTTGAAAAGTTTTATTTTCTAAAATAAATTAGCTTCCAAAATGGTCGATGTTAAAGTTAATACTCATTTTCACAGCTATTTACTCACACACAATGTCCAACAATTCAGTAACAGAACTATAATATTATAATACTGAAAATCCTTGCAGAATGTAAACAAACGCAACTCCTTTTAGCTACCACAGAGTACTTAATCACTACGAGTATGTTAGCTACTAAAAGCGCGGCGCCGCGGCCGGGCGTAGCGCTCGCAAATTTCGTCAAACCTCGTTCCGCTCGGTAATCTTCGGTTCGCTGGTGCGGCGCTCGAAAACGTCATATTTCGCCGTACATTTTCTATTGAACTAGCTCTGTCTCACGCGCCAGGCGTTTTCGGTTGCATCTCATAGAAGTTGTATGAGCATTCGCCGTGCGCTTTGGCTAGCGCACCGTGAACCATTTTACAGCGATTTTCGCGATAATGAGTCTTAATACTTTGTCAAAGAGCTTAAATTGGTTCATCATAATTTCGTTAATATTGAATAGATCGTTAATCAGGCACTATTAAACATTTTTTGTTTTATTTTTCTAAACATAAAAATCTGGCAGTTCGGCGCACGAGTGCACTTAAAGTACAGCCGCCCCTGATTTTACGTCATTTGGCGTTCTTACTTTCACATTACAATAGGACTTGTGAGACTAGTAGTAGGTTCAGTTCCTCATCGCGTCAGTATGCATATTTATGTGAAGCCCTTCTAATATTATAATCTCATTATAATATCTCATGATTCAATTATATCTCATGATAGTATCTTTCTTCACAAGCTTTGCTTACATCTTAATACAACAGTGTGAACATGCCCCACGCAGCATACACGGGATGCCAAATACACATCCAATGTTGTATTACATGACGCTCAACGCTACACAAATTATTCATTGTAACAATTAATATAATTGTATTGATATACACAGTCGTTCTTGGTACGCAATGATGTAAGGAGCTTTGAGGTCGTTGGCAGCTTGCCGCGTCCGGGACTCGAACCGACTGGAGTAGTGGGAGAATACTTCACTGAACATACTGCCACTGTTTGTCTCTGTAAATTGCAGGTGACGTGTTAAATTAAAAAAAACACGCTTACTCATAGGTGCTTACCCCCGCAGTAAGTTAATTACCTGTATCGCGGATGGCACGGACGACACATTATAATATAACACACCACAATAACACCCATGACCCGAGTACAAATATTTATCTGTCACATAAATATCTGCCCCGGCCGGAAATCAAATCCGGGACCCCTCGCTTCGCAGGCAGCGTCGCTACCACAGGCTACAGAGTCGTCAACATAGTAGTAGTAGTCTCTATACATTTTAATTGACATGATAAAAGACATAGAAGGTTTTTTCCACCTGATGGTAAGTGGCTGTCATCGCCGCTGATGCTTTTCATCAAGTTAAAGAAAGGTATGTAACCTTTGTTTAGGTGATCTAAATAAGTCTAGGAGACTATAGCCCATATGTTTATGGGTGTATCCGTGTGACATATGGAAGATAATTTATATTTTACTAGTTCCCTCTGTCTGCTTCCATAAAAATCACAAACAAAAAAAAGGTGCGTGTACTTTTGTACGCGCGTGAGAAGTTATATTTCTTTGACATAATTAATCTAATAACGTGTATCAGTTTTAATTATCTTTCAAAAAATATTTTTTTACTAAATAAAAAAAAATATATTACTTGTGTACCTACTACCTATGTTTACACAAGTACAAACTAGATGGCGTTGTTGAGGAACCTGAATCACGCTGTTGAGACTCTGTGAGATTTGTATAAGTAATTACATTACATTTTAAAAGAGGTAAAGATAATAAGAAGCTAGGGCCATCTATCCAGTGCTTTCATACCCCCTCCATGGTAGCGCAAACGTTTAACGTAACCTTTTTGCAAGTCGCATAAGAAGTATAATTTCAATATACATCCGAATCATCCCAACGGACCACACAACTGATATTTGATATGTTACATTCCCTAATCCTCGATAAGATCTGACTGCGTCAAACATCTTCATCCGTAGGTACCTGAAACTAGCGTTTGATAGAAAGACAAAAAGTCGGTCTTAAAAATCATATTTACGAGTAACCGCCCTCGCTTTGCTTCGGTTTTCTTATTTTTTCACACCTTGGGTTACATTATTGGAGTTTTATTAAGGATCCCTAACTTTTTTGAAAATATAATATAGCCTATGTCACCCGGGGATAGTGTAGCTTCCCAACAGTGAAAGAATTTTTCAAATCGGTTCAGTAGTTTCGGAGCCTATTCAATGCAAACAAAAAATCAAATCTTTTCTCTTTATATATTAGTATAGATAATATTAGTAGGAAGTATAGGATAGTAGGAACATGGAAATGGGATACAATTTAATAAGAGCGTGAGTGACCTCTCGTCCTAGTCAACAATAATCCCGTCGCTGCAAAAACAAAACAAAATGTAATCCAGCTGCCCACTTTCGGCTCGTAATTAATTTAAATCGCACATTCTTATCCCTACGTAGTAAGGTCTAGTTTCCCACATCTTAACCCGGTGTGTGTCTCGCTAAGCTGTTTTTTAACCGACTGCGCGACGCAAAGGAGGGTAATGTGTTTATCAGTCTATGTATGTGTGTTAATATGTGGGGTTGTAGAGACCGGTTGACCGATTTTGATGATTCTTACGTCAATCGGTTGGTCTTAACCTTGCGAGTGTTACTAAAACATGACAGTAATTAAAATTCACCAAAGGGACAACCAGACGCCATATTGTGTAAATGAAAAAAAAAAATATCGTTGAATGGGTATTCAAAAAGTGATTTTTAGGTTCCTTGCGTCATTCTTCATTTTAAGTGACAGTTTAGGATATCGTCGTTGCGACTTTAAGACCTCTTTTGTGTAAAAAAACATATTTTTGAGGAAATCGATAAAAAATTGATAAAGTTTTGTTTAGCAAGCACATAGGTGATTCTGAATTTGGTGAATAAATTACGATGGAAACGTTGTACACATATGAGTTTTTGAATTCGATAGTGCTTTAAAATGTAGAATCGTTTGACGTAAAAAAGTTTTTTACATAGTCGGGTTTTTTATTTTTTTTTACTAACACAGCAATGACATCGTCCCGGCCGTGTGTTGTTCAGTCAACTGCAAATGTTTTCAACTACTGAGTGAGTCGAGAGAGGGTTGAGTGGGACAATGTGATCAGAATTTAAGTGCTGAAGTTAATAAAAGTTGCTACCAGTTACACGTTTTTAAATGTTCTTTAGACATTTTAGTTAATAATTATTAATTTAATTAATTAATGTACAATAGGTGCTCTAAATATTAATGCATTTTCCCGCTTTTTTCTTCTTCGGTTGGCAACGTAAATGCTTACCACAGACTGTTCGAAAATGTTCGACAATATTCATGCTCTAGCGTCTAGCTAGAGGAAAGCTATTGATGAAATGTTGTGATTCGTTTCCTAAATATACGTTTTAAATGTAAACTTAATCATTTGGAAATACTATATCATTGATATTTTAAATATAATTTAATGATTCTGATAATCTGAGTATAAAATTAACAGATAAACAAAATAAACATTACTCATACATGCCTAGGTACAGAGACATTGGATAATCCTCGGAATCCCTCTTACAGCAACTGAAAAACAGAAATACAATTAACACGATTAAGATTCCTACCAACAAATTCCTTCACCAAACGGAATCAAACATTTCATGTCAATACGGCAATATTTAATTACGCAATACGCACAATTCCTCCCGCAAAGACAACAGCAAGGGAAAGTGAGGCATCGAAAAACCATTAATTACATAACTTAACGCCAGCAGCAAACATATAATGTAATTCCGCTGCTGGGGAAGGGGCGCGTGGGGGGAGGGGGCAGGGAGATGCAGAATTTAATATTGGCAGCGGCGGGTTAAGGCGCGTGCAAATAAAACTCTATGAGACCGCACCCTCATAAGGCGCAGCGCACGGGTTGAGTTTCTGAGTTTAATTAATGCCACATTTTACTTATTATAAATTATTATGCTCACTTCATTATAGTATGGTTATTTTGAGTAATATTTTTGGTTTGGAGTTGAGTTTTTCTGCGAGCCTAATGAATAATGTCCATGTCACACCAGTACCGGTTGTTGTTGACGGCGCTGCTCTCGAAGTTGTAGACAAATGCAATTACCTGGGACAAGTGATCCAGATGGGTAAGTCCAACTTGTGAAAGAAGTCACTCGTAGAATCCAACTCGGATGGGCTGCGTTCGGGAAATTGCGTCATATTTTGTCGTCCAACACACTCAGTGCCTGAAGTCGAAGGTGTTCGAGCAGTGTGTGTACGGATTCGAGTCGTGGTGCTTTACTGTTGGCCTAATACACAAGCTTAGAGTAGCGCAGAAGGCTATGGACCTCTCGCATCTCCTATTCTCGATATTTCTCTATGTGATTACAACAGAAATGAGGAGATCCGTAGACGAACAAGGGTACCAACATAGCTCAAAGAATTTGCCGGTTGAAGTGGCAATGGGCTGGCCACATAGATCGAAGGACCGATAACCGTTGGGAAGAAAGGTCCTCGAATGGCGCTCACGTCTCGGAAAAAGGAGCATAGGACGCCCCCCGAACAGTTGAACTGACGAACTGAAGAAGACAGCGTCCGCTGGATTCAGAAGGCTCAGGACCAGTCATAGTTAGGGGAGGCTTACGTCCAACAGTGGACCTCCAAGGGCTGATGGATGGATGGATGGAATGAATAATGTAGTAAACAATTATTATGTAATCATCATTATTTTCTACAGTGTGAATTATGTCATTATTTCAATATTAAAACGATTCCACGGCAATGTTTTTCTTCTGCTACTGAAATCACTTAGCTATCAGCACATACCGATAGACTAAAGGACTGTAAACCTACAGTGTTACTCAAGGTTTGTTACAGATGTCCACGGGTGGCAGGGGAAGGTTGCACTACTCGTTTGCTATACGCATAAAAAAATTAAAAAAAGAGAAGAAAAAGGGTGCGTGTACTTTTTTGCACGCGTGAGAAGTTATACTTCTTTGACATAATTAAATAAATATTTAATTTAATAACGTGTATCAGTTTTAGTTATCTTTCAAAAACTATTTTTGTACTAAATAAAAATAATAAAATATTACTTGTGTACTACCTATGTTTACACAAGTACAAACTAGATGGCGTCGTTCAGGAACCTGAATCACGCTGTTGAGACTGTGAGATTGGTATAAGTAATAACATTAAATTTTAAAAGAGGTGAAGATAATGAAGCTAGGGCCATCTATCTATCCAGTGCGTTCATACCCCCTCCATGGTAGCGCAAACGTTTAACGCAACCTTTTTGCAAGTCAAAAAACATCATTACAGTTCCGCACAAATAAAACAAACGAAGAGTTGCATGTGTGAGGCTTCTCCTTAACCGTGTGTCTGCGGATATTTTTACAAACGTTATTACTGTAGCGGCGGGCGGCGGGCGGCGGCGGGTTTAGCTTTCTTTATTAAATTGTCGTTGGGGCGCGACTGGAGCTCGGAGCCGCTGAGCTAGCTCACTCCGGCTCTGAGCCGCTCGCTCTCACTGAGCCGCTCAGCCGGAGCCGGTCGCTCAGTTAATGAGTTCAGTTGTTTAGGTATTCATTCATTAGTCACGTGTTTCGTTTGTTTTTGCACGTTGTGACACTGGTGTTTTTCTATACAAATAAATAAAATTGGAGCGTCTGTTTGTAATATAAAATAACCGCTTTTTACTAAGTGCATTTTTATGTATACACGGTACATATACCCAAACAACATTTTTTACAATTTTTGTCTGTCTGTCTGTGTGTTTGTTTCGGCTAATCTCTTAAATGCCTGAACCGATTTTGACGGGACTTTCACTGGCAGATAGCTAATGTAACAAGGAGTAACTTAGGCTACTTTTATTTTAGAAAAATAGCATGTTGCTGAATAACGTCTCCTGGGTCAGCTAGTATTCTATAAATTAACTTCTTAGCCAATACCAATCCCGCTACTAACAAGATATCTAATACATTAATAATGTCTAATATAACTTTCACAAACTTAATTGATTTTGACAGGACATTGGGCGTCGAGAATCGTCTGAAATGAGCTTCACCAGAGCTGGAGTAGCTGGACTAGCCACAGTCAATATAATCTAAACACAAACGCCTCTCTACTCTCAATTCAGGCCGTATTGAGGTGCCCTAGTACACTCTTTGGCAATTGGTTTTGCCCGTAGATCAACTAGTTGGTCAACTGACACCAATCTCATATCACTAAATCAGGGACGTAAGAAGTGACAGAAAGAAACAGAAGGTGCCACGAACACTCTACTTAACCGACTTAAAAAAATCTATACTATAACAAAACTCAAAGGCAAATTTTCTGTACATTGAATATTTTAAAAAAATTTCGATTAGGGGGCACTTCAATAACGTGTTAGAGCACAAAAATATTTTTTTTAGAATTATTGTCTGTCTGTCTGTCTGTCTGTCTGTCTGTCTGTCTGTCTGTCTGTCTGTCTGTCTGTTTGTCTGTCCGGGCATCACATGAAAACCCTTGAACGGATTTCAATGAAAATTGGTATAGTTGTTACTAATAATCCGGGTCATAACTTAAAATACTTTTTATCTCGGAAAATTTTAAGGTTTCTTCGGGAAACGGGATGAAAGTTTGTATGGAATACTTTTAAAACATCAACCGATTTGCTTCAAATTTGCAACAAATGTTCCTTGCTTAAATTGATGGAACACATATTTTTCAGTTTTTCAAAATTATGCAAAAAAGAGAAAAAAATACAAATTAATGTGAATATAGCTTATTTTTAAAAACCCGCTCCTGAAAGAATCCTTTGTGATTTTATCGTGGGTTTCAGTATTTAAATTACTAAATATAAGTACTTCAACATACATTCCCCGTTTTTTTAAATATTCTTCTGCAAGAGGTACAAAATATAAGGTAAAATATAATTTCCGTAAGCGAAGCCGCGGGCAAAAGCTAGTGAGGTTCTAAATTCCATCGTATTTTTTTGCTTCAAAATTTTTGTTAGTTCAGACCTCCGTCGTGTATCAACCGATTTGAAAAATAATGTATTCAAAAGTACTTCCAGAAAAGTCCCATTTTTAGGGTTCCGAAGCCAAATGGCAAAAAACGGAACCCTTATAGATTCGTCATGTCTGTCTGTCTGTCTGTCTGTCTGTCTGTCTGTCTGTCTGTCCGTCCGTATGTCACAGCCACTTTTTTCCGAAAGTATAAGAACTATACTATTGAAATTGGTAAGTAGATGTATTCTGTGAACCGCATTAAGATTTTTTTTTCATTAAACCCATACGTGTGGGGTATCTATGGATAGCTCTTCAAAAATGATATTGAGGTTTCTAATATCATTTTTTTCTAAACTGAATAGTTTGCGCGAGAGACACTTCCAAAGTGGTAAAATGTGTGTCCCCCCCCCTGTAACTTCTAAAATAAGAGAATGATAAAACTAAAAAAAATATATGATTTACATTACCATGCAAACTTCCACCGAAAATTGGTTTGAACGAGATCTAGTAAGTAGTTTTTTTTAATACGTCATAAATCGTAAACCGCAATTTACCTCGATCAAAGTTACAACGAACTACAAGAACTTTTATATTATGTTACTTGTTGCTACGGAACCCTTCATGGGCGAGTCCGACTCGCACTTGGCCGCTTTTTATCAAAATTAAGTTCTGAAGATGGTATCCATGAGGAATCGTGGAAACTTCTCAAATATTATATTACATGTGGTGATTCTGATGTTATGTTTCTCGAAAACTCTTCCTTTGAATTCAGTTATTTCGGTAAAGTTAAGATCATTAATTTTGGTTGTCCGATGGTTTTTTTTTTGCACACCCACGCCAAAAAACAGACTATATAATTTTATGGCGTAACTAGCTGACCCGGCGAATTTCGTATCGCCTTACAAACTATTTTTTTTCTAAAATAAAAGTAGCCTAAGTTACTCTTTGTTACATCAGCTATCTGCCAGTGAAAGTCCCGTCAAAATCAGTCCAGCCATTTCAGAGATTAGCCGGAACAAACAGACAGAGAGACCGACAGACAGACAGACCGACAGACAGACAAAAATTATAAAAAATGTTGTTTGGGTATATGTACCGTGTAAAAAGCGGTTATTTTAATATTACAAACAGACACTCCAATTTTATTTATTTGTATAAAAAGAATAATTATATAGAATATATGTAGAAACATGTCATCATGGAGCCCTAATATGCAGTATCCAGCGCACACCGCACCGTAAACAATGACCCCGCCCCCCGTCCCCCGCGGTCCCCGACCTCCGCTCAGCTGTTCTGTTGGCAGTGTTGGCAGCTCCGACTGCTATAAAAGTCTCGTCTCAAAATAACTCGCGAATTGTTGCTATTTCTGTTGTGCGTTACTGCATCTATCGACTATCGCCTAAAATGGTCGGTCGTAAACGACGGCATTGCATGTAGATTACTAGCCTGCTAATTATTGTGGCACACGTTAAAGACAGCCTAAGGTATGCTACTGATGATAATGATCGATAGGTTATAGATTTGACCGGATCGGAGTGGCTTCGAATACTGCCCACAATCATCTGTGGGCAACCAGGGTGTCGTAAGAGGTGACAACAGCAGTCCCGGTTATCGGGCTCCGCGTAAGGATTTTTACAAAGTTACTAGCTGCCCCGAAAGACTTCATTCTGTCAAAAGTTTTTTTATATTATTATTTTTGTACGCGATATCATAAAAAAATAAAAACAAAAAATGTTGTCAAAAAATTAAAAAAAAATTTAAGGGTGGACCACCCTTAACATTTAGGGGGATGAAAAATAGATGTTGTCCGATTCTCAACCCTAGCCGATATGCACGCGAAGATTCACGAAAATCGGTCGAGCCGTTTCGGAGGAGTTCAACTTCTAACACCGTCAGTAGCGTAGCGTGGGGGGGGGGCTGGCTCCGGGCGGCACATAAAGAGAGGGCGGCAAGCCACTCGATTTTTAAATAAAAAAATATGTTTTAAAATTATTTGTTTATTTATTTATTAGATTATAAATTCTTTAATATTATTATGATTATGTTTCCGTGAAGCCGCGTGAACAGCGTGATGAAGTAGGTATGCAGAAAACCCGTGCTCAAGTGGACTATTAACGGGTTGACAAACATCGTCAGATAGCAGTCGATAATCCATGTCGAACCCCGTCTCAAAACTATTTCTAATGGACCCTGATCCAAGCTTCCACAGTTACGAGAAACTCGTGTTCCGCATCACTCGTCTGCTGGTTGGAATCAATTGAATGTGATCAATGAAAAGTTACTGCTATTCTAATTTCGGAGACATTTCATAACAGTTTCATTTTCTACGATATATTGCGCTTGTCGTGGAACAAATAATGATGAGTTGCTTGTGAAAGTGAAATATTCAGTCGTAAGCTTCACACTTCGCTTTATTCTGTACACACCCTGGAGCTTCCACAGGTGTAACACATTTATTTCTCAAAATAGCATGCGATATCATAATATAAAGAAAAAAAGAAATGCTTTATTCAAATGTTACTACAGATAAGAGGTATTGGTATAACAACTATACTCATAGTAATAATAAAGAACATTAAGACTAAATTAAAACTACAATTTTCTGAAGTAAGCACTAACGAAATGGTTCGCACTCAGTGATTGCTATGAAGAACCACAGCACTGATATTCTGTGCGAACCACTGGAGTGCAGTTCATGCCACTATATTATACTTAATTTCCATAATAATATATTATAGCTAAAATCTATACTAAAAACACAATACAAATAGCTCTAATACAAAGAACTTAGAAGGAAGATACCTATAAATTATAATTAATAAATAAAAAATAAAATAGTCTTATTTATTACTATAATAATATTAGCCGCCAGGATAGTAAGTACCCCATATCCTGTTGCAGATCATGATTTCCTGTGTGCTATATTTCATGAAGCTCGTTCAGTCGTCTTAGCGTGATAGCGTAAAAATATCCTCACAGTCTCTCACATTAATGTAATATTATAAGAATGTATCAGTAACTATGAACTTTCAAAAATATTGTTAAAGCATGATAAAGATACTTCCCGGAGTCGTACTAAGTTTAATTATAAATTGTGCTGCGTGGCGCGAACAGTTCCGAGCTAAAGTCGCCTTTACATGTTGGCTGAGTTTGAACCAAGCGGCAAGTGCGTAATGGCAGTTGATGAACTGACATGTGGAGGCGAGCGCCTTTGATTTGTGAACAAAAACCGACAGGGCTCAAAATTGAGGCGAGCGTGGCGATCCCAAGCGCCGGCAAGTCACCGCAAGCGACCCCCAATACACGTTGGCGCTAGCCATCACTCGACAAGCGTAGACCAACATGTATTGGCGGCTTAAGAAAAGTGTTTACCGATGCACACATGCACACCACAGCAGAAGCAGAGCTTATACGCAGCTTCATACGAAATACCAACCTACTCGGAGATAATGAGGCATCAACACTCCTACCGTTGACCTATTTAAAAAAGTATTAATTTCAAAAATCTAAATGTAGCAGTAGCCCAGTATGTTAAAATTCTTGGCAGCTTCCTGTTTGGTTCTCAGTAGGTATCCTATAATCAGATATACCACGTGCATATTAGTCATTAAATTATTTCAATTATTAGGTATCTAGGAAAACATCAAGCGGTAATACCTGAAACTTATACATAAAGTTTCCAAGTGTGTGATACTTGCCAAAGCTCATCTGGTATCATTACCTTCTTATTCTGAGAGAATAGTTTTCTGTTGATAGCTAGCGCCGTTTGGTGTGCGGTCATACTTATCGTTCATCAATCCGAAGATAAAATCCAAAATTATATTCCTATCCCCAAGGATACAAGTACTACACATCACACATCTTGCTCTATCAACCATTTAGAAAAGATGTTTGGAAAAATAATAGTAAGTAATGTAAAGAAACAGAATGAGACAATTAATATTTCAATCCATAAAAAGACATCGGTACGGGAGATACCGAGTACGAAAATAAACCGACTGATGGTTCCTTTGTTTACATGTGTGAGTGAGCGGTGGTCGTACACGTGAGTTACATCACCGGAACGCAACACCCGACAGCCGAAAGCTATTTCTGATCCCATATCTACGTCTTATCACCGACAGACTTGAACACGCCAAATGAAAACATTGAAGACGATTCGTTTGTCCGTCGTTCTGTAATCAAATCCGAATTGTAAAAATTTCCAGATAATTTACCTGCAGTGTTTATAATTTCGCTTGTTTTCCTCGAAACGATTGGCGCGATGTTTGACTATGACATGATACATCAAAATAGTTCGCTGATAGATTCGCGAGGTCGGGTCGAGTCAGCCGCGGTGCGTACTAGCGTGTGAAGAGTTCCTAGATGACGAGATGGATCGTGAGTGTAATGCGGGCCGGCGGCTCGCGGCGCTCCGGGAGTCACAGATATTAATAGGCAACACATGTCGATGGCTCCTCGAGCAACGGTATTTACCGAAACGAGAACTTTGAGCGAATCATTGACTTGTTCCGAGCGGCGTAGGCTCGGGTTCCCGTGGCGACCGATTCCGATAAAATTAGAAATGCTTTTGGACGCGGTAGCTGTCTTTACTATTTATGGTAATGGGGCTGGCTCGCGTGTGGTGGCACGGGCGATGGCGGGAGGGGGATGGGGGGTGGGGTAATCTCCGCTTCTAATTCGGGATCGGCCTGACTCGCGGCTTCGGTTTGCTCGCCGAATCTAGTGACACCGTTGGCTAGCCCTGATGAATTTTAAAATGTGTTGAGACGGTGTCGGATGTTTACATGTTTCGGCAGCTTGACCCACTTTCGGTCACGTGTGTATTTAGTTATTTACTTATAGATCGCTACTGAAAACTGGCAGCGACGGAACTACTCGTCGAGCAAGTAGCGGGAGGGGTGCGGGAAGATGCAATCAAAAACCAAAATCAACGACTGTATAAAAAGAAATGATGTAATTAAAATAAATAAATTAACCGTTTATTTATTAATTACATTTTGGCGTGAGATCCATAACGATCCCGAGTATAATAAAAATAAAAAAGAAAAATTAAATTTATATAAATTTTACAATAAATTACATTACAATAGATGGCGTTATATTAGATGTTCAGTTCTGTCAGGTATCACTACGTACAACGTACAAAATGCTTGCGTTCCGAACTTGAAACAAGAGCACCACAACACACAGCACTCGCCCGCGCGGCCGCCGCCGCCCGGCTTCACCCGCCGGCGGGCCGGGGGGGAGGGGGGCGCGCGGGGGTCAACGAGCAGCTTAGAAGCACTTGCGGTGGACGATGCCGGGGCCGGACTCGTCGTACTCCTCCTTGGAGATCCACATCTGCTGGAAGGTGGACAGGGAAGCCAGGATGGATCCTCCGATCCATACGGAGTACTTCCTTTCGGGGGGAGCGATGATCTTGATCTTGATGGTGGAGGGAGCCAGGGCGGTGATCTCCTTCTGCATCCTGTCGGCGATACCGGGGTACATGGTGGTACCACCGGACATGACGGTGTTGGCGTACAGGTCCTTACGGATGTCCACGTCGCACTTCATGATGGAGTTGTACACGGTCTCGTGGATGCCGCAAGATTCCATACCCAGGAAGGAAGGCTGGAACAGAGCCTCGGGACAACGGAACCTCTCGTTACCGATGGTGATGACCTGACCGTCGGGAAGCTCGTACGACTTCTCGAGGGAGGTGGAGGCGGCAGCGGTAGCCATTTCCTGCTCGAAGTCCAGGGCGACATAGCAGAGTTTCTCCTTGATGTCACGCACGATTTCCCTCTCAGCGGTGGTGGTGAAAGAGTAACCCCTCTCGGTGAGGATCTTCATGAGGTAGTCGGTCAAGTCGCGACCGGCCAAGTCCAGACGGAGGATGGCGTGGGGAAGGGCGTAACCTTCATAGATGGGGACGGTGTGGGAGACACCATCTCCGGAGTCCAGGACGATACCGGTGGTACGACCGGAGGCGTACAGGGAGAGCACGGCCTGGATGGCGACGTACATCGCGGGGGAGTTGAAGGTTTCAAACATGATCTGGGTCATCTTTTCCCTGTTGGCCTTGGGGTTCAGGGGAGCTTCGGTGAGCAGGACTGGGTGCTCCTCGGGGGCGACGCGCAGCTCGTTGTAGAAGGTGTGGTGCCAGATCTTCTCCATGTCATCCCAGTTGGTGATGATGCCGTGCTCGATGGGGTACTTCAGGGTGAGGATACCTCTCTTGCTCTGGGCCTCGTCACCTACGTAGGAGTCTTTCTGACCCATACCGACCATGACACCCTGGTGGCGCGGGCGACCGACGATGGACGGGAAGACGGCGCGGGGCGCGTCGTCGCCGGCGAAACCGGCCTTGCACATGCCGGAGCCATTGTCTACTACGAGCGCAGCAACATCGTCGTCACACATTTTGTCGGTTGTGTTTGTTTGGGACGCGCTGGATATTGACTCTACGGCAGCGAGACTGCGAGTGCGGCGGAGAGCGGTGCTCGGCGCTTATATACCGAGCGGCTGCGCACGCGGCGCGCACCATACATGGCGCGCGAGGCGCCCTCCCGCGCCGCGCACTCGCCGCCCTGCTCCGCACACCACTATTACAATATCACCAGCTACCACCTCACCTACCCCTACAGACCCTCAGCTCCTGTAGGAACCCATGGTTTTCTTGATTAAAACCGATTACAGCGACTCAGCAGACAGCGAACGCGCCGCCCGCTGTGCTCCATTTCAGGCGATGGGCGGATATAAACACAGGCACTGCATACTTTCTTCGTTAATTCTGATTAGTGAAACTAGTCAAAACATCTGATCAGAACTAACACGATGCACGTGGTATGCTGATAGTCAATTTTACAGTCTAAAAATAGGTACCCCTTATTTTTTGTTGTTTGTCCAAACATAGTTTTAAGATTCAGTTGTTTCAGGAATGCAAGAACTCTACTGAGGCAAGAGGTGCACAAATCACAAAAAAGTAAAACCGGTTAACGAAACGTCAATTGATTGAATTCACTCATTGGAGAGCTCTGACTTCCGTTATTATGTCAATCTTATTTTTTTTCATTCAGGATAACAGCAGCGTTAATTACTAAACTTAACATATGCCAATCACAGGTATCTACACGTTACTTATAACGTTAAGCTAGGTACAATTATAATGCGTAAAAAATGTCTTTCAATGGTTCCTTTGGGGCTTACTGCGTGGTAAGCTGCCACCTTCATTTTATAATGAACCAGTGTATCGATTATAAATTTGAAGAATCAATAGGCGGTACTTACTTTCTTCTTGTTGAGTAACACATTGATGACACTTCTGGCGGTACGATGGAAGGATGGTAGCCGCCGCTCACCGATAGATTTGCTAATTTATTAATTACTATTCACTTTCAGGTGGTTGCGGTGAAAATAATGTAAAGTGAATGTTAACGATAGAAAACTATCACATGAGTTGCCGTCTAGTAAATGTCTATAAAGTAAAGATTCCTTACTTTGCGAATCGATTCCTTATTTTTATGATTCTTTACTTTTTTGGAGTGGTAAGTAATCGTACTTTAACATCAATGACTGTACACTTTCTACGTGTTTATATTAACAGTGTTTTGGTGTAAGAGACCTCCTGCATCCTTGAGTGTTATTCGAGCTGCAGTGTTTCTAAGGGCTGCTTATTAAAACGGAATAAAACCATAAAGTAGGCGCTACAGAACAGAAGAGATGATTATGTTCACAAGTGGGCCACCAGTGGATAACACTGTTGCATCAGAATGACAAGAAGACTGTCTTAAATATATTTACGTATCCTACTATTGGGAATCCTAGACTCTGAAAGTACCTCGCAGTTTTCTTTATTGATATGGTAGTAACAAGTGTCGAATTGCCCAGGAGTTAAGAAGCCAAGACGAATGAAATCGGTCTACAATAAGGTGTAATTTATAATTATGTCGATACAAGCAATCATCTATGGTATAGTATGTGATTAACAATAAAACAAAAAAGAACCCACTCGTTAAATTTCTCTCAAACAATGCGACCGTAACATGTTAAACAGTTTACGATCATCTAACAGCAATTTCTTTTTTGGACAATAATTTCTCTATAGTTTTAAATATACTCCGTTTAATTGTTGTTCTAGTAATAGAAAGTTTTAAATAGAATGTTGTATCAATAAATCTAAAACGGTCGATACTTGCAGCGTTGATATCGACAACGAACAAGGCGGGAGCATTGTTATATTTAGTGCGAATTATTGTTACTCATAATTAATATGACAACGCTGCAACGCGGTCTAATGTATTAGTCCCACTAGTGAATAAAGCTCACATAGTTAATAACAAGTGTTTTTTTATTGAAATCATCGTAGAAATTTAAAACAAAATAAGTAACTCTTTTGACATTAGTAAGTTTTTTGCTTACATTATCAAGTACGTATCTCATAAAAAAATCACAATGCTTATTTTTAAAATTGCAGTAGTAGTGAGTGAAATAGTGAACTTAGTTTGATTCTATAATTATAAAATGACTGAATCTATCAATTATAAAAAAGCGACTCTATAAGGTCTTCGCAAAATTAATCTAAAAAACCAATTAGATACCTGTTACCTTTTCTAATAAGATTTTAACGGTTAAAACTTAACGTCCTCTGCCTGGAATTTATTATTGGATAAAAAATATACTTAATTTTCTATAATCATATTATTATCAAATCAACGAGGAATAAAAGGACCCAAAATTGAGCCTTGCGGGAAACCTACTTAATCTAGACAAATTGGCATAGTTTATGGACTCCATTATTAATTGCTATTGGGTAATAAAATATTGGTTATCATCGTTATCACCACGTAAACTGCCAACAACAAAAACTTCAAGTAAGCATGCTGTACATTTCAGAAAGTTCTCTTTAATGTTGTCAAAAGCTTTAGTCGACTTCGTTATATTTAGTACTGCATCATTCATTGACTGCATTCAATAACATACCAATACTTGTACTTTGGTGCTATCAATCATATTTTAATTCTCCAACCCATTTTGTTAGTAGATATCCATTGCTGGCTGCGTATAGATTTGCTTCGCTTGTCATGATACTGACCTAGCTATGAAAATGGTAGTGGAAAAAGTGTGGCGCCAGTTGTTGCGTGGTAGCGCCATGCAAGTGCATTGGCCGTCTATTTGAGTCCACAGGTGCAGGGTGCGAGTTTGTTTGGGCCGCCAGTGCCGCCACTATGAATAGAGTTTCGGTAAACTTGTTGTTTGGTTTTTACGTAATGGCACTATTTTAACGGTGCGTCCACATTAGTTAATGCATTACGCTTTATTCGGCTTAAGTTTTGCTTCAACACCTGCGGATGACATTTTTGCGACTTCACTAGTTCCTGTCACTTTTTTTGTACGTGAAGATATTATTAGACTGCTACGTGCGTCGTAGCAATCTAGTAATATTGACATACAATGCAAAATATTGTCGAAAATGATAACGTGAAAAGCAAGAAGATGAATTTATTACATAGTGAATATATTTATTTTAATACGCGAAATATTTGTAACGTGAATAAACCATTGTATTTTATTATAGTTGTTCGCCGGTTTATCTGAATCAATTTATGTTTTTCATTTACAAAACTTCGAGTCATTTGACTTGGATTGGAACTGTTGTAGCAGTGTATTTGTAAATACCTACTACTTTGGTTGAAATACAATGAAACGCATGGGTTTCCATCGTTCTTGTCTATTTTAGTATTGGCATCGCTTAGTACAATCTAGAATAGTTTTCAGCTCTTAGTTTAACGCTATATTTGTTTAATTATTACATTACGAACATTCAACAAGGGCGATGACATTCGTATGGAAACTGCTCGATAACTACCGAACAGAATTTAGACGTTATAGGTATCTTTGGAATCGTCATAAATTCGTCTTCTTGAATATTATATTAGATTAGAGATTCGTGATAATCTAATTTCTAATATTTTTGACAACTTATAACTCATTCAAAGCATAGACTAGATTGGTATTTATTGCGTTTTGATATCATCACATTCAGCCAGACGTTTGTCTATGGTGATACATTCCTTTATTTGTTTCTCCGCAATTAAACATCCGTTCTACGATGTACTCATATATTTTCGCATAAAGGAATATTAGTAACATTCCTGATATGAATTATTTAATAATTTCAATTATCATAAATCATCATATTAACTGAAGTCTGTGGCTGTTAAACGTTTTGTACTCTGTGAGCAGTGAGCGATGTACGATTTCCGATATCGACGGATGTTATCGAACGAACAGATGAATCAGTTCGGCTCAAGCGCTCGCGCAGGATACGCGTGTCGTCCTGCGCGACTGACCGGCTCATTTTGAACGGCAAGGCTCCGCATGGCCGCTGCCACATTCCTTTGAAAATGTACAGTTTTGCCTGAGTTTTTATTCAGTAGCGAGTACGCTCCTCGCAATGTTTAACTTTCCCTAATCGAGCTGGGTCGCCACCCGCTTTCTTTGATGTAACTTAGAGTACTTATTCCGTAATTCATCGTACGGCGCGCCATGGGACCGCCGCCATCTTAGAACTTCACGACCGTGTTCCACATAACTTTATTTCTACATGATGGACCGGGACTCCTCCCGCTTCGCGAACGCGAGATCATCGGCCAGGAAGGGTTTCGTCGTCTCCAGGTGCCGATGACATACTCGGTGAAGAGCTCTCTCCTGGAGTGCTCTCCACGCCGCGCCACGTTACGCCATGATGGCTTTGCTTTAGACGGGCGTCCGCAGGGCTAGTTTTCTAGCGTCTGCTGGTCATCCCAACCAGTAGATGATCCCAAGGACTCACCGCGCTCTTCTGCTACCGCTGCCGTCTTCTTGCATGATCACGCCACACCACGCACCGCACGTTTCTTTCATCCGCCTGCCTGCGCTTACCATCCTGGATGCAGCTGCAACCCTCGCCATCACGCTTCAGCTTCGAGGCGCGCCACCCAGCGACGTCACGCCCGGCAGACAACCGTTCTTCGTTCGTCTATATTACGCGTGCGGAGTGATGCGTTCATGGTACCATGTAAGTCAATTTAAATAACCTATTATCTGGCCAGAAAGTGTAGAATCAGTGCGCGACGTATTCCACGGGCACCGTTGCCCTACCGTTATCACGGATAGCGTAAATAGAACTCTGTTAACGTCACATAACCTAGCCTAAATTTGCATGCTTTAACATTGTCTCTGCGGACCGAGCCGCCATGTAATTCGCGATTTTTACCAATATAATATCTGGTCCTAACTACCATCTTTTATTTCGAACAGACATCCACATTCTTATAGTTCATTGTTGCTACTATTCAACCCTCTTTTTTATACGCGACAATGGCGCCCGAACATATTTAATTATCCTTATCCTGTGGATTCTGTTTGGGATATTTTTTTCTTCTTTTTCGGTGAAGTTACTTTTTACATCAACTTTTGGTAATTTTTTTGAGTTGTCATATTTTTGTACAAGAGAAACTATTCTTCAGTACCGGTTGGTAACTAAACAGTGAATTTTGGTTTGCATTCTTTGGAATGTTTCCTTAACGGAACATTGATTTTTTTGACAAACTTACAGGTTTGTATATTTTTTAGCAGTCGCAAACAATAATTATAAAAATTTTATTATTGTACTTGCAATTTTTTTTTTCTGGATATCACAGCCCTCGACTATATTGTTAGCGAGGTCTGGAATATACCAGCCTTTTCTTTTCGTGCAAACACTGTTTATTTACCAAAACTAAAAAGTTGTTTTCACAACTATTTTGTAATAATGGCGACCCCACTTGAAGAAGCTTTTCATGACTCGAGCGATAACTTAACTGATGATCCAGATTTAAAAGAATCTTTTAGTAATGTGACGCATAGGGATAAACCCATCTCACAGCCACAAACATCAGCCTCTTTGTTTCATGGTTCAAATTATAATCAACCTGTCCAAAGTCAACCAGATAATAGGGTTACTTATGTGATGAGGGATGACAATCTAAAATCGTGGAATTTAAAGTTCACAGGCGACTCAAGTTTAGTGGATTTTTTCTTGCGGATTAACGATTGTATGAGATGCAGGGATATTCCGGAATCAAAAGTTGTCAAATGTTTTTCAGATCTCTTAGGAGGCAAAGCCCTCGACTATTATAGGCAAATCAGAGATTCAGTAGTCACTTTAGACGATTTACAGATTAAATTTAAATCATTCTTTACAGCCTTTGATAGCGACTATGTTTTAGAAAAACAAATTAGGGATCATAAACAAAGCTCGAATCAACCTTTACATATGTACATTTTAGACACGCGGTTTTTGAAAAATTAGCTATTTTAGTTGAAGAGGATCACCGGAAATGGCCGACATTTCTCCCTCAAATACAACTAAACTTAAATACTACAATTAATCTTGCTACTGGTTATACACCATACTTTTTGGCTCGAGGTCGAGAACTCATCGCCGACGGTGCAATGCACATCTTAAGAGGCACTGCTCCACATTCGGATGATGAAATCGAACCAACACCTAGGAACATAACAGCTCAGTCCTTAAATGACCTGTCAGATATCTTCCAACGTGTAAGCTGTGCACTGACCAAGGCGTACAAACAGAACGCTCACAGATATAACCAGCGTCGCCGAGAGCTCAGGCTACGCGTTGGTGACATAGTGTGGAGGCGTAACTTTGTACAGTCAAACGCAGCAAAGTTTTTCTCAGCTAAACTAGCACCGAGGTTTGTCAAATGTAAAATAGTTGACAAACTATCTGATGTTGTTTACCAATTAGAGGAAATTGACACAAAAAGTATTGGGAAATATCATGTAAAGGACATTATAAAAGTGCCACAAGGCGTATAACATGTGCAAGTATTTTTTCTTTTTTCAGTGTGACAAAATTTCAATTTTATGTCATATTTTGAGATTTTCTTATTCTCACCTTTTTGGACAAAACTTAAAAGTTTTTGTACCTGTGTACTCCAAGAAACTCAGTACTGTTTGTTTGATCAAAATCGGTTCAGTACTTTTCTTTAAACAATTGAAATTAAGTTTTCACTTGTTTCACTTTTGGTACTTAAATGTACATTTTTTTTGCACTATTCATGAAAATGAAAAGTGGTGTGTGTATACACATATTTTTTTTCCTTGGAAACACAATTTTTATCAGTTTTGATCTTTCATTGTTCCCACAATAATGGAGAACAAGTTTTTTCTTGAGGAACTTAAGATTACCCTAATCTTACTTCTTACTTACAATCTCTTGTACGAGTCATCACTCATAATTTTCTGGACTTTGACAATAACAAGCTATCATTCGATGATGAGCTGATGTTACCTTTTCCCAGTCGCTTGGCCAGCACTGTGGTTCCCTTTAGAAGTATATCATACATATATTAAGTAAATGTATCATTATACTTACATAGTAATTTTAAATAAACTTGGTATATTTAAGCTTGCTTAATTTAGTTGGTATTACTTACCATACCTTTTTTTCTATCAATAAATAGTATTAAATACTAGGTTTATTACTTTAGATAATACTCAATACCGAGCAGTCGTATACATACTGGGTAGGTATAGCATTATGGTTACTTCTAGGATATTATACCTTAGTTGTTACATCTTTGTAGTTTTAAATGGGGGCCCTCCATTAATTTAGACTATCTAATTAGATATAGATGTTAGTTTAAAAGATAGGTGTTAAGCTTTTATTTCATTAAATTCTGAACTTCAGTATTGCTAAGGCTAGTTCCTAGTGATAGTAAAAACTTTAACTTAGGGTTAAAAGTTTTTTCTTTTCGGTAACCCCGGCTGTGTCGGCTAACCGCCAGTTAGCCTCTTTTGTTCGAAGGGGGGTATTGTAGCAGTGTATTTGTAAATACCTACTACTTTGGTTGAAATACAATGAAACGCATGGGTTTCCATCGTTCTTGTCTATTTTAGTATTGGCATCGCTTAGTACAATCTAGAATAGTTTTCAGCTCTTAGTTTAACGCTATATTTGTTTAATTATTACATTACGAACATTCAACAAGGGCGATGACATTCGTATGGAAACTGCTCGATAACTACCGAACAGAATTTAGACGTTATAGGTATCTTTGGAATCGTCATAAATTCGTCTTCTTGAATATTATATTAGATTAGAGATTCGTGATAATCTAATTTCTAATATTTTTGACAACTTATAACTCATTCAAAGCATAGACTAGATTGGTATTTATTGCGTTTTGATATCATCACATTCAGCCAGACGTTTGTCTATGGTGATACATTCCTTTATTTGTTTCTCCGCAATTAAACATCCGTTCTACGATGTACTCATATATTTTCGCATAAAGGAATATTAGTAACATTCCTGATATGAATTATTTAATAATTTCAATTATCATAAATCATCATATTAACTGAAGTCTGTGGCTGTTAAACGTTTTGTACTCTGTGAGCAGTGAGCGATGTACGATTTCCGATATCGACGGATGTTATCGAACGAACAGATGAATCAGTTCGGCTCAAGCGCTCGCGCAGGATACGCGTGTCGTCCTGCGCGACTGACCGGCTCATTTTGAACGGCAAGGCTCCGCATGGCCGCTGCCACATTCCTTTGAAAATGTACAGTTTTGCCTGAGTTTTTATTCAGTAGCGAGTACGCTCCTCGCAATGTTTAACTTTCCCTAATCGAGCTGGGTCGCCACCCGCTTTCTTTGATGTAACTTAGAGTACTTATTCCGTAATTCATCGTACGGCGCGCCATGGGACCGCCGCCATCTTAGAACTTCACGACCGTGTTCCACATAACTTTATTTCTACATGATGGACCGGGACTCCTCCCGCTTCGCGAACGCGAGATCATCGGCCAGGAAGGGTTTCGTCGTCTCCAGGTGCCGATGACATACTCGGTGAAGAGCTCTCTCCTGGAGTGCTCTCCACGCCGCGCCACGTTACGCCATGATGGCTTTGCTTTAGACGGGCGTCCGCAGGGCTAGTTTTCTAGCGTCTGCTGGTCATCCCAACCAGTAGATGATCCCAAGGACTCACCGCGCTCTTCTGCTACCGCTGCCGTCTTCTTGCATGATCACGCCACACCACGCACCGCACGTTTCTTTCATCCGCCTGCCTGCGCTTACCATCCTGGATGCAGCTGCAACCCTCGCCATCACGCTTCAGCTTCGAGGCGCGCCACCCAGCGACGTCACGCCCGGCAGACAACCGTTCTTCGTTCGTCTATATTACGCGTGCGGAGTGATGCGTTCATGGTACCATGTAAGTCAATTTAAATAACCTATTATCTGGCCAGAAAGTGTAGAATCAGTGCGCGACGTATTCCACGGGCACCGTTGCCCTACCGTTATCACGGATAGCGTAAATAGAACTCTGTTAACGTCACATAACCTAGCCTAAATTTGCATGCTTTAACATTGTCTCTGCGGACCGAGCCGCCATGTAATTCGCGATTTTTACCAATATAATATCTGGTCCTAACTACCATCTTTTATTTCGAACAGACATCCCACAGGATAAGCCTGCAAGAGGTCCTTGATCCAATAGTTCAGTGTATCTACGAGAGCCGAAGGAGTAGACCATTTATTGTAATTCATACAAATGATTTGTTCGCGTAGAATTTGACTTTCCTCTCTATGCACTTATAACCCACATTAGTCGTATATTACCGAATACCACACAACTTCTCTTTTTTATACGCGACACTGTGTTAAGATCAAAAGACCACTAAACTTTTCTCGTCGTTCCGTAATATTTTGTTTAGCTATGTGTTAAGTATTTTAATATTGGACGGCTGTTGCCGCGCTTCACCTGGGTTCTACACCTGGGTGAAGCGCGGTACTAGTCCTGAATGACGAAATGACAGTTCATTAAAAATAAATGGCAATTTTCCTACAAGAACACCCTTGAGGAATCATCTTGACTTGGAATTATCTTTAAGTAAATCCAACATTTACTGTTGCAATCCTTTGCCTCTTGCAATCCCTTTATTTACCTCTTAGGGGAAGAAATTCCAAAAAACCTGTTTTTGTTTCTAATTTCATATAAGCTTACATATTAATTTTCACATTTATAACTTCGAAAAATGACGAAGTTTCTTAAAAGCTTATAACCCCTCAGTTTTACCCCTTATTGGGAATGAATTTCGAGAAAACCGTGATACAATTATTTTTTGTATCTTACTATAAGCTTATATATAAATTTTCACCCTTTTAACTTCAAACCTGACGAAGTTTCTATACTAACTTGCGCCCACTTAATTAACCCTTTAGGGTATGATTTTCCAAAAAAGTATTACTTCCAAATTTAGTTTCTAATCTGGAGCTAATATATAAATTTTCATGTTATCACTTCAAAAATGACGAAGTTGCATACTGAGTTTCATCACCTAAATTAACCTTTTAAGGGATGATTTCCCAAAAAAATTCGTTAAAATTTACTTTTGTTCACAGCTATAAACTTACATAAAAAATTTCATATTTATAACTCTAAAAGTGACGAAGCTGATTTATATGTAAATGACTTCCAACCCCTATTTTTAGGGGATGAATTTCGAGAAAACAGTGATACAGTTATTTTTTTGTCTATACTAATATTATAAAGAGGAAAGCTTTGTATTTTTGTATTTTTGTATTTTTATATTTTTGTAAGTTTGCAACGAATGAACTCAAAAACTACTGAACCGATTTTAAAAATTCTTTCACCATTAGAATGATACATTATTAACGAGTAACATAAGCTATATCTATTACTAGAAAAAATTAGGGATCCTTGCTAAAACTTCAGTAACGTGAACCAAGGTGTAAAAAAATTTGCTTAAAAATTTCTTTCATCGCATACGCTGCGGAAACTATTCATCATAGAACAAAAAAATGTTCCACAATATTAGAGAACATATCATCATCTACAAAAAATTTCGCGATACTATGTGTCCAACTATTGTTGTTATGTCACTATAACCACTTTTTACATTTTAAAAGTTAATAATAAAGCTAATCGAAATCAGACCATAATAAATAGTTAGAAACAAAAATTAATTGTTATAGTTGTTACACGGGGAGGGGAGGGGAGAAGGAACGGGAGGGGGAGAGGGAGGAGATATGCACATAAAAACTATAACGGCTAAGAACGGGTTTATCGATTATAATGATCTCTAATTTGTTACATTCTTAGGCGATACGAAGTTCGCCGGGTCAGCTAGTCTAAATATAAGCTTATATACAAATTTTCACCCTTCTTACTTCAAAACTGACGAAGTTGCCATACTAACTTGCACAACCTTGTTCAACCCTTTAGGGATTGATTTTCCAAAAAAACACATAACTTTTAAATTTTGTTTCTAATCTGGAACTAATATATAAATTTTCATGTTTTTAACTTCAAAAATGACGAAGTTGCATACTAAATTCCATCCAGGAAATTAACCCTTTAAGGGATGATTTTCCTAAAAAATGTGTTAAAGTTAACTTTTGTTTATTACTATAAACTTACATAAAAAATCATATTTATAACTCTAAAACTGACGAAATTGGTTTGTATGAAACTGATCTCCAACCCCTATTTGTACCCCTTAGCATGATTAAGTACTCTGTGCCCCTTAGGGAATGAATTTCTAAAAATCCGTTCTTAGTTGACGTTTCCTTAGCTGAAACTATCTCCCTGCCAAATTTCTTCTTAATCGGTTCGGTAGTTTCTGAGATGTTTTGTTTAATTAGCGGTGTGTCGCTTTTCTATAGATTTACGATTCCTATGTAAACATAGTGTATCGTATACAAAAAATCTTATTTAAGGTTGGTTATAGATGTGATGTGAACGCGTCTTCGCTCGATACTTATGGAGCCGCCGAGGTACAGTCGTTAGCGTGATTCAGAGAGAACTAGTAACGACATCTAGTTAACTTTTAAAGTACTCATCAATTTTCTGATTCTCCATGCTTCCAGCATCTTAATCTTTGTATTCCCTCGAGACGTTTCACAAAATGTAGACCTGCAAGGCTATTCTGTTTTGTAACTCAACAGCTGAATCCGCGATGACTATCAAAATCCTATCTTTAGTCGTTTGAAGTTTGACACTCATCTCGTATTCCGCTGTCGAGTTACAAAACAGAATAGCCTTATAGGTAGTAACATTTTTAGGGTTCCGTAGCCAAATGGCAAAAAACGGAACCCTTATAGATTCGTCATGTCTGTCTGTCTGTCCGTCCGTATGTCACAGCCACTTTTTTCCGAAAGTATAAGAACTATACTGTTGAAACTTGGTAAGTAGATGTACTCTGTGAACCGCATTAAGATTTTCATATAAAAATAGAAAAAAAAACAATAAATTTTGGGGGCTCCCCATACTTAGAACTGAAACTCAAAATTTTTTTTTCATCAAACCCATACGTGTGGGCGGTGTGGGGTATCTATGGATAGGTCTTCAAAAATGATATTGAGGTTTGTAATATCATTTTTTTCTAAACTGAATAGTTTGCGCGACAGACACTTCCAAAGTGGTAAAATGTGTCCCCCCCCCCCTGTAACTTCTAAAATAAGAGAATCATAAAACTAAAAAAAAATATGATGTACTTTACCATGTAAACTTCCACTTAAAATTAGTTTGAACGAGATCTAGTAAGTAGTTTTTTTCAATACGTCATAAATCGTAAACCGCAATTTACCTCGATCAAAGTTACAACGAACTACAAGAACTTTTATATTATGTTACTTGCTGCTACGGAACCCTTCATGGGCGAGTTCGACTCGCACTTGGACGCTTTTTTTTCTAATTCGACCATTAATCATAAACGTAATACAGAAATGTAAACTTATCTAGCCGTATTGGAGCGGCTTAGAATACTAACCCCAACCCCACGCTGGATGGGTGTCGTAAGAAGCGACTTAATCCGGCCCGCTTGTGGTAGGGCCCCTCGAGGGGCATTTATTGGTAATATTGATTTTAATTATTAATTACATTACTACTCCATGGGGTTCGCCTGGATAGCTACCACCCTTGAGCATAAGTCAGCCGCCAAACGACTCGTCGGGTTCCGGCTGGGGGCTTGAGAGCCAGTTTCCTCTTTCTTTCTTTATCTTCTCTCTTTATAGGCCGACAACGCATCAGTGATGCCTTTGGTATTGCTGATGTCCATGGGCGACGATAGCCACTTACCATCAGGTGGATCGTCAGCTCATTTGCCGGCTATTTCCATAAAAAAGTTATTGTTATTATCTTAGCTCATTAATAGGGAGAGTTATACTGTCGTCATAAGGAAAAGGGGCTCATCTAACATCAATAATATCAAGTCTAAAAGACACAAATAACCACATATTATGACTTTTCAATGTAATATTTTGCGTGCAAATATAAAATATTACAATGAAAAGGCACTTTTATTCACCTGTGACTTTTCATTGTAGTAAAAAGTGATCTTAATTATATAGTACATGTAATATGATACATGAAGGTAAAACTGCCAGTTGTGCCTTTTCTTTTACATCACAAACATGTTAAGGTTTAGTATTGGTAAATATTAAATAAAAGAGCTTATTATTATTATTATTTAAACTTAACTTTTAAATTAAAGCTCGTCCTCTTGGGACGGTATTTAGGAACCTAGCACGGGCCTAAACCAAGTGACTAGGTAACATAGATGTTGTCTTTATGTTGTGTTTTGTATGTGTGAAATATGTTTCGTGTTATTTGTGTGTTCGTGTATCCACGTGAGCGTGCCTGCGCGCGTCCATTATGTTTGTGTATATGTTATAATATATGTTCGATTTGTGACTCATGTGTCGTAGATGTGTTGTGATTGTCAGAATCACTGGAATGTAGTGGAAGTGAAGATGGATTCATGAAACGACGTACTATAGAACATGTGTTTAGAACAACGGATTTCTGTAGTGATATGTATGTATTTTTTGGGAGTTGAAGGAATTCTAGGGCGTTATGTAGTGTTTTTGGGATAATACCAGTCGAGGAAATTATAATAGGGACGATCCTTACTAAGTTCTGATGCCACATTTGTTTAATTTCGTCGGCTAGGGGTATATATTTTTGTATTTTCTCTGCAAACTTTTGTTGTAAATTGTTCGTGTTAGGTACTGATATATCGATGAGGTAGGTAATCTGTTCTGTTTTTAGTGTCAGAGTTAAATCGGGTCTATTGCTTAAAATGGTACGGTCAGTTATAATATCTCTGTTCCAGTAGAGTTTTGTGTCATTATTTTCTAATACATTTTTTGGTTTGTATTGGTAATAGGGTGTATAAGTTTGTATTAGCTTATATTTTAGTGCAAGCTGTTGGTGAATATGTTTAGCTACATTGTCATGTCTGTGGGTATATTCTTTAGTAGCCAGGTTCTTACAACCTCCTGTAATGTGTTCTATTGACTCTGTTGTTTGGTGGCACAAGCGACACTTATCTGACTCTATTCTTTCTTTGAGGATGAATTTGGTATAGTTTCGAGTTTTTATTATTTGGTCTTGGATGGCAACGAGGGTTCCCCTTCCGTTTCACCGAAAATGTTATCTTTCGTAAGCCACCTATTAGAAGCTACTTTGTCAATATGAGGTTAGTCTAAATGTTGAGCGTGTTTTCCGTGCAAAACTTTTCTTTTCCAGTTTTCTATCTTCTCTTCTTCTGTTTGTATTTTTTCATTGGGTTTGTATTGTGCATCGTTCAATTTTAGTGGTGTTCCTGATGTGGGTGAATGTATTAATGCTTTATGTAAAGGGCTATCCTTGGATTTATTTTGGAAGTATGTGCGTAGACTATGTACTTGTGTGTAATGTAAGTTTTTTACATCGATTACTCCACGACCTCCATTTTTCCTCTTAATTGTGAATCTTTCTACTGCTGAATGACTATGGTGAATATTGTGTTTATTGAAGGTAGTTCTAGTTAATAAATTAAGGGCGTTCAGCTCAGTTTCTGACCAGTTGATTATGCCAAACGAATATGTCAAAATTGGAACGGCAAATGAGTTTACTGCTTTAGTCAGATTTCTGGCAGACAATTTCGTTTTAAGTATAGTAATTAATCTTTGTTTGTATTTCGATTTTAAAGTATTTTTTATTTCTGTGTGATTTATTGTTGTACTTTGCTGATAACCTAAATATTTATACGTGTCTCTAAATTCCATACTATTTATGATGCCTTCCTGATGTATTAAAGTGTGTGAATCTGTTTCTTTATATTTACCTTTAATTACGCTATTTATTTTACATTTATCTATTCCAAAAGTCATTTTTATATCATTACTAAATTGTTCGGTTAGTGTTAATAGATGGTTAAGTTGCTGTCTGTTTGCTGCGTATAGTTTGATATCATCCATGTAGAGTAAATGTGTGATTTTAACGTTATTCTGTTTATCCAATGTGTACCCGTAATTTGTTTTGTTGAGTATTCTAGAAAGAGGGTTTAGGGCTAGACAAAACCAGAGAGGGCTCAGCGAGTCTCCCTGAAAAATACCTCGTGATATTTTTATTGGGTTTGTCCTCACTGTTCCGTTGTTTGTGTGAATGTTAAGTACAGTGGTCCAGGTTGTTATGACATACTTTAGGAAGTTTAAAAGTGTATCGTCTGTTTTGTAAAGTTTTAAAATATCTATAAGCCAAGAGTGTGGCACACTATCAAACGCTTTTTGGTAATCTATATATGAAAACTATAAGTTTCTGTGTTTTTGTTTAGCTTGGTTATGTATTTCAGTGTCTATTACAAGTTGCTCCTTACAACCCATAGATCCTTTCCGGCACCCTTTCTGTTCTTCAGGTATGATATTATTAAGTGATATGTGTTTGTTTAACTTTTGTGTGATAATAGATGTCAGTATTTTATATAAGGTAGGAAGACATGTAATAGGTCGATATTTAGATGGATTAGTCGTGTCTGAGTCTTTTGGTTTCAAATATGTAATACGCTGTGTAAGGAATGGTGGTAAATTGTGTGGTTCGTGTAAAAGTATGTTCAATGTACGTGCTAGATGAGTATGAGTTGCTGTTAGATATTTTATCCAGTAATTCTGTATTTTATCTGGACCGGGAGCTTTCCAGTTTTGTGTTTTTCTTACAGCATACTTTACGTCCTCTACATCTATTACAATCGGTGGCATCGGCTCTATATTTTCTGTTTCCTTTTGTTCTAATTTTATACATTCTGCGTCATTGTTGTGTTCTTCAGGTGTTGACCATATTTTTTCCCAGAACTGTTGTACTTGTGTTTCATCTGGTGCCTGTGTGATTTTTATGTGCTCTGAGTTTAAATTTCTATAAAATAATTTTTGGTTGCTGTTAAATAAATTATTTTCTACTTTTCTTCTATTACTTTCCTCGTATCGCTTAAGGCGTTTTGCGTATGCTGATAATTTTTGTTTATTTTTATCTAGTTCATCTATGAATTCGTCGTTGTTAAGATTTTTTGCATTAACTTTGCGTTGTTTTTTTTGTGATAGATTTCCTTTTATGTACTGTGTCATGTGCCCTATATTCTTACGTAGTGTAGCAATTTGTTTAGTAATCCGTTTCTTCCAAGATGGATCAACGTTTTTATTTTTATTTTTGTTATTAAGTTTGTCCGGATTTTTAATTTGTGTTTTTGTTTTTGTGTGTAGCGAAGTTATTGTGATAGCTGCACAATATAATATATTATGTAATTCTTCTATTAATAGTGTTTCTTTATCTTGTAAGTATGTATGTATTATATTATTTACGATATTTACTGTTTTAATGGTTGAAAATGAAATTTGAAGTTTAGGTATAATGAGTCTAAGGCTAGGATCTACATTTTTATATTTTGTGAGATTTTCTTTAAATTTATTTTCAATTTCTCTATAATTTAAGTTATTATCATGATTATTTTGTATCAATTCTGATGTGAAAGGAGGCTCTATAGGCGATTCACTCTTTTGTACGTTTTCAGTAACTGGGCACATAGTGTCGTTTATTTGTTCAGGATTAAATGTCATGTTTTCTATGAGGGTTACCGTTGAGTTACACGTGCTGTTAATTTCATTTGATATTTGGTTATTTTGTGTATGTAGCATGTTATTGTTAAGAGGTACGTTATTTTGATTCACAGCGTTTCCAGTAGATAAAAGATTCGAAATTTCTTGTTTTATATGTAGACGTTCTGCTACACTAATTCTATTATTTTTGTGTATTACTCTTATTTGGTCTGACAATCTCTGTTGTGTGATATGTTGTAACTCAGGGTAAATTTCAATAAATGTATGATGTAAAAGAGGACGGTAAGCAGTCAGGTTCGTTTCACAATTCGTGACCTTATAGTAGCAGCGAAGAAGTTGCCGATTAATTTGGTCCGTCCATTTCAGTCGTGTTCTACTTTTACCACTCAAGGTGGTAGCAGGGAACATTTCTTGCATTACACTTCTCGTTGGTGCTTCGTAATTACTATTTGCAGGTGTTGATGAGGAACATATTGTGTTTTGGTTAGGTTCTACGCATACGTTAGTGGTATCTCGATTGGATCCTTGCGTAGAGTTGATGGTGTCATAAATGGGCACAAGTGAATTGGCCATGGGCCCTTGTGCAACATTAAATGACATTGGGGAAATTGTAGATGATCGGGATGTGGATGGATTTTCGTATGAATGAGGCGATGAATTGGGTGAATGGAATAAACTATCGGTAGATGAGATTGGTGATGACGGAGTTGAGATGATATCGGCTGTAGTAACTTCGGGTACATGCCCGGCGGGAGCCCGCCTGCTCAGCTCCAGGCCATCGGCGGTTCGCATGCTGTGACATCCAGCGCCGACTCCAGATGTGCCCCGGCGACCTCCGGGTAGCGGCCTCAAATTATATTTCCCTTTAATTGACTTTTCCATGATGTGTTATTATTATTATTATTATTATTATTATTATTATTATTATTATTATTATTATTATTATTATTATTATTACTATTATCTTAAAAATCTACGAAAATGTTATGTGTTTCTACATCAGTGTATGTAGATCTCAGATGAAAGAATCTGAGATGTAGATATTCTTTCTGAATATTATCATGATTGAGATAAAATCTTGTTAGAGCTAAATCTACACTTTGGTGTGGTTTATGCAATTTAATCAGTATCATTTGATAAGATTTATGTTTATGGGATTCCAGTTTCAAGTTGTTCAGCTGCCAAATTAAATACTCCATCGTTATATTTTTGTCATAATTCATCTTATTCTTTCATTTTGATTTTGAGCTTCAAATCTGTTCAATCACACACGGCGAGCAGCGATAGCTTTACCAATGAACCTGATGTTATAATTAGTACGTGCGCATCCACCGTCACACCGGCTGACTTGACGTTTACCGGAGATGTTTCCTTAATTACCATTAGACGTTTTGAAACTATAGTAAGTGAACTCATAGATCCGTCTAAGGAGTATTCAGTGGACGTACAAAAAACAACAATTTTGCGGGCCCTTACGGTGTGCTGATAGCGTTACTGCGTCTACACGGACACTAAAGGATCATGCCCATATTAGTATGGAGCAGAAAGTCAGCAATACCATGCAATGCCCAAATTGCAGTTCTATGTCATATGATAACTTTTTAACAGTATTTATATGATATCTAGATTTAATGTCATATAAAGCACCGGTTCAAAAGATATTGGACATTAAACATGATAACTTCCTACTGGTTTTTTATACATTTTATCGTTTACAAACATCATTGCTATTAGTTTTTCACTAGGAACTTAATTTCCTATTAATTTAATTTAATTTTTAATTTTTTATCCAGTGCATCATATGATTTAAAATTAACAACATAATTCTAGTTTTTATTTATTAGAGCAATCTTGTGATATACTTTATCTGGGCATTTCTGGGGCACAGATGGGCATTGTCCTTTATTTCGTCTTTTTGTCTTTGTGTTTGTTCTTGTGTTTTGTATCTTTTTTGCTGGCAACGCATCGGTGATGCTTTAGTGTTATATATTCACATAAAAATACCTAAGCGTTTTACATCATGTTGTATGTATTTGTCTGTTCAAATTAATGAAACATTTGACGACTAACTTGAGAACAGTACTGTTCAAACTGTGTTAACCTTTTTGATTGTTACTATTTATATCATCTACATTATGAATTTATTTCAAAAATGATTAACAGTAACTATTCAACAATCAGATGCAGCTGTCGTCTCTACTAGAGAATTGATTTAATACTCGGCGGCCATTCCCACCTGCGACCTGCCCACATCGCACATGAAATGTGTCCTTCGCAGCGTGTCGTTTAGAGTTATTCATTATATTATATTATACGTAATTGGTTTCTTGTGACTCATATTTTTCTACACTAAGAATAAGTGCTAGTTAATTTATGATAGACACAGGTGGGTAAGTTCAGTTCTCAGGAATTATACCTACTAAGATCATCTTAACTCGATTATAAAATCGGGGCCTGATATTTTACAGTAACAGTGAAGTGACGAGTTTACAACGACCCATTTTTAATTTACGCAGTTGTAGAAATATAATATTGATTGATGAAGGATAATAATCAACCTTAACTTAGATATACATCTGTAACATTAAATTTTCCGTAGGTACATTCTGTAACTTTAGACTTTGAGGAATTATTTCGCCACTGACGTTTTATTTTCAACGCCAATTATAACGGACCAATATTAGTCTCTTTTCAATGCAATACCGGTATGCAGGTTCATCCTTTTAATTAGTCCAAATCGGCTCGGAAAAAACATACCGTCAATACGTCACTCGTGCAAATCCACTCTTATCTTTTTACGAATAAAAACATCAATGGACTTAAAACTTTATTCCCATGATAATATACGGTCTTACTTCCAATGGTAAACATTTCAAATGCATCTATTGAGTTACCGTGGCCGCGTGGGTATTAGTTTCGCTTTTACAGACAAGTTTGGATTGCAAGTAAGTACTATCTTCAAGCAATTTTAAACTTTACGGAAACGTTCTTGAATTCAATCTCACTTCTCAGCGCGATAGCAAACTTGGGGCTGATTTCATTGATGGCAGTTATTAGTTTTGTCTGTATTAAATCTCCGTTATTTGATAGTCGGTGGTCTTTTCAGTATTTGTCATTTGGTTCAGAGATTCAATTTAAAGGCAAAATTAGCGTTTAAGTATTTAATCTTCGTAATATTTCTCTGTAGTGTTTGTTTCACAGCTCAGAAGGCCTAAAAGGCTAAATTGCTTTTCGTTGTAGCTGTTCTAATGATATTTGGAATTACTGTGACAATAATTTTATCATGCAATAACTTTTGAGTAGGTAATGAGGATTGTCTATCTGACAGACAAAGGAATTATACAGCGTCCTCGTAGAGAATTTTACGGGCACAATGGAGTTTAAGTCTGTTACCCTTTCCACAATTCATTGTTTAAAATTTCTAAGCTACTATCTGTTTTCCATCTACAAGAACCTGTGAACTAATCTATTTAATCAGATTAAGTTGTTTCGTCATAGTTATTTGGTTTTAACTTTTTCCATTGTTTGATAAATTTAAAGAGGTTTGTCAGAATTTTTCCTTCCTGTCCCTAAGGTAACAAAATACATGCCTTGAACCTATTTTGTATGTATTGAGATTATAAACATTTCACAATGTTTTAAAATTTATATATATATATATTTTAATATCTAAAGTTCAATACATATAAAATTTCTACAATCCTAACTGAGAATATTTAATAAAACATAGAAAACCGTATCTTCTGACTCATACTGTCTATAATTTATTAACATATTTATTTATTTATCATTTATGTACATACAAAAGTTCACTGGACAGTTACAGTAGGGATACAATGTTTGTACATGGTTCACCTGCCACTGTATTTTCTGATCTTACTGCCAGAGAATGCTAATAAGCATTAAATTTTTACAAAGGTTTTTTAGGATGTCACAATTAGCTAAACCGACTTAGCTAAGTGTGCTGGTGGTGATATAAATCTCAGATGTATGGAATTAGATCAGCTGACCCGATCCAGTGAGGCCAGCGAAGTGTGATGTGGTTAATTGGTGTGATCGGCTGCTGTCGGCCGGCGGTGTAGCGGCCGTACCGTGCGCGCACCCCGCGCGGACAGCACGCGGCGCCTCGTGGCCTATGTGCGCTAATTGACTACTCGTACACTTGTGAGCGGATAAACTGTATCTCAGCAAAGACATGTTTAATTTTTATTTTATAAATTACTGCATGTATTTGATGAAATGCAATTTATTGGAGAGGCTTGACACTGACCTTTTATTTGACATGTTTTTTTATTATTATTTTATTGTGATTATTGTTTTTTTGTGTAATTTCTATTTGTTATTCGTAAATTGTATTCTAACCTGAAGTAATTGGTGTAATTGGCGAAGCCGTTGTAATGGAATTTAAATAAACAAGTAAATAATAAAATAAATATTTATAATTTTTTAAATTAACGCTCCAACTCAGAGTCACTACTTAAATCGCTCCTTAGTACAGAATTTGTATGGGGATTCTGTACTAAAGAGCGATTTAAGTAACCATAACTCTGAGTTGGGGTGTTAGTGTTATTTGTCGTCAAAGTAAAGACAAATCATTTCTTTCATATAGGTATTAATACACTTACGAACTTCAAATCTTTTCGGTCTACCACTCTTTCGGAAAGTTTAGAAGATACTATATTATTAAAAAGATGGGAGATGGGTCTGAACAGTTGCGCTGCGTTAGCGAACCGGCTGTGACGGATTGGTTTTTGCTGTGTCGGGAGCTTAGTCGCGGAGGGCAGCGGGATCCGAAGCACGGTGCACCGCTGGCCGACCGTAGTCAGTAGGGGGCCCAAGTAGTGGGAAAGCCACCCACGAAAGGCTGCCCCGCCAACTGCGAAAAATCCCGGAGTGGCTCCATCATGCCGGTTGGCGACCGGATGAGGGGACCTGATGGCGATCTCCGGGGGGGTTCGGGCGTCCCCGCGGTCTCCAGACTAAGCCCCCAATGACACAGCGATCCTGATATCGCCACTTGGTCAGCAACGTGACGCCTCGTTCAACTGCCATCTCCCATCCTATTCACTCCAAAATACCTACCAAAATGAGAAAAAAGAGCAAGGGAAAAAGTTTCGTACAGCGGTTGCACGTCCCCTCACTCCAAGTGCAGTTTACAAATATCCGTGGGCTGCACTCAAATCTCACTGCAGTCCACCACCACCTTGAGACTGCTAAGCCGCACCTGCTCTTTTTGACGGAGACGCAGATTAGATGTCCATTGAGCGCGGCATACCTCGACTACCCAGGATACACCTTAGAGCATAATTTTCACCCTCACGCCGGAGTCTGTGTGTATGCCCGCAACGACATCTGCTGCCAACGTCTCCGTCATCTTGAAGACCCCACTCTCTCCACAATTTGGGTTTTGGTAGACACAGGTGCGGACAAGATTCTTTATTCCTGTGTCTACCGATCGCACAGTGGTGACCAGGAGACAACTCGTCTGTTCCAACATCTCAGCGAGGCAGCTGATATGGCTTTACATCGGCACCCCATAGCGCAGCTGGTTTTTCTGGGGGACTTTAACGCCTGTCATCAAGACTGGCTGTACCCATACCAGAAAACCGACCATGCTGGAAGAGAAGCGTGGAATTTTGCTTTGACGCTTGGACTCTCCCAGCTGGTAAGGCAAGCGACACGGGTGCCCGATATCGATAGCCATACGGCCAACTGCCTAGACCTTCTGCTGACAACTGATCCAGACAGGTATGATATTCAGGTTTCCTCCCCGTTGGGAACTTCTGATCACTGTCTGGTGAAATCTGTATCGACATATTCCCCTCCGGACTGCGAGCCACGTGGTAACCGACGAATGTGGCGATACAAGTCAGCAGATTGGGATGAGATGCGACACTTTTTCGCATCTTATCCTTGGCGGCAGCTTTGCTTCTCTTCTGACGATCCGTCGAGCTGCGCGGATGCTATAACCGATGTGGTACGTCAAGCGATGGAGTATTTCATCCCTTTTTCTGATGTACCCATCGGTGGCAAAGCTCGCCCATGGTTCACCGCCGAATGTGAGCAAGCTGAGCAGCGCAAGCATTCAGCGTACTTAGCCTGGGTGGATGCTCGAAGCCGCAAAGCTCCGGATGTCAGCGCTAAGAAGAAAGCTTTTAATCAAGCCGCCAAGTCTTACAAAAAGGCATTACAGAAGGCAAATTCCGCCCGCATTATTCACATCGGCGAAAAACTCTCTACCCAACCGTCCGGTAGTAGAGCTTTTTGGTCTCTCGCCAAAGCGGTCGAGAATAATTTCTGTCGGCCTACACTGCCTCCGCTGCTAAAACCGGATGGTTCCCTGGCTCATACAGCTAAGGAGAAAGCGGACTTATTCGCATCTCTTTTTGCTGAGAATTCGCGTCTGGATGTCAGCAATAACGTACCACCCCAGTTGACTCATTGCGGTATCTCTATGCCGGAGATCCGTATTACAAACAAAGAAGTCCTTAAAACCTTGCGGTGTCTAGACGTGAATAAAGCCAGCGGACCGGATGGTATTCCAGCGATTGTAATCAAGAAATGTGCACCCGAGTTGTCTCCTGTATTGACACGTCTGTTCCGCCTCTCAATTGAGACTGGATCAGTGCCTCAATCCTGGAAGCTTGCCAACGTGCAGCCCGTGCCCAAGAAAGGTAGCCGTGCTGACCCCGCGAACTATCGGCCTATCTCAATTACCTCCATACTCTGCAAGATTATGGAGCGTATATTGAATAGGCGCCTCATGGCATACCTAGAACAGAATGATCTCCTTAGCGATCGGCAGTACGGGTTCCGCCGAAACCGATCAACAGGAGATCTTCTAGCGTATGCCACACATATATGGGGCGAGGCCCTCGAGAAAAATGGGGAGGCACTTACTGTCTCCCTTGACGTCTCGAAGGCCTTTGATAAGGTCTGGCACGCTAGCCTTCTAAGCAAGCTTCCAGCTTACGGCATATCCCCTGGCCTTATCGACTGGGTAAAAGACTTCCTGAGAGACCGGTCTTTCCGCGTTGTAGTCGATGGCTGTTCATCGAAGACGATGGCTACAAATGCCGGAGTTCCTCAGGGGTCCGTTCTCTCTGCCACTCTATTTCTGCTACATATAAATGACCTGCTTATGCCCGGTATCTATGGGTACGCAGACGATAGCACAGTGGTAGAGAGATACCTACCAAGTTCCAGGGCCAGTCGGGACGAAATTCAGTCTGAAAGAGAGGCCATGGTGGCTCGTGTGAATCTCACACTTCGGGCTGTGTCCGAGTGGGGCGAAGCCAATCTTGTGAGATTCAACGCCACTAAAACGCAGACGTGTCTAATCACCGCCAAGAAGAGCCCGTTCACCTTGGCTCCTACTTTTCGGAATGTGCCCTTGGATTATACCGACTGCCTTCAGTTGTTAGGAGTAGAGATATCCTCGAAACTCAACTTTGGGCGGTTCATCGAGACCAAAGCTAAGGCTGCTGCAAGGAAACTTGGTGTCCTTGCAAGGGTGCGACGGTACTTCACACCCAGGCAACTCTTAAGCTTGTACAAAGCTCAGGTTCGGCCGTGTGTGGAGTACTGTTCGCACATTTGGGCAGGCGCAGCCAAATGTCACCTTTCTGCTTTGGACTCGATGGAGAGGCGTGCGAAGAGGCTCATTGGTGACCCAGATTTGGTTGAGACCAATCTTCAAAGCCTCGAGCACAGGCGCAGAGTAGCCAGCCTCTCGGTTTTCTACAGGGCACATTTCGGAGAGTGTGCGCAGGAATTGTTTGAGATAATTCCCCCATCTCCGTTTCTCCATCGAACGACACGACGCACGGCGGGTATCCATCCTTTTGTCGTGAACATCCCGCCGGTACGGACGACGCGGTTTGCCTCGTCATTCGTTATACGCACCGCGAAGGACTGGAATAACTTGCCTGCGTCGGCGTTCCCGCCAGCCTACGACGTGGATGTCTTCAAGAAAAGAGTGAATAGGCTTTTTCTAAGTTAATGTGCTCACCATCTTGGACCACATCTACACTTACCATCAGGTGGGATTGTGGTCAAGCATTAACTTATTCGTGTAAAAAAAAAAAAAAGAGAAATTAAAAAAAAAAACAATAAACACGACTGCATTCTTCAGCCATTCTTCAACCAATCAAATCTTGTTTGTTTTTTCCAGCAGTCCTGTAAAATGTTCAGTATTGCTTTTAACACTTGTTTTTTTCTTTTTCTTTTTTACGCAGTCAGATTTTTAAAATTCTTTTTTATTTTACCTATTCAACGAAACCCAACAACGAAAACGTCAATGTATGTATGTCGTGTGTAATGTATGTCAATGTAATTTATCGTCAAATTATTTTTTTCATTTAGACAATATGGCGTCTGGTGGTCCCTGTGGTAGATTTTAAGTATTGTTATGTCTTTAGTGACACTTGCAAGGTCACGAATCGATTGGCTTAAGAATTATTAAAATTGGTCAACAAGTTTGGTCCCTACAACTCCACATAGGAACACACACATACATACATACAAACAAACATACATACATACATACATACATACATACATAAATACATACACACATACATACATACAGAGACTGATAAACACATTACCCTCCTTTGCATCGCGTAGTCGGATAAGAAAGATGAAAGAAACTGCTCTGCATATTAAAAAAATCAAACGTTGACTGAACACAAACTTTTTTTATCATCTTATTATATCAAGCACAGAAAGTAGCGTCACCTCTCTATCACTGATTTACTTAGTTCCGTGTGGATTTGAAACGCGTCATGGTTTTAAAAATAAATGTTAACACAAGGAATACTGTTATATAGTTGATGTGTATCTATATATTGTTGTATATTTGATTTGTCTATTCGTTCTATTCGCTCTACTCAGTGCAGAAATTTGGAATATCTGCTTAATTTTTGAAAATTATTGTTTAACAAAATGGTTGTATAATTTATTGAATTAAATAATATTTAATAATTCATTCATTCATTCAATAATTTTAAACCATTTATATGTGTTATAAATAACTGGCACTGTTCCTGCACTTGTGGCAAAACAATTGCAAGAGTTTGAAACTTATGTCATTAGGAAGCGGTCGTGTTCCTCGCTCTCAGTTCCGCAGAGTTTGCGCGGTTTCTCGCAGCTCGGGTGACGGCGGGAGACCTACGTGAATGCGTGCTATGTGGTATTATTGTAAATCAATCAAAATTATTGTATCACAGTAAAATAAGAAAAACCATGGCTAAACTAAAGAAATCGGTATCTTGTCTACAAAAACTATCCACATGGCAATTAACATAAATTATGGTATTTATACGTTAGTATGTCCAGAGGTGTACACGCATATTCTTTCCTTCTAATCCTCGGAAATCACTGTCGGGGAGCACTCAATTTGCCCTTTATTGTACTCGCCCCTCCCCCTCCCCCTCCCCGCACGGCGTGATAATATCTCCGCGGCTCGTTTGCTCCATTAATTGGTCATTGTTGCTCTTTTGGGAGCGCCGCGAGCCCCGCGCCCCCGCGCCCCGCGCTGCGCCCGGGCGCCACGCGACCTCCGCATTTGACAGATTGATTTTATTAGCTTTCCTTGCTCTCGCGGGATTCATATCACTAACGCAAGCCGTTGTAGCGTCTCCTCTAAACCTTATGTCGATCACGTTAAGCGTCATTATCGCTGAAACGTTACCAACTCGCCGGTCATTGTTGTGGAACTGTGGACATTATTAGTTAGTCCGCTGTCAGCAGGACAAATTGATTTAATGTTTGATTTGCTAATATTTGACGGGTTTCATTGTATTGTGGATTATTGCTTCGGTCAATTTGTCAGTGATTTTGTAAATGTCCGTCGCGGCGTCCGTTTCAATGCAGTAATTCTGTTTGCAAGTAATACTGAGCTATTATTTAATTTAGTTTTCCATTCCGTTCGTGTATGAAGTTAGAAAAGACGTGTTTGTAGCATCGGCACCAGGTTCAGCCCCATAGCTTAAAGGCGAGAGTTTTTCATCACTTAAAGAAAATGTACGCCCAATCTCAAAAACTAGACGCTAACATTCTAATTGGATTTCCGAAGTGCACATGAATTCAACTTTTCACTTATCACGTAAATAAGTAGGACATCTACTTCACACTACACCCACACTATAGGTACTACGTCAATCCGGACCAATTCTATTGTTGTAAATAAAGAATCGTGGGAGCAATGTGCACCCTGGTGAATACCGAGGACGAGCGCTTCTATGGCTGTTATTGGTTCAATCTGTCTTGAGATAAATTTCACCAAGTTCTAAAAATATAATACAATTCGTACTGGGAACAGGGCTAATTGTTTAGCTCTACTCATGCTGCTTCTAAAAGAGCTTCTGATTCAAACGGCTTCCACAATGTGATGTCAACAGTCCGCCGAGCCGAAGCAATAGCCTTGTACCGAACACATAATATCTAAGTAGATACTAGATATACATCAACATAAACCTGAATTGCTCCGACTTACGGGTACTTATCGGACTGCTCACCGGACACTGCAGGTTCAACAGACACCTACTGTTGATATGTCTGAGCAACACTGCAACGTGCAGATTCTGCAGCGAGGCAGAGGAAACGTCCATCCACATACTCTGTGATTGCCCTGCTATAAGTCACTGCAGGAGTCGCATCTTAGGAGACCAGCTAATCCCACCCAGTCGCGTAAGAGATCTGGAACTTAGGAACATCCTACTGTTCGTCCGAGCACTTGGACTTGGAGACCTAACTTAGAAACGGGTGCGGCTACAATAGATCAAATCTGGTCGCAGTGGCTCCTGGGATGGCTGTCCCGGGCCCGAAAATACAATTTATAATAATATACTAAACATAACATTATTACATAACTACATTTTATTTTAGAGCGATGTTTCCAAATAATAACGTACCATGCTAGCTTGCTAACCGGCAGTAATTGATCTCATCAAAAACATAAATGGGAAATGAGAGCAAATAAAAAAAAGAATTGAGATCTAAATGGGTGCCAAGTTCTGTGTAGAAAAGCCTAAAGTTTTAGTCACATGAACATGTAATTCAAGCTTTACATTTGACTTGATTAGTTTTGACGTACTTACCAAGGCTATAATATAATAATAATTATATTATATTATACTATAATAATAATTATTATATTAAGTCTGTAGGTTTGATGTAATACCTATGTTAATTTTCTAAAATTTGGTGTGTTGGTTGCTAACTAATGAAAACTAGCCAATTCAAATGTAAAGCTTGAAGTACATGTTCTTGTGACTAATATTTTAGGCTTTTCTACACAGAACTTGGCACCAATTTAGATCTCAGTTTTTTTAATTGGCTCTCATTTCACATTTATGTTTTTGATGATATATCATTACTTTTTGTCTAGAAAATTAAAAAAAAAATAATATATATCTATTATTATTTGTAAAATTACTCTTTACAGTGGAACCACTAATCACTAGATTCACTAGTTACCAATAATTTTCAGTTTTTAGATTTTTTCCTTTACATACACCTAATAGTCTACCTTCATGCAAAATATCAAGTTTCTAGGTAATCTGGAACTGGGTTAGAGTTTTGATCTATATGTATAAGTCAGTCAGTGATAAAAATGACGATTTTTGGACGTTAATATCTTAAAAACCGTTTGAGGTATGTTTATGAAATTTGGGGCACGTATGTATTTTACAAATCTCAATAAATGAGCTAAATTTGAAAGGTTCATGTGGAATAGTTTTTGAGTTATGAGGGGGTCAAAACTGGCTCCAAATGGTTCGTGTAATATTACACGCAGTGCTGCTCGCCAGTTCTGTTAGCTTGGAATTAGCTTGACACGCTACCGCGTGCCTAGATGCCTGACTTTAATGCTAGTTTTCTACACAAAAATTGTACATTACCACAATAACACATTGCGGTGAGGTATAATAACCTACTGCAAGCTGCCATTCTTCTTCTAATATCAACCCCGTCTTGAGTTTCCGTTGCAGTAGCCACACCAGCCACAATCATCCACTACACGGACCAAGTTGGTTGCTTTCTTTTGACTGAACCTATCCATTTGATTATTATTCCTTATCTATCGATTTTCATATATTTCAAGCCCGCGGTATGAAATTTTATGGGAAGTAAAATCAAACTTTCTCCGTTACGTTATGCGTTATATTTGTAATTCGTAGCACAGAATCTAGATGGCGTTGGATGGCTGATCAGTAATAACGTTATCTAATAATAATAATAATCTTGGTACATCCTATTCTGGTGATGTGAAACATCATCATCATTCATCATCATCATCATCTATTATTACCGATTTGATGATTGTAAACTAGATGGCTTTAAACTCCAGTCGTGCGTCGGAGCTGACTCACACAGTTTTATTTATTCTCATTACTCTATTACTGTAAATTGAAGCAAGACAAGAGAAAGACCTTTTAAAAGCTTCTAGATAATAAAAGTAAGTGTTAAGGCGCTGCCGCGCCCGTTTGGTTGATTTTCTTTTGGATATATTCCGTAAAGTGTATACGCTATTAGCGTAATACTTAGGTATATGTTTTTTGACTATGTACTTTAAATCTGCTCGAAAATGAAAACACGATAACGTGAAATTTTCTCGATAGAAAAAAATCATGAAGTTGGCTCTAATTATTTACATTATAGCTTGCCACCACGATATTTAAAGAAATTTGTGCATGGAATTATTTTTAAAACATAGTACATTATCACATCTAAATCCATGTGTTTTTTTGTGAAAAAACATGAAGTAGTTTTTAAAAACCAAATAAAAACGTTGTTTGGCGCTTATGTCGGTCAGTTTCGAGCGCACGCTCAGTATAGCTGTCTCACAATTTTCATACAAGAACTCATTCCCACACTGTCTTTATGATGTGCGTTCAGTCGACTGCGGTCTTCATCGACGTCGGACGTATGTCTCTCTGCGCTATTTTTTACACGCTTTTTATTAAAGAATTTGAAGTAGCGTATAAAGTTTTTGACTTTTGCTTATGATTGTCAAAACGTTAAATGGGGAAAACTAAACAGCACAGGGAAATGGAGTAGTTTTGTTTTATTATTTATATTTTATTATTTGTACTTAAATAAAAATGTTTGATGATATGTAAGAGAATGAATAATTAAATTACTGTTCAGTTGCGTAATACATTATCTATATATATAAAAGCAAAAAGGAGACTCGCCGCTTTTTATCCGGTTCGGTAGTTTCTTACATAATGAATAAAATGAATTTTTTCATGGAGATTGCCGGGAAGACGTCAGGTAAGAACGGATTTTTCGAAATTCATCTCCTAAGGGGTAAAAATAGGGGTTGGAAGTTACTTTCATACAAACCAACTCCATCAGTTTTAGAGTAATAAATATATTTTTTATATAAGTTTATCGTTATGAACAAAAGTTAACTTTGACCCATTTTTTTTAATCCTCACTTAAAGGGAAGTCAATACATTATTTATAAAGATTTAAAACATACACCCATACTCAGATTGTAAATATACGTATATATAGTATTAGTAGAAACTAGTTAAGTTAAATGTAGAGCTTGAATTACATGTTGTTGTGACTAAGACCAAGCAAAAAATGAGTTTTTTTCTGTCAAGTTCCTACTTACTATTTTCACGTATGCACAGATTTATTTTTCGACTGAATTCACTTCGTGTCGTCTTTTATATCGAATTATGATGGATATCATCAGTGTTCAAGGAGTGAATTTGAATCAAGTTATTTTATCATGTACTGTATTGGTCTGACCTTTTTAAATAGGTTTCGCTTAAATTTAACTACGTTCCGTTAAATTAATAACGTAATGAATATTAAAAAATATGATAATTTTGAAATTTTTACAGATATTTCTTTGATGTAATGATGCAGTTTTAGTTTTCATCAAAATCGGCCCCGAGACTCCTTTCAGCATTGTTCGCTATTCCTCATACTTTCAGAGTTGGCCATCCACGCACACTTTGAAAATTCAACCTTTATATAATTTGTATACATAAAATAATCTGTTTTCTATTCAATTGTGTTTTACCTATTGCCTATTTTAAAACAAATTGATACATTACTTAACACTATGCGAGTTTTATTAATGAATAATGTATTAGGGAATTTAAAAGTAACGTATCCCATCAAAAACATAAATGTAAAGTGAGAACTAATTAAAAAAATTGAGATCTAAATGGGTGCCAAGTTCTGTGTAGAAAAGCCTAAAATATTAGTCACAAGAACATGTACTTCAAGCTGCACATTTGACTTGGTTAGTTTTCACGTACCTACCTAAGCTATATTTGTATAATTATCTTCGTTATGTCTTTTAGGTTGATGACCTATGTTACTTTTCTAAAATTTGGTTTGTTGGTTGCTAACTAATGAAAACTAGCCAATTCAAATGTAAAGCTTTAATTACGGCTTTAATTAAATTATTAAGTTTAATTTAATTATTAAGGCTTTTCTACACAGAACTTGGCACCCATTTAGATCTCAATTCTGTTTTTTTTAATTGGCTCTCACTTTACATTTATGTTTTTGATGGGAAATCATTACTTTTTGTACAAAAATTATTAGAAGGTACTTATTCATAACGTTACTGATTAATTATTTACCTTATACATGAACTGTTATAGTGCTCTTCAACTAAATCTGTAGTTAGTGCGCCGTGGTCTGAAATACCTATTATTTCATTATTTATAAGTAATGACGTTCCACTATTGATGTCCACTAATATTGAAATAATAATTATTAATACTAAATCCCAGTTATTTATATTAATAAATACGATATTCAACTATACTCCTATCCATACTCATATTATAAATGTGAAAGTGTGTTTGTTTGTTTGTTTGTCCGTCTTTCACGTCGCAACGAAGCTGATAAATGGTATGGTTTTTGTGTATGGAGTTAGTGAGGAGGGTGGAGAGTAACGTAGGCTACTTTTTACTGCGGTAAAACATCCCCATGGGAAGATCGATATTTTGTTAGTTGCTAAATATTTAGTTCCGGATGTTGCTAATAGATGACGTTAGTAAAATTCATTTGCAAGTTCTGAATCACGCTATCAAATGATACATGTTTACTTAAGTCATAGGCAACTAAATCTAACTAAGTAAAAGTAAGTAGGATTTGTAAAGAATCGATCTCTACCTCGGGCGAAGCTGCGGGCAAAAACTAGTTATATAGTTATAAGTAGTTTATGTTCGATGACATAACGTGCTACAATATATTTTGAAACAATACTTCGAATCACTTTAAACTGGTATAATTTCGGAAATAATACAAAATTTTGTCGTTTACACGCCATACAAGATTAGAGAAAAATAATTTTTCACGCATTAAAAATGCAACGACGTAATACACTGGAAATAACGTCCCACACACACTTTTCCAAAGGCACTTGGGACACTTAACATCTTCCCCCCGTTGAAAGCTTCACAAAGTACTAAAACTGATATGTTTCATTATATGTTCAGCTTGAAATCTACATATTGACCAGATGTCATCAATTTTGATTGCTTTTTTTTTTTACACGAATAAGTTAATGCTTGACCACAATCCCACCTGATGGTAAGTGTAGATGTGGTCCAAGATGGTGAGCACATTAACTTAGAAAAAGCCTATTCACTCTTTTCTTGAAGACATCCACGTCGTAGGCTGGCGGGAACGCCGACGCAGGCAAGTTATTCCAGTCCTTCGCGGTGCGTATAACGAATGACGAGGCAAACCGTGTCGTCCGTACCGGCGGGATGTTCACGACAAAAAGATGGATACCCGCCGTGCGTCGTGTCGTTCGATGGAGAAACGGAGATGGGGGAATTATCTCAAACAATTCCTGCGCACACTCTCCGAAATGTGCCCTGTAGAAAACCGAGAGGCTGGCTACTCTGCGTCTGTGCTCGAGGCTTTGAAGATTGGTCTCAACCAAATCTGGGTCACCAATGAGCCTCTTCGCACGCCTCTCCATCGAGTCCAAAGCAGAAAGGTGACATTTGGCTGCGCCTGCCCAGATGTGCGAACAGTACTCCACACACGGCCGAACCTGAGCTTTGTACAAGCTTAAGAGTTGCCTGGGTGTGAAGTACCGTCGCACCCTTGCAAGGACACCAAGTTTCCTTGCAGCAGCCTTAGCTTTGGTCTCGATGAACCGCCCAAAGTTGAGTTTCGAGGTTATCTCTACTCCTAACAACTGAAGGTAGTCGGTATAATCCAAGGACACATTCCGAAAAGTAGGAGCCAAGGTGATCGGGCTCTTCTTGGCGGTGAATAGACACGTCTGCGTTTTAGTGGCGTTGAATCTCACATGATTGGCTTCGCCCCACTCGGACACAGCCCGAAGTGTGAGATTCACACGAGCCACCATGGCCTTTCTTTCAGACTGAATTTCGTCCCTACTGGCCCTGGAACTTGGTAGGTATCTCTCCACCACTGTGCTATCTGCTATCTGCTATCTACTGTCTGCGTACCCATAGATACCGGGCATAAGCAGGTCATTTATATGTAGCAGAAATAGAGTGGCAGAGAGAACGGACCCCTGAGGAACTCCGGCATTTGTAGCCATCGTCTTCGATGAACAGCCATCGACTACAACGCGGAAAGACCGGTCGCTCAGGAAGTCTTTTACCCAGTCGATAAGGCCAGGGGATATGCCGTAAGCTGGAAGCTTGCTTAGAAGGCTAGCGTGCCAGACCTTATCAAAGGCCTTCGAGACGTCAAGGGAGACAGCAAGTGCCTCCCCATTTTTCTCGAGGGCCTCGCCCCATATATGTGTGGCATACGCTAGAAGATCTCCTGTTGATCGGTTTCGGCGGAACCCGTACTGCCGATCGCTAAGGAGATCATTCTGTTCTAGGTATGCCATGAGGCGCCTATTTAATATACGCTCCATAATCTTGCAGAGTATGGAGGTAATTGAGATAGGCCGATAGTTCGCGGGGTCAGCACGGCTACCTTTCTTGGGCACGGGCTGCACGTTGGCAAGCTTCCAGGACTGTGGCACTGATCCAGTCTCAATTGAGAGGCGGAACAGACGTGTCAATACAGGAGACAACTCGGGTGCACATTTCTTGATTACTATCGCTGGAATACCATCCTGTCCGCTGGCTTTATTCACGTCTAGACACCGCAAGGTTTTAAGGACTTCTTTGTTTGTAATACGGATCTCCGGCATAGAGATACCGCAATGAGTCAACTGGGGTGGTACGTTATTGCTGACATCCAGACGCGAATTCTCAGCAAAAAGAGATGCGAATAAGTCCGCTTTCTCCTTAGCTGTATGAGCCAGGGAACCATCCGGTTTTAGCAGCGGAGGCAGTGTAGACCGACAGAAATTATTCTCGACCGCTTTGGCGAGAGACCAAAAAGCTCTACTACCGGACGGTTGGGTAGAGAGTTTTTCGCCGATGTGAAAAATGCGGACGGAATTTGCCTTCTGTAATGCCTTTTTGTAAGACTTGGCGGCTTGATTAAAAGCTTTCTTCTTAGCGCTGACATCCGGAGCTTTGCGGCTTCGAGCATCCACCTAGGCTAAGTACGCTGAATGCTTGCGCTGCTCAGCTTGCTCACATTCGGCGGTGAACCATGGGCGAGCTTTGCCACCGATGGGTACATCAAAAAAGGGATGAAATACTCCATCGCTTGACGTACCACATCGGTTATAGCATCCGCGCAGCTCGACGGATCGTCAGAAGAGAAGCAAAGCTGCCGCCAAGGATAAGATGCGAAAAAGTGTCGCATCTCATCCCAATCTGCTGACTTGTATCGCCACATTCGTCGGTTACCACGGGGCTCGCAGTCCGGAGGGGAATATGTCGATACAGATTTCACCAGACAGTGATCAGAAGTTCCCAACGGGGAGGAAACCTGAATATCACACCTGTCTGGATCAGTTGTCAGCAGAAGGTCTAGGCAGTTGGCCGTATGGCTATCGATATCGGGCACCCGTGTCGCTTGCCTTACCAGCCGGGAGAGTCCAAGCGTCAAGGCAAAATTCCACGCTTCTCTTCCAGCATGGTCGGTTTTCTGGTGTGGGAACAGCCAGTCTTGATGACAGGCGTTAAAGTCCCCCAGAAAAACCAGCTGCGCTATGGGGTGCCGATGTAAAGCCATATCAGCTGCCTCGCTGAGATGTTGGAACAGACGAGTTGTCTCCTGGTCACCACTGTGCGATCGGTAGACACAGGAATATAGGATCTTGTCCGCACCTGTGTCTACCAAAACCCAAATTGTGGAGAGAGTGGGGTCTTCAAGGTGACGGAGACGCTGGCAACAGATGTCGTTGCGGGCATACACACAGACTCCGGCGCGAGGGTGAAAATTATGCTCTAAGGTGTATCCTGGGTAGTCGAGGTATGCCGCGCTCAATGGACATCTAATCTGCGTCTCCGTCAAAAAGAGCAGGTGCGGCTTAGCAGTCTCAAGGTGATGGTGGACTGCAGTGAGATTTGAGTGCAGCCCACGGATATTTGTAAACTGCACTTGGAGTGAGGGGACGTGCAACCGCTGTACAAAACTTTTTCTCTTGCTCTTTTTTCTCATTTTGTTATTTTGGAGTGAATAGGATGGGAGATGGCAGTTGAACGAGGCGTCACGTTGATGACCATGTGGCGATATCAGGATCGCTGTGTCATTGGGGGCTTAGTCTGGAGACCGCGTGGACGCCCGAACCCCCCCGGAGATCGCCATCAGGTCCCCTCATCCGGTCGCCAACCGGCGGGGCAGCCTTTCGTGGGTGGCTTTCCCACTACTTGGGCCCCCTACTGACTACGGTCGGCCAGCGGTGCACCGTGCTTCGGATCCCACTGCCCTCCGTGACTAAGCTCCCGACACAGCAAAAACCAATCCGTCACAGCCGGTCCGCTAACGCAGCGCAACTGTTCAGACCCATCTCCCATTCGGCTTCACCAGACATCATGCCGGAACACGACGAATCATTTGGCGGCATGGCTTTGTCCGGTGGGTGGTAACTAAAAGCCGACAGCCGATGTTGTGGCCTACCACCAGAGTTGCTGCTCGTTTAGCACTACCCAGGGGACACGTGTAGGGTAATCATGTCTTCAAGTAACTTCCTACGGACGCGAGCAGCTCGTCCCCCAACTGCTACTCTTAAATTTCAGGCATTATAAGTGTTTCTAATAGAATCAATTTTTTGAAAAATAAATAAAATTATAAAAATTTAGTATTTTTTGATTTATTCCTTTGTATTCACCCAATTACCTATCTGGATGCCAAATTTTAACTTTCTAGACCATCTGGAACTGAGTTAGGGTCTTGGTCAATCAGTGATAAAAATGACGAATTTGGACGTTAATATCTAAATGACCGTTTGAGATGTGTATATGAAATTTTGAACACATATGTATTTCGCAAGTCTCAATAAATGTTAAAGTTTCAATAAAATTTGACAGGTTTATGTTGAATAGTTTTTGAGTTATGAGGTGGTCAAAAGTGGCTCCAAATGGTTCATGTAATATTACACACGGTGCTACTCGCCAATTCTGTTAGTTTGAAATTGGCTTGACACGCTACCGCGTGTCTAGATTATTTATTCTCTTCAACATCATTCAAAAAATTAGACTTCGAAAACGATATACATGTATAATAAAATCCTTGAAAACATAAAAATCTTAACTTTCACTTTTTTCAATTTAAAATAGAGTTACTTAAATGGTTAACTGACAAATGCTACTATTCAATGAAAGAATTTAAATGACCATTTTTTTTATGGAAATAGCCGGCAAACGAGCTGACAATCCACCTGATAGTAAGTAACTATCGTTGCCCATGGACATCAGCAACACCAAAGGCATCACTGATGCGTTGCCGGCCAAGAAATAAAGGAGAAAAAGAAAAACAGAAATTATTAATAATTATTGTTTTCCATTGACATTTGAAATTAAAATCTATTATAATATGATGTAAATAATGTAAATTCACATATATTTTTGTGAAAATCCATAAAGCAGTTTTAAAAACCAAAAAAAAAATAGTTTGGCGCTTATGTTGTTCGCTTCCGAGCGCAGGCTCAGTAGGCATAGCTGTCTGACAAATTTTATACAAGAAGTCATTACATTACTGTACTATCCTTGATCCGCAATTGTTTGTTTTTTCATCTGTTTGGCACCGCCTCATAATTATTTATTTACTGTTAATAATTTAGGATCTTAAATTATTATACTAAATGATTTATTTTATTTTTCATTTTCAATTTTTTTTCGTTGGTTAAATTTTTTGTTAAAAAGTAATTGTTTTATAATTTTTAGATGCAATAAAAATTAATGAATAAGTACTACTCCGTAGTTTTTCTGTGCTGTGCTTTTGAAGTGAGTGACATGACGGAAAGAAGAACATCGAGGACAAAAGATAGTGGCCACGCCCACTTTCAGCATAAATTCCCATCACGGCCTCCTCTTAAAGAACTGCCAGACTTATAAGCATTATTTTCTTCATCGTTATCAACTGATGCGCGCCGCTGGTAGCTTCTGCTGAACGCTGCAGGCTCCCCTCACTCCATCTCGCTCCCTAGATGGCCCACGACCCCCGACCGGCAGCACCGGCAGCACCGGCAGCACCGGCAGCACCGGCAGCACCGGCAGCACGTCACACGGCGTGGGAACTGGCCCACATTCGCACGTATTAATAACCAACGCCCACACACACACATCACTGTATAATACACTCATCCACGCTAACGTATCGTTTCTTACGTTGCTTTACGTCATAATTTGTATCCTAAATATACTCGTATGTGATTAACTTTTAAGGTGAAGGCACAAAAGTTGTCGTTCTATAAACGATCTGGTGTGGAGAAGGATGTATAAATCGGCGAATATGAAGCCAGAAGTCTTCTGGTACAATAATTTGCTACAGGCCAGTTCACTAAGTCTCACCTCGAAGATAAACACAAGATATTCAGCATCTAGGTCTTCTATAAAATACATTTTGCAGAGTGTTCCCAGCATTACATGAATCACTTTTATATTTGTATCAAGAATAACCTAAGTCTTTGTTTCTTTTATTCATAATTAAACTTACTTACTTATTAATTAAACTTACGTTGTAGATACACGGTTTTCATTAGTTGCGCGTATCGTGCGGTGAAGGAGTTGCGTACCTTCAAGATAACTGTCAATAGGCTGGACTTCATCGCCGCTTACCATCAACTTGTATTCAAGCATTCACTTAGATATTAAATGTAATTTATCACAATAACACACCTATTTCATTATTGTTATTGAAGATATACTTCTTTAGCCACCTTATGAAATAAATGGAAAAAATGATGAGAGTGAAATTTTAACATTTGTAACACGTCCGTGTTGACACAAAAACGCCGGTCACGAAAAACCGCACGCGCGTTTTTAAAAACGCTCGTTTTTTTATATATTATTACAATATTGTTTTTTTCTTATTTAAGACAAAAAAGGATAAGAATACAAGTGTATTGAAACTCCTAGAGGTCTTGACATCCATAGAAAGAAACTCTAGCTCAGTAAATAAGTAATTATTATGACCCTGTAATAAAATGATATCCAAGTTGTCGTGATATCAAACTTAACAATATTTAATTGGTATTTGTTTATTATATTGTACACAGACATTGGCAGTAGAGGCAGCAGGCAGCCGCAGACTCGCGGTCAACGACAACTAGCAGCGGCGAGTCGCACTCAGTCGGATTCTTTGTAAATATCTGATCTGGCTTTAATTCAGCGATTTTTTCAAGATTTCTGAGCAGATTCAATTTATTTTTAAGCATTCAGAACGTCTGGCACTGAATGTACAATTTCGCTCTCAGTGAACTTTTAATCTAGAAATTATTGTCGCTCTGTACCTGGTCTACGTGTGAAAGATTAGATTTTTTTTTCACAATGTTCTTACCGATTTCCCAATATTGTATGAAATGTGCATTTATTGAAAGTGGGTACACATTCAAGGTGTGAGGTATCTGATAGGAACCGGGGTCAGCTAAACTACTTATTAACGTTTTTGAAATGCCGTCTTTGCCAAAGTTATTCAATGACGGCGGCAGTCGGCAGGCGGCAGGCCGGTAGCGGCAGGCGGCAGGCCGGTACTGGATGGCGGCAGGCCGGTAGCGGCAGGCGGCAGGCCGGTACTGGATGGCGGCACTGAAATCGTACTAGCATACAAATCGAGTTTTATAAAAACTATATTCCTGCCAAGGACCTAAGAAAAAGACGGACGTAATCCCAACAACAAATTCAGTGAAGCACCCATAGTACCTAATACGAATTCTCTATTCGTACAAGTACACACACCCACACATTGACACCATACTGCGTCAATCGTGAATCAAAAATTACGCACACATGGTAAGCAGGCGGCCATTGCTATGCTTCACTCTCGATTAGACGAGGTTACGTCCGTCTTTTTTTCAGGTCCGTGATTCCTGCGTGTTTTCCTTTATTTAATGTATAGTGTAGCTGCCTGCTGCCCACCACGTCCGGTCGACGCGAATACCACTAACCGCTCTCTTTCAGTCTCCAAGTAATGTGGTTGTAGAGCCGTAGTGGGCTTGTAATAATTAGCAATAAACAATGAGAAATTAATTCCGTTGTTGTATTAATAATACATTTATTTAAAACGATAAAATTGTGAAACAAAATCACTCGCAAAAACAACAAAATAATTATCAGTGATAGGCATTTATTAGAGTTCAGATGTTATTGAAAATCAATTTGTCATCGTAACAATCACTTACTTTGGTTTGATAAGATGATTAATATACGTAAGCTACTGTATCTACCTATATGTTACTGTACCTATGTGAATTGAACCAAATTATATACCTATTACCTAGCTTTTCATAAATAATTTTCCATAATATGTTAATTTTAAAGTAACATAATGATTTAACTTTAACATGGAACGGAATATTTAATACATTTTGTCACCATCCCAATCACGATTCGTAGTACAACTAAAATTAAATTAAATCTGTCTATAAGCACTATTACAATATTACTTATAATAAAGTACCTACTATTATTTCTTCTGTGCTATAAGTATAATATATCTATGTAAAATGTTTGACGGATGTCCTTTGTAGACTCTAAAACCATCCAACCGATATGCCTCAAAATGATTTCATTTGAAAGACAAATGCATTAGGCACATTCGGTCCATTGATAAAGTCCATTTTCTACTTTTCCCGTACAAAAATTTGAAGATAATATTATGTAAAGATGGCCGGGTATCTACTAGTAAAAATATGTTTACAATTAAATTTTTATATAGAACTACTGACATAAAATAATATTCCATCAGATTGCAGGTCAACGTTATGGAAAATCAGGATTTAGCACCGAAATATTGGGATTCAACGAGCACAACGTGAATAGTGATAGTATGATGTCTATACTGCATAACATCTTTAAAACCTATATGTAACAGATTGAGTCATTCATTTACACCGCTCAAGTATGTACCCAGTCCGCGCCAGAAACAAAATAAATAAATCTTCGCAAAAACTCGTTGACTCATAGTCCATTTCCACGCGCACTCCATGGACGTTTAAGGCATTCCCACACTCGGGCTGTGCTCGCGCGGAGGCGTGCTCGCCGATGTAAACATAGCATTACAGTACGCACTCGAAATATTCTATTGACTAAAACGTCCACGTGCACAAGCTGATTTAACGAACGAGACGGATGTATGCCGCTACCGAATCGCCCGTAGTACAGAGAGAGACGGCATGACTGCATCGCGATACCATTTCAGTCGATGCGCGCGACTATCTAATTTGTAAATAATGTAAGCGACATGCAACATATTTCGAAGCATGTCGCTAACGTAATAAGGTCCGTTTCGAAAGTACAGGATTCTGAAGAGTTATTTCTGGACTTACACAGTGCGAGGAACAAATTTCATTTCAACCGCTGAAAATTTAAAGTGCAATTTAAATATTGCGGGTGCAGCGGCGAATATTCACGATTTAAAGAAACGATTTTAGCCTGCTTTCCACTTCGTAATGTGGACTGTGTGTTGCGAAGTTGTGGCACACGGGGGGGGGGGGGGGGGAGTCTCGGAATTTAACTTGTTTGCTGACAATAGGGGCACGGTGTCTCCCCAAGGCTAGCTGGAACACGGTAGGCTCGCGACATACAATTTATAATAACGGGCAGGTAAAATAGAAGAATCGAGCGAGGACTTCGCGGGAAAGTAACCTTAGTGTACAGCTGGATAGGAACGACATTCGCTCGACGAGGTCCTCGCGCCCGCGGAGATATTAATAGTAAGTTGCAGAATGCGTGCTGCTTATTTGGTGAGAGCGGAGAGTGAAGCGGGCAGCGGCCGCGCGGCCGGGGCCGGGCGCCGGCGACCAACTGTTAGACAACTGTAACTCGTTCAGATGGAATTTTCATGTCGCGTCGTAACAAACAATGCTTTGTGAGTTGCTTTTGGTGTTTTGTTTCTTTACACATTTTTACAGAGTATCAGTTGCTATGACACGGACGATATGTTTTATGTAAGCCGACAATCGAGCAGACGATCTACTCAACGGTGACGTCATATCGCCCGTGGGGCTGATGGGACTGATGGGGCGCGGACGTACCTGCATAGGTAGACAACGAGATTATACTGGATGGTACAGGGTCCAGCGATGTTCAATCCGGTGTATCACGACATTCGCGAGAAAAGGAAGTTGTCTTGGGGTTAAAGACGAAACACATCTTGATTAATCTTCTCTGATCATTCATTTGTAGGGTAGGTATAACGCAAGGGCAAGTCCAAGCTTCAGAGCATGGCACTGTGTCTCAGGTATGCAGGTTTCCCTCACCAATTTAATGTTTTCCCTCACCGAAGCTAAGTGATCTTTAATTTCTAATGGCGCATCCACACCATAGTTACTTTTATTGAGACATTTTGCAACACAGACATTGCACAATATTTATTGATGTTGAATGCAGAGAAAGAGTAGTTCTAAATAACAATATACTTGACCTGGTAAATCATACAACATTCCGTTGGCTTCGCTGTACACTCTCCGCTACAGGATTACGGAACCCTGAGCTCATACTGAAGGCTGAAGCCTTGTTTGAAACTTCTGCTGCTCACTCTGTTGAACAAGTAATGCTCTTAACTAACATTGACACAGTCACGTTAGGTACTTTATTTTAGCTACTTTCTCAGTGTAATGTGTGTGTATGTGGGGCTCGGCAGCAGATATTGTATCAATGTTTATATTACAGAAATTATAGTACGCGCCATTTACAACTTCAGGCCTAGGGACTCGCTCTTTAAGGAAATTAATATTAACTGTGGTGTCACAATACATAATTATTTTTTGAGTTATTCTCGTCAAGAAATATTATGATAGTTTTCCTCAGATAAGTGATAGGTACTATAAATTAATAAATTTTACTCACAAAAAATAACCGACTTCAAAGTCTCAAAAACTACTTTTCAGATCTCATTCAAATTTATGTGGGACCACATGACAAGCACCTGCTTTCGATTAAAAAAAGAATCATCGAAATCGGTTGGCGTGATATTGAGTTATTCGTCAATTTGTCGCGCACATCTTAACACAAATTTACGACTTATGTGGTTTTCTTATGGATGCCATTGTCGGATCTCAATAAAATTTATGGGGACCACATGACAGCCACCAGCTTTCGATTAAAAAAACAATCATCAAAATCGGTTCGCCCAGTCCAAAGTTCTGAGGTAACAAACATAAAAAAAAGCAGTTGAATTGAGAACCTCCTCCTTTTTTTGAAGTCGGTTAAAAACTCATATCAAAAAGGATTAAGTACTCTGAACAAAAGTTAATACAAATTAGGTAGATGATTATTGACAGAGCAGAGTTTGAACATGAGTTTTATAGACATAGCAGTAGGCAGTCGCTCAGCTCAGAGTCATTTAACGGTGATTTAAATGGCTCCTTAGTACAGAATCACAAAAATTCACTCTCAAATAAGAATAAGTACTATCTTTAACAGAACTGTGAGCAGGAAGAAAACTACTCGGCACTTTCTTGCTTTGTTGAAGCAACGGTGTAGTTTGACTTTCGTTGAGAGCTTGTAAACCAAACCAACCTTTAAAATAAATTAATAACAACATTTCATTTCATCAGTGACATGCGAGCGACATGCGAAATATTCTACAACAAGATACCTATGTAAAGTATTTCTAAAAGTTGGGCCGCTCCTCCGCAAACATTATTGTTTTCGCACACATTCTGAAACGTTTCTTCACAAATAACGACTGCGATGTGGTTGCACCATTATACGCATAACAACGAACGTCCTGCAAATAACAAGATAAGTCCATACATAAAAAATACACGCATACATCTTGCTATACTTCTAAATATATTTATAATTATCAGTTTGTTTCTATCTTTAAACGAGCCATATATGGCAGTGCGCGGGACGTTACGATAAAATGCAGACACCGTCTTAGCCACACCACACACCAGTACAGTGTGAACTCATACAAACCTAACTAATAGCCGCTGCAATGGGTCTTCTTAATCTGGAAACTTTTTGGCAGCCTGTAAATGACCAATGACGTATTACATACTACGATGCTATACGTGTGTGAGTGCCGAGAGTGCTCGAGTGTGAGTAATGCAACAAGCGGGTGACACTATGGCGTAAGATATTTTAATCGAAAGTTATCTACTTTTTCTCCCGCGCCACCCAGACATGTACTAATCTCGAATATATTTATTTATTTCTAACCATACAACCTTGTACCGATATTTCTAATTCATTCATGGCTATAGCCAAGTGGCCGTCTATGTAGTAGCCAAAGTACGAAGATCGTTTTATCATTTTTCAGTTTCAGTTTTCAATAATAAAAAGGAAAATACGGGACTCCCTCTGTCATCATTCCTGTTATTCCATGTTTACCATGGATATCCGGTATGCCAAGATAAACAACGATTTATATTAAACCTCATGTAACACGGCTTCCTATCTTGTTACAACTCAGACAATCGATTATGACACATCGTACACGCGCAGCACAGGTTACCATCGCGTCTACCGGACGCTGTTTTTGCCGTAACGATAATGACGATTCTTCCACGCCAGCATCAGTATTGTTTCAGAGTGCAATATGCATGTCAATGTTCCATGTCATTCACTCTTGCCTAAATTAAAACGCCGCGCTCCTACATACTCAATCAATGGTACAAAGCCTTAAAACATGGCGCTGCTATTTACTATCCGTTGATTATCGTTTTAAATTGATGCTCGAAAACCCCTATTATGGACAAACAGCATGGCAGTCGTGGAAGGATTGGGTAACCATAAGTAACACAAGTACTTCTGATCCAAAGAGCTCAGATGATTAACTGCTTCCATCTTACCATAACAGCTGATGATAATTAAATAAGATGCTGCTGAATTTCTGAAAAAGTTATGATTATAAAAGTATCTCTTCAGCTCTTAAACTATATATGAACGCAACTTATGGCTATAACAGACGTTTTCATATAACTATTGGTTAAAGTATTGTAACAAGCGATTGTGAAGCCAGCCCCGACTGAAGCTTCACTCCGACTCCGGCGCAGTTTTCAGCGCGCGTTTTCAGTTGATCAGGGTTCCTCACGGCGGCTCCACGTAGTGTCTTTCTTTGCTACTCTGTCGCAAAAATCTCGTAAATTTCGTAAGAATCGACGTGTTCATTGTCATTGCGGATCGATAGCAACAAATCTATTTCAACTTCTTGTGGTTTTGTGACTGCGTTACAGTAGAGAATCGTTTTGTTACTTTTTTGAAATATTCATTAAAATTCTAAAACATGAAACTTAACTATAGATGTTGTAACGTTAATAATGTTTCTCTAAATTCAATTTACATCGGAGTATTCGGTGTAGCTACCTACTGCAAACAAAGTGTATATCGCGGGATTTGACCAATAACCTTTTATGTTTACAGTCAACGGGTGACGTGGAACCGGTGGCCAGAGGCGTGTGTACACAATCTAAACATAGTTCGATGTTAGCTAACTGCCATTCCGATTTCCGATCGCTAAATAGTTCGAGTTTCCGATACGTTTACGTGAGTTCGTTATTTGAAGAATATCTCCGATACTTAATTATAGACGCGGTTCGAGTTACGATTCTATCACTGCAAGGTCTTAGTCTTTTACGTGTTATCAAGAATCAGTCGCTGGCTGCGTCAAAATAGATGTTGTATTTTCAGACGGAGTAGAGTTCATAGTTAACTAAATATCGTTCGATGTCAGTTATAGAATACACTCGTAGATGCTTGAATTAGGTATATATCAAGAAAAATTAAAGAGCTGGGTAATTAGCGATTGGTTCCTTCATGGTAATAATATTATGTGCTCGTAATTGCCTGGATATCATAGTTATATCTAGTCCGTTTCCAACCAATAGGAAGTATTAATGTCGTTATCATATTTTGTAGCTATGTAATATTTTGACGCGTATAATGCTTGACCTTTGTCAGTTTACAGAAGTAGGAGCTTCCAGAGGGTCGAGGGAATGGGAAGGGGGGTTGCTATCGCTCTCCCCATCGTCACCGCTGCATACATGATATTTACCTAAAATTGTTGTCGGATAAAACAGATTAACGGTCATCTTTTGGATATAAGTAATTGTTTTCTTAGTTACTAGATACGTAAATATGTTTTAGTAAAAACAACTTAGTTTGAGATAGTTTTGTGATCGATAGCTCCATTCCTGGTGTTGATCTTGACTCGGGTGATAGTATGTACCAACGGATGTCGGCTCTCTGGATATCTCCTGTGAACAACGTACTGCGACCAGATGTGAGCGGCTTATTGTTATCTGCGTTGTTCGGTGCTTCGTATTGATGTTCGGTGTCGTAATTGCATACATTTTTTATAATTATGATAATTTCTTGGTCTAGCTAAATTTTTGGAAAGTCTAGTCTAGTCTAGGTAAATCAGTATTCATGGTCGTTAATAATCCTATTAGGTAAGACCTCGTAAATTTGACTGCATATTTTGAATCAATAGCCAGAGCCGAGTTCTGGGAGTCTAGTTCTTACCAATAGGTAGGTTATTCAGCTGATTTACAGGATCGTGACTTTTTAAAGAATTAACTAAATGACGCGGACGGTGTTATCCGTCCACTTAACGTAAGTACCTGCATAATGATTCGTTTAGTGACTGCTAGCTCTAGCTAACTAATAACTGTCTTACAGTGCTGCGCAACTTACAGATGGAGTGAATCTGATGATAAATTAATCGTTATTATCATTAACCGAAAGTGTATAATATTAACTCTGGCGTTGTATACTTTGGCCGCTGTATCTTGGCGCGTCTGAACTTCGCGCAGAAGGCTGCGCAGTAACATAATTTGCAAATACTCGACACGCGGTGTATTGTGTCTCAGTCACACGTTAGCATGTTCGTGTTGCCATCTCTGTCTTACATGCGTTAAAGTTCGCAAAGCCTATGTTCAGACGCGCCAAGATACAGCGGCCGTACTGTACCACTGGACACACGGCGTCACACCAACTTTTAAATGTATCTAATGTTGTCTGTGTGCTTTATGTTGTGACTGTTTTGTAACTGTTACTGTGTTTTGTGTATTTTATGTTACTAGCAATAGTTTATAAGAACTTTGTATTTACTAACATCATATGGATTTTGTCCGAAATAAAGTTTTATTATTAAAAGTGTTATATTAAAAGTATAATATGACACGGAAAGTCTACCGAGCGAAACCATAAGACAATTTGTTTATTGTGTCGCCGAGCGATCGTCACGCCCCCGACGGGAAACAGTTCGACAAACACATTACATTTCTTTCGACGTTTTTTCCCAAACCCATATAAAGTCGGGTTTTGGGTAAAACCTTTTATAAGAACCTCAATGGGCCGTTTAACACAATGATGAGAATATCATCGGAGTGAGCCGTCGGCGGCCTCAGTGACGCGGCCAGGCGCGATGTTCTCTGGCGGGTGGTGTGCGAATGTTGTCAAATTGATGTTCTTTTTGATACTATTGTAAGGTTTTTTGTATAATTTCATGTAATATAATAGTTTTTGAATTAATATCTATGTCGTGTTCCATATTTTTTGCCTGTTTAGCGTGTACCGGTGTAAGTTCTATTGAGAATAACATTGAATAAGATAAAATATTTCTTTCAAGTTCTTATTCTAATCTACTTCGAACGAAGTTCTAAAATCAATCGAATCTTACTATCGTGATAAAAAAGGCTCGTATTTTTTTAACTGAGCAACTTTTAAAGGATTTAAAATTTACAACACACATTTAACATACTAAAGCTTTTTATTTACTATAGAAAGTTACTTTGAACCATTCATCCGTTCAACATAAGTAACTCTTCACCCGGTAATTAGTGAACACGAAACAGTAATAACTATCGAGTTACCGCGACACACAATGCAATAATCACATCGTAACAAAAACTAGTCCAAACACAATAACCGCACAATGGGTAATCCTCCGGCGAGCCCCAATATTGATATTTCTGTTGGCAGTTATTACCGCTGACAGTGGCTGCGCCGGCGCACACAATGGCGCGCCGCGGGAGGCGCTGCCGCTGCTCAACCGTGAAATATCAAAATAACCCCTCCCTGTACACGCTAATTTGCACCCTATCACATGTCACTACGGTTTAAACTCGTTTGTTAAATTATTAACAGATTAGGTTATGAGTACTCTTTCGCTTCATAATAACACGAGCTGATTTGTTTACGCTAGCGAATTTAACTCAGTTACGAAGACCGTAAGGTTCTATTTGCGACGCGTCGGGCGCACCGCCAACTGCGAGGTCCCCGTGAGCTCTGAAGACTGCCACAAAATATGGTCAAAGTATATTAGAGTGTATCGAGCGAGTAGCTCACAAAGCGGGTCAATTTGTCCTGAGTATGCATTGAGAAAAAAGTACGTTGAATTATTATCTACAACTGACTGGAAACGACACTACTTTATTTTGAGCACAGTTTTAACTAATTGTTGGTTTTACTGATTATAAATTATCGAGCTTATGAAATGTAAATTTCACATTTACAAATATATTTTTATAAGCAACTAAAATATGTAAGCTGTAATGTAAGATATAAAAGATGAATGAGGTAAAAGATGAAATGAAGAAAAAAAAATGTAAGATGTAATGTAATGTAAGATGTAAAAGTATTGATACAACTTTCGTTTAATATACTTGCGAGATATCTACTTTGCGAGAAACTATATTATGTATGTATTTTTTAAATTTCATTTTACAAGAATGTGTCTTGTACAGCAAGTTGGTAGAGAGAAAAGTTGTAGAGAAATAATAAAAATACAGTAAGGTAATGGTTCGCAATATTTTACAATTACGATGAGACATTAAGTCATAAATAATTTCATTAGTTACATAGGCAGGCATTTGAACGTAATTTTTCATAAAATTTTAGCAATGGGAGATCTTACGGCGGAAAACTTCGAGAGCATGAGCCCGGAAACATGATTCAGACGAGGAAACATGACCACCGTGCAACATGTAGTGCAGTTACAACAGAACATCAACATAAATCAGTTTGTTGTGAATCCACAGCAACAGAAACATCTCCAAGTTAAAATAATGTGATACATCCCCCGGCACTCCCGCCATGCTACGGGGTTTGTATTTCAACCGGCTTGAGGATTAGAATAATTTTTTTTTGCCATTTAAATAAATACTAAAAAATACTTAATGAATAAAGGCCACTTCTAGCAACCGTGCATCTCGAATACAGTACATTACAGCGCTAGTCGCGGCTGTAAGGAAGCAGCCATTCTTCGGTCGTTTCGCGACAAATCGCTCATTTCCGGCGAAATGTATCGCTTTTAACACATTGTCGGTACAACCAATGCAATTGTATACTTCCCGAGTCACCGGACCCCTGGCTGTTCAATTTTAGTTCTTAAGTTGTGAGGGTTAAGGGCTAATGGAAGATCTCGATAACAGGTTACCAAACAAACAAACAATTGGACCGATTTGAAGCCCATTGCGGTGGCAAATGATATCGCTTTGTGTAATTGATGCCTCCGCCTTTGTGGCGACACACTATTCAGCGGGACAAATGGGAAAGGCATTTAAAGTAATGTTCTTTTAAGTTTTCTGTTCGGGTTCGACAATGTCGTCAGCGTACTTGTGGTTAGTTTTGTGTTACGGTGCTACGTTTACATTAAAATATGTATATACCACTACCAGGGGTGGCTGTACTTTAAGTGCGCTCGTGCGCCGAACTACCAGATTTTAATAGGCTTAGAAAAAACAAAACATGTTCAATAATATCTGATTAACAATTAATTCAATATAAACAAAATTATGACGAAACAATTTAAAGCTCTTTTAAAATCGCTGTAAAAATATTCCTCGTGCGCTAGACCAAAGCGCACGGCACATGCTCATAGAACAACGACGCCGCGGTGCGTTAGCATTAATTATTGTATTTTTTTACATTTTGCAGGAATTTTAATTTTAATTTATTCACTCAATACCAGATTTTAATATTCAGGTGCTTGAACATTTCGCTACGGAAAATAATCGACGTATCGATTTAATTTATAAAAATATCTACGCTGGTAAAGTGCACCACCACTTCTATGATCCACCAGCCGCCACTGACCACTACATTAAAAAACATTCCACCATTCCGCACTGGAGCATCGTGGTAGAGTGTGATCCAGGCCTCCTCAAAAATGGAAAGAGCCGAGTCGAAGCCACTTAAAACTTAAAACACTTACCTTCTTTTAAAAAATAATAGGGACTGATGACTTAATTTGCCCTCCGAAGCAAGTATGCCATTAGAAATTTTGAAACTGGCTCAGCAAGCCGACCGCGACCAGTACAGCTTGGAAAAACTCGGTAAAGCAAATTACGATTGACACAAGTGGTCGAACTGACAATGAAAAAATTAATATCGAAAGCATACTAAGTGCAGACTTAACTCTACTTGTACTTTGTGTTGTTACAAATCCGACGGTTCACGAAGATAAAACTCTAAAAACTTAAAAAAGCAATACAAAAAAGCTATTTGCAGCGTTAAGGGTTAAAAACGTAAGAAGTTAAACGCGTTATCGCGAAACCGACTCACGGTTAAGCCGAAAACTATGGAAGGCATCGTACGGAAGCGATCTGAGGCTTTTGTGGTCGTAATCCTTTCGGCCACCCAGACCGGCTCGAGCCCGATGAGCTACACCTCATTGTGTGTGCGAGGTGTCAATGTGCGAGGATACACGGCCGGTTGGTTCGCACTTCTAAATATTTACACCAATTAAGCGCGCTTCCGATCAATGATCGTACTGTCGGTTCTATTCTTCCGATGTCTTTGATGTTAACTAGAAAATTATAAATACAGAAATTGGTTTTAAAGTAACTTGCACCTGACTTGAACCAGCGATAAGTTATAATTCCCGACGTCATTGTAATTGAATAGATTTAACAGAAAAATATGAAAGTATAAATTGTATTGTATATAAATAGCAAGAAAAAACGAAACAATGTAGAGATTAAACAAAAGTGACGAAGGATTTAAAAAAAGGCCAAAATATAATAGGTCTTTAGTGACAAGCCTCGTCCTATAGTGAAATACATAATTTTAAATTCCATTTTAAACTACATAAGACTTGTTGTACACACTTTTATAATCATAAGCAGTTATTCAAATAGACTGAATTAATTAGATTTTTGAAACATCAAACAAGTACATTTTATATACCAAAAATTTAATTAATAGGTGTTTAAATAAGGAGAGTAAAACAACCAGCCACGTGAGGCTTAGGTATCCACAGACGAGGCTTATTTGGTAAACAATGTTACCACCTTTTTATTCAAATATTAATTTCAAATAGTTTAAAAAACGGTTAACGAAAATTAGTTGTGACATTAAATGATTATTCATCTTGAAATTGTTTTTATTTGTATCTGCCTTACTTTAAAAAAACTCTGGAGTCTGGACTACAGAACACATTGAAGTATAATGTAGTTATATTATGTACAGTCGACCTCAGAAGTAGCTTAACATTATAGTGCCTACTTTGTAATAGTAACTGTTTCGACAGTTTCCTAACAACATCTATGACAAATTGAAGAAATGTAATTTGACAAGGTACTAAAATGTTAAGCTACTTCTGAGGCCGACTGTACTAATATATTAGAATGGACATCGCGAACAAAATCTGTGTCGTAGCGGCCGCGCCACAGGGTAATATATCATAGAGTTTGTAGCTCATGAGCTCATTGTGTCTTCGCAGTGTCGGTTCTAGATCCTAATGACAATACTTCACTGGTTGTAACATTGATATGCGCGAACCTGATGTTTGCGCAATCAACTATAGCCAATCGGATACAGTTTTAGTGGAGTCAATCGATTTTGAAAAGAGAACGAGAGCTCGATTTTGAAAATGAAACCTCACGTCGCGAAACAAATTTTGATCGCGATGTCTGTTCTGGTACTTTAGTACACTATACTTGAATGGAGGAACAGCAGTCAGTAGAACTCTCCGTCGGACAGCTTGAGGGCGTAGAGGTGCAGCGAGCGGAACTCGCAGTACTGGTTGGTGCACCAGCCCGCGTGGCCGTCCGTGCAGCGGCACGAGCCGCACTCGTCCATGTACTTCTCGCCCGGGACGCACTTGAAGAACGGGTTCTTTATCACTGGAGACAAACGAGAGACTTGACACTACTACTGGGCTTACTTTTAAAGCTCCTTACACCACGGACTTCACCTTTTCTAAGTTTGCAAGAAAAACCTTTCACTGCACCGGTCTTTCCTCATGAGTGAGTAGTACTATAGTATACTCTACAATGCTGCTCCAATGTCAGCCAATGCATGGCTTTGTAGACTTCCTTGAACATTGAAGTGTCAGAAATTTATAAAGAATTCTTCTTAAAATTAACCTTTTAGCAAGTGATATGATGGAGAATTTTCTAGTTGTAGTCTTAACATACATTAAGTATGAAATTACGATCTACCTGATAGTAAATGGCTATTGCCGCCCACGAACATTAGCCTCACCCAAGGCATCACTGATGCGTTGCCAGCCAAGAAAGAGAGAAGAAAAAGAAAGATAGACAAGATTTACAAAGATAACCAAATACCCGTGCATCGGAGACACGGCGTGCTCCTCTCGCACAGCGCGGTGACGGTGGGCTCGCAGTAAACGCACGAGGGCATGGCGCGGCAGGCCCCCGAGTCCTGCGTCTCGCACAGCAGGCAGTTCCGGTTCTCCGGCACCATGGACACCGACGTCTCCTCCTCCCAGTACTGGTGCGGCGGCTTCGGCTTCACGAACTGGGAGACCACGTAGCTGAGGATCAAGAGGTTTGGTGTAGGCGGGAAGAATGCTACCAGTTATTGCTAGCACTGGTGGAAAGATAACTGTAAATTGTAAAATTTAAAAATTCCCCGACGGTTTTATTTTCACCAAAAAAAGAGCTGATGACTTTGAAACGCCTGAACAGATCTTCATAAATTGTAGCTAAGAACCGCAAATTAAGTCATCTTTCAAACAAAAAAACTGCAGCATAATCGGTTCATTCGTTTGGGAGCTACAATGCCACGAAAGGCACACCGACACATTCACACATACACTTCTAACTTGTAACAGCTCTCTTTTTGCGTCGGGGGTTAAAAAGAAGAAGGAAAGTGTAGTAATATGAGTGACATTCAATTGTATTGTTCTGTCGCCGACATCCGAGCAGACGAGCATCTTCATGGTATGTGACATAAGAAGGTATTACTAGAACAGTCATGTGGCCCGTAAAGAAAAATTCTTTTTTTTACTTCTCTACTTTAAAACCTCATGCGCTCGAGGCACGCCTAGGAATACAGAAGGAAACTCATCCTACAATTTTTATGGCTAAAACGATCTAAAGATCATATTGTTGGCTATGGTGGCCCATGGTGTGTCTGCAGCTGCACTCACGCCTGCGAGGGCGGCCGGTACACTGGCGGCGCGTGCTCCCTCCCTCCCCCCACTGAGCTCAGCGTACCCGCCATGGGAGTACCACGACGAGGCTCTGGAACAACACAACACCACGGATGCTCTTGGTTATTGCAATCAATAAATATACCAGGATTCCATGTGTCATGAATGCCATGGACAACACACACACCCAGTTCTCATTAATGGTGGAAAGTTTTTTATTTACCTATTGAGTAGTTGCGGTATATTCAACCGTCTTTCTACACAACCCTTGGATTGGTTATCTACAACGAACACAAATTACTTGAATGATGACAATATACAATAGAGGGAATGTTTCTGACGACCTATAGCCTGATAGCCTAGTTGGTAGCGACCCTGCCTGCGAACCGAGGGTCCTGGGTTCGATTCCCGGCTGGGGCAGATATTTATGTGACAGATAAATCTTTTTACTCAGGTCATGGGTGTGATTATTATATGTTTTATGTGTCGTCCATGCCACCCGCGGCACAGGTAATAAATGTGTTAGCGTTTATTATTTATTTATTATAGAACTGTCAGACTCTCACCGTCGCCATAGCCCGCAGCGGTGGCTACCACACACGTCAGCGCTAGCAGCAATGTGTCTACCATCCTGCAGTGAATGGCTCGACCACCGTCCGCCACCGTCCACCACCGACTGGTAGGAACCACTAATTGGTTGCACCAATCAAGCTAATTGGACTAACTAGACATTACACTCAACCATTTTAATGGTTGCCAATTGTTGCTAGTTTTAGATACAAATATAAAATAACTATGACTCCCGAAGTTAGTGAGTTAATAAGTAACTATTAAAAACAATACATTTTCAGGAAACTTAGTCCTCGTTGTAAGCCGTGATTCTCATTTGTTTTCTTCGATATTTATATTATCTACCTAACCAATGTACCGCAATGTGTTTTGTTTATTGAATCCTGAATAAATAAAAAAGGGTGCGTGATACTTTTGTACGCGCGTGAGAAGTTATACATCTTTGACATAATTAAATAAATATTGTATTTAATTTAATAACGTGTATCAGTTTTAATTATCTTTGAAAAACTATTTTTGTACTAAATAAAAATAGTAAAATATTACTTGTGTACTACCTATGTTTACACAAGTACAAACTAGATGGCGTTGTTCAGGAACCTGAATCACGCTGTTGAGACTCTGTGAGATTTGTATATGTAATTACATTAAATTTTAAAAGAGGTAAAGATAATGAGAAGCTAGGGCCATCTATCTAGAGCTTTCATACCCCCTCGACGGTAGCGCTAACGTTTAACGCAACCTTTTTGTGAGTCGCATAAGAAGTAAAACTTCAATAAAGTTTCTGTCATCACTCGTGTTGGGAAAAAGACATCCTAACCGCTCCTTTACACGCGCGTGTCGCGGACCGTCTCGTGGCGCGTCCGTAAGCCACGCCCCCTACGCGCGTGTGAACACCGCGCGAGCGCTCGCGCGAGCCCCTTAGGCGCGCGCCTAGAAAACCGCTCCTGACGCGCTCCCTGCGAGCGCGAGACGCGCCGCGGTCTGGTCCGCGAGCGCCCTGTTCACACGCGCGCGTTTGCGCGCGTCTCGCGGATTGTCTCGTGGCTCGCGCGCGCGTGTAAATGGGGTATAAGAGTTCTCCATTAAATAAAATCTGTGTACACACGGCCAGCTGCAGCGTGACAAACGATAGGTAGCCTACATTACATTATTGCGAGAGAGCCGAGCAACGAGCAGCCGCCAGCCGAGCTGCTGTGGGAACATCACAGGTTGTGTACTGAAGATAAATTTAACGAATTGGACTATTCATTAAGTGATACGCAGAGTTCATTATCTGCCAACTACATGCAGATACTCCACCATCACCACACATGACTCCTCTTCACCTCGCACCTTATCTTATCGCTGTAATCAATAACAGTTAATTATTATTATGTGTCGAGCGCCCGCTGTCGGCTATCACCCGCTATCACCCGCTATCACCTCGGGGTCGCATAATTGTATTTTTATCGCAATCAAAATCCATTTTGTGATCAATGAGACAATATTAGTTAATACGCCTCGACACGACCAGATACCGGGGGTACAATTATTATGGAATTACTTTTAACAACGTCGATAACGTGTAAGTGATAGCGATATAACTATGTTATTAATATACGTTTTTGTTTGCCCGCGTCAGCTTAAGATATTCATAATGCTGAACGATGATTTATTTTGAGTGATTTGTATGAATAGCTTATTATAATCAGTTTAACTAACATCTGCTATTTTTAACATAATTTCTTCATTTACAATCAGATTATTAATAATTCCCACTAAGAAATTTTGTAAAATGCGGTCGTTTACTGAACCACCAGCAGACAACAGCAGACAACAGTAACAACAGCAACAACAGCCAGCTTCGCGGGTGTAATTGCAAATGTGTTGCGATCTGCTCCCGCTGCCTCCATCCACCAATTCATCTGCAAACGGAACAGTTTCCAAAAAATCAGCTCGCGATAATACCTTGTGAATTAAAATAGTAGAAAGCGGATCAGTTGTCTTATTACAGATTATTCTGTGAGTATGTGGGGCGCGAGGCATTCAATTGCGTTAGCAGTTAGTATTGAAAAAGTCTCATTAAATGGCCGCCGGCAACCGCAGCGACAGCCGGCCTCGCTGTACCGACTGCGTGCCGAGAGATGCCGATAGGTGACGATAGGTGACGATAAACATGTTGGGAAAGGATCAACTGATGGTACTTACCATCCACTTGGACACCATTACCATCTAAACACACGGCAGTGTGTCCAGCCAAGTTCAAAGCAAAAGAACTGGACGCAGCGAAGTGTGTAATATTACACTAACCATTTCGAGCTACTCTTGACTCCATCACAACGCGAGACACATTTAACCGACATACCTACATGAAATTTGACACAGTTATTAAAACCTCTTAGCTTATTTAGAATTCAAAATTTCATAAATGTAGCTCAAATAGTTATTGATATATTAACGTTTAAAAATCCGCACTTTGGTGACTGACTCACAGACATTGGATCAAAAACCTAACCTACTTCCAGATGACATAAAAACTTGATATTTGGCATCAAGGTACTCTATTAGACGTACGCAAAGGGAAAAATCTAAAAACCGAAAAATATTAATAATTACTAAAAGTAACGAATTAGCGGATCCACTGTATAGAGCAATTTTGCAAATAACAATAGGTATATTAATAATCAATAAATACTTATGATTTATACAGAAAAAGTAACGATATCTCATCAAAAACATAAATGTGAAATGAAAGCCAAGTCAAATGTAGAGCTTGAATTACATGCTGTTGTGATTAACATTTTAGGACTTTTTTTACATAGAATTTGGCACCCAATTAGATGTCAATCCTTTTTTTTGTAACAATTTTACCAATTTTCATGGAAATCCGTTCAAGGGTTTTCATGTGATGCCCGGTCAGACAAACAGACAGACAGACAACAATTCTAAAAAAAAAATTTTTGTGCTCTAAGACGTTATTGAAGTGAATGGAAATTTTGTAAAAATATTCAGAGTACAGAAAAATTGCTCTTTGAGTTTTATTATAGTACTTTGATATGATATTTAAATTGTACATAATATACATACATATATATACGAATAATGTACATATTTAACTGTTGTCGTTTAAATATTAATACCTGATATAAATTTTTGATTAATAATTAGTCTGATTTTGCTCAGCTTTTTATTAACTTTTCAAATGTAAAAAGTCGTTATAGTGACATAACTACAATAGCTGGACATATAGTATCGCGAGGTTTTTTGTAGATATTGATATGTTCTCTAATATTGTAGAACAATTTTTTGTTCTATCGTCAATAGTTTCCGGCCGCAGCGTATGCGATGAAAGAAATTTTTAGGGAAATTTTTTCACACCTTGGTTTACGTTACTGATGTTTTAGCAAGGATCCCTATTTTTTTCTAGTAATAAATATAACCTATGGTACTCAAGAATAATGTAGCATTCTAATGGTGAATTTTTTTTTAAATCGGTTCAGTAGTTTTTGAGTTTATTCGTTGCAAACATACAAAAACAAAACTATCCAGTGCTTTCATACCCCCTCCATGGTAGCACAAACATTTAACGCAACCTTGTTTTGCAAGTCCCATAAGAAGTATAACTTCAATAAGGAATAACATCTGCAACAGTCGAGCGGCAAGCGGCAAGCGGCAAGCCGTCCACCGTGAGCACACCCGAACGCCCTCTATAGTAACCGGTAACTCCCCACAAGTCGCTGAATAAACTAATAAATGTACGAGTCGCCGATGAAATTATCCTTGTAACAGCGGCTTATGAATGGAATCAATACGCGATCATCGCAATAAAAGCTCCAAATGTTTGCCGACCCCCCTCCCCTTCCCGCGCCCTCGACCCGCACGCCCCCGCGCGCCCCCGCCCGCCCCCGCTCGCCCCGCGGCGCCGGCAATTTAGCCGATATTAAGTTTATACAGCGATTTGTACCCTTCTTTACACCGTGACGAGCCGCGTCGCACACTGGTATCAAAACACTGCATTATGAAGAAATGTGTCAATAAAACTTAGTTTTGGTTCAGTATCAATACTTCGTTATTACATATTAAAAAAACAAATTCCAAAACAAACAAAAAACTGCTGAACGGATTTTCATGAGGTTTTCACCAGTTAATAGAGTGATTCTTCATGAAGGCTATCCATGTATACTATGTATACTCGTAATTTATTTATATATTGTATGAATTGCTTGAAAACGCTGACAAATCCGTTTGAAATATCTCAAAACAATGCATCAAGGATTGTTCTTCTTTTATAGATCTACAAAAAAGTCTGCGATGGCATATGTCTGTCTATCTTTTAAGAAGAGCATACTATAATCATTCCAACTTCCAAAATATGTTCACGTACGATGCAGTAACTAGAAAGTTATTTAAACGAATACAGTATTAATCCTTGCGTAACAATTTAAATACTTTAGTTACCGGTACCGGTACCGATGATGCGATCCTATGACAGACAAAACATGTAGGTATAATAATATGCTGTTACTACCCGTGTAAAGCCGGGGCGGGTCGCTAGTATGTAAATAATTCAGTTGCACCGAAGCAGTCAAATGGTGTAGAAAAATAAGATCTTGCTACCTCCTTTCGAACAACTATGGCCAGAATGTATTTTTAGAGATTAGGACGATCCCAATAACTTTTGAAAAACACAATAAACTGTTTTATAGGCGTAAATTTTATTTACCAGTTATTAACCAGTTCTTATTTTTATGTTCGACGTCAAATAAAGAAGGAGGTTCTCAATTCGGTTGTATTTTTGTAATAATATTTTTGTTGCCTCAGAACAACGTCATTATCGACCGATTTGGGTTTTTTTATTTACATCCAGATTGGTTATCTCATATTCATCAAAATTCCGATTTAATAATTGGATCTAAGAGGAACTGAGGGAAATCCTCAAATAATTTTATTAAAGGCGATTTTTATAACATAACGATTTTTGTAGCGATGATTTTAGTGGCATTGAAGTGCCATATCGTTCCAGTCGATTGTTTTTTGGTAAAATTTTTACTATCACATGAGCAACTTCCTAACGTCGATATGTTATGACTATTGGGTGGCATATCTTTCGTGGGTTGTGGCTCTATCCATGGATGGCTACAGGGCGTCCATTTCTCCCAGTGTGCGCCGCGCCGGCCGCACGTCACTCGGTGCGGCTCACAGCAGCCACCGTGTGTGTCTGTGTATCTTGCGAGTCCCGCTTCACGTGTTGCGCTGGACCACACGGCTCCAGTCCTGACTCCTGTCCAGTCCATCGCTGTTCACCGAGCTACTTACCGTGCATGGTCGCGTCACTCTTGTGACTTAAGACACTTATAAAGGCTGATGGATGAATGGATTCCTACTGAAATACATTTGCTTTTCAACTGACAGCAAGTTTGTATCTGCATTTAAGTAGTGGTACAATAAAAAAATTTTTTTCTTTACCCAATAAAACGCTCTTTTGCCGATGAGTCTGTAGGGACTATAAAAATACAAAGTACCTACACGGTACACTGTACAGACAAATGAATTATATATAGATCGCTGGTACAGACAGTCAGACACTAACGTTCGTCAACAGTTCGAGACAACGACTGGCTCAGCCAGCCATGTAGTCCCTACAAGTCAATTAAAACAAATCTTAGCTCGATCCTTAAGAGTATCAAAACTTCATCGTAGGTTTACTTACAACACAACCTCGTAGAAAGCCGTTACCTACAACTTATCTTAGAATAAAGTAATAACTCGGGTGAATAATCTGGGCCGCCCCAATATGGCCAAAATAATTGCGCCTTGCAGTCTTTGTTTAAAAATGTATGATAACCGGCCGTCAGAACATTTCACACAAATCTCTTCACTTCTTTGTATATAACAAAAACCGACATACATGTCAAATATTTTAGTCTAGACGAGACTTAAAAGTTACAAGCTTGCTGTGTTGCTCCGTTGTCTCCGCATAAACATGGTCACCGAGCATGCGGCCCGCGTCGATATGCGCCCGCCGCAGTTAACATAACTGTCAACCATCTTGACGTGTTTAAAAATATTTGTCACCATTATTTCACAATAATTAATTTCATCATTTTTTACCGTTGGAATGCGATTCACACCTCGATTAACGGCGGTCGGAGGCTGGAACTGCCCGTAGTCCCTTAAGCTTTGTGTGGCGGAAAGCATGGTGTTCCACCACACTCTTATACCAAATTGCTCTCATACCGCCGCACTGCCATGGACACTTATCACCGCACATCGCTAACGTTCGCACCCTTTCTGTGTACTGCACATGTACTGTATCGAAAACTCATTATCCAAATTATTTACGACAGGATAATAATAATTTATGAGAAGAGCAAGCAAAACGCCAAATCTTAACATTGACAACCGAGTAACAGTTTATGTATAAGTTAACAAAATTAAGATTGTTAGTAATAGTTCTCCCATTCCATACGTCTATGTGAAATCTTATTTGGTTATAACGATGTTTTACATTGGTGTCCAACTTGTAACATTTTTTTAATATGTTTAGGACAAAATATAACATGGTGTATCGATTCAGTTACAGATTGACAAAATACTTTCAGGTTTCGTATATACTAAGAATAACGTTGTTTATAGGAACGCCAAATATTTAGACTGTAATTTATTTTTATATTTCAGAGAATTAGCTGGCTAAAGTGGCAATGGGCTGGCCACATAGTTCGAAGGACCGATAACCGTTGGGGAAGAAAGGTCTTCGAAGCAGACCACGCCCTCGGTAAAAGGAGCACAGGACGCCCCCCGACCAGGTGGACTGACGTCCTGAAGAAGTCAGCGGGTATCCGCTGGATTCAGAAGGTCCTGGACCGGTCTGAGTGGCGTAGATTAGGGGAGGTCTATGTCCAGCAGTGGACCTCTAAAGGTTGATGTATGGATGGATGAAATTTATTTTTATAGTAGGTTATCCACAGTATATTTTTTAAGTTAAAAGATAAATATTACATGTTGTGTTTGCTTGTTATAGGTTGTGCACATATCTTAATGCTATTTAATGTAAAACTAATTCAATGGATCATTTCGCGTAACAATTGTTGGCAGACCTAAATAAATAAATATGCCAATTTGCATACTACTCGTTAGCAATAACAATAATATTTATTGTTTTTATTTACAAGTAGTATGGTAAAATATTTTTACTTTCTCGCCAACCTGAGAAAGTCATTATCATTATCACACAGCAGCCCAACTCCCTTACAACCTCACTGAATAGTATTAATAAAATTAATTTGCATATTGAATGTGCAAATTATTGAATCATACCGCACAATTTGTAAGGGAATGCGTTTCTCAGACATTATTGCCAGCCAGTAGGTCTCAAGGCAAACATCGGCGGTCCTTTCACCGCGGACGCTATTAATAATAAATAATTGATTATAATGACTGTGTTCGTGTGTGGAGTGTGATGTGATCATATTGTCAGGTGATGTTTCTCACGCGAGCCGCTGAACACGGACGGACTGGGGTGGCCGTCCTGACTCCACGGTCGCTACGACTTTCCTGTTTTACTATCATATAATATTAAGGTGTACGCGTTTATTCGTTTTCATACACATACAAACTTTAACACTCATTCTATATAAAATTTCATAGTTTTAGAGTTTACTGTATGTTAAACTGGTTTAGTTTGTTCATTGTTTTAGTAGATTAATTTATTAAATATGCTAAAATTATGTACAATACCTTCTATAGGTATACGAGTATATCATATATAGAACACTACGTCAAGTACAAGTTTACCGTTAGCAAATGATGGTGAGTGTACACCGTGGTATCGCGATATCGTCGCGAGTGTTGTCCACACGGCGCGGCGTCCCGGGACTCCCGGGAAGTGCCGGGAACAGCCCGCCGCGCACCGGACTTGCCTGTTTGTTTGCGTGCGACACAAAGCGCTCGCACGTCGCTGCACTCGCCGCGCTCACTGCGCTAACACGCTCACTGCATCTTATTAAATAAATTAATGATATTATAATATTTATTATAATGATTGCATTCGAGGACTCTATTTATAGCATTATTCGACTGAAGTCATAATATTACGATACGTTACTGCTGATAGGAGAAGTGCCTCATAAAACGTTGAATGTAACATAGACCAGCGCCGACTCCACAAGCCTTTACTCTAGAAATTCCACATCTTGGTCTAAAATACGAATTTATAATCAAAACATTTCAACTTAAAACAACATTTGTCACTTAAACACTTAAAAAATAGAATTAAGCAAACTTCTTATCTCCTCTGTAATGAAGACTGACTAAATTAAAAATTTAAAAAAACCCGACGCAAAAAAGTCTGAATAGATAAAAAAGTAAAAAATCATAAAATAAATCGGTAAAAAGTCATAAATAATAATTATGTTCATATTATAAATGTATTATTTAAATGAAAATTTGTCTAGTCGAGGGACCGCTCAACTTACATAGTACATGACTACATACATACCTACTTACATATCTTTGTACCTACTCGGATTATCTACGTATAGATACAATATGATAATTAGGTTCTTAGGTTAATTATTTTTTATTGATTAAAGTATTTTACTCCATCCATCCATCCATCAGCCCTTAGAGGTCCACTGCTGGACATAGGCCTCCCCTAACTTGCGCCACTCTGACCGGTCCTGAGCCTTCTGAATCCAGCGGATGCCCGCTGTCTTCTTCAGGTCGTCAGTCCACCTGGTCGGGGGGCGTCCTATGCTCCTTTTCCGAGACGTGGGCGCCATTCGAGGACCTTTCTTCCCCAACGGTTATCGGTCCTTCGCACTATGTGGCCAGCCCATTGCCACTTCAGCCGGCTAATTCTTTGAGCTATGTCGGTTACCCTTGTTGGTCTACGGATCTCCTCATTTCTGATGCGATCACGTAGAGAAATACCGAGCATAGCCCTCTCCATACCTCGCTGCGCAACTCTGAGCTTGTGGATCAGGCCAACAGTAAAGCACCACGTCTCGGATCCGTATGTCATCACTGGCAACACACACTGCTCGAACACCTTCGACTTCAGGCACTGAGGTAGTGTTTTGGACGACAAGATATGACGCAGTTTCCCGAACGCAGCCCATCCGAGTTGGATTCTACGAGTGACTTCTTTCTCGAAGTTGGACTTACCCATCTGGATCACTTGTCCCAGGTAATTGTATTCGTCTATAACTTCAAGAGCAGCGCCGTCAACAACAACCGGTACGGGTGTGACATGGACATTCGACATGATTTTCGTCTTGTCCATGTTCATCTTAAGACCCACCCGTTGTGAGGCGCTGTTCAAGTCCCCGAGCATTGTACCAAGTTCTTCCAGGGAACTCGCCAGGATGACTATATCATCGGCATATCGCAGGTGTGTGATGTATTCGCCATTGATGTTAATGCTACGTCGTTTCCACTCCATCAGCTTGAACACGTCTTCCAACGCAGCGGTGAACAGCTTTGGGGATATGACATCCCCTTGCCTGACACCTCTCTGCAGTTGGATGGGGTTCGTTGCTGTGTCGTGTACTCTGACGGACATGGTGGCAGATGAGTACAAAAACTTCAACACCTCGATATACCGGTAGTCGATCCGGCACCGCTGGAGAGAATTTAGTACCGCCCAGGTCTCGATAGAATCGAAGGCTTTCTCATAGTCCACATAGGCAACACACAACGGCAGATTATACTCCTCGGTCTTTTGTATAATCTGCCGCAGTTTGTGTATATGGTCTATGGTGCTGTAGCCTTTTCGGAATCCTGCTTGTTCGGGAGGTTGGAAGTCGTCAAGCCTGCGTGCAATGCGATTTGTGAGTACCCTCGAAAACAGCTTATAAACGTGGCTCAGAAGTGCAATGGGCCTGTAGTTCTTCAAAAGGGCTTTATCGCCCTTCTTGAAGAACAGCGTCACCACACTTCTGCCCCACGCTTCCGGGGTAATTCCAGTGTAAATGACGGAATCGAACAGTTTTTGGAGCGCCACTAGAAGGGGTTTCCCTGCAGCTCTTAGAAGCTCGGTTGTGATTCCGTCATCTCCCGGTGCCTTGTTGTTTTTAAGCTGTTTGAGAGCCTCTCTAATCTCATACAGGCTGACGTCCGGGATATCCTCTGTGTAGTGTCGGGTCAGTTTAGCTCTCTTATCGCTCTCCTCGCTAGGAGGTGGAGCTTGAGAGGAGGCATACAACCGTCCGTAGTATCTCTCAGTCTCTCTCAGAACTTCCGGTTTCGACGAAACCATGGTGCCGGACTCGGTCTTCAACCTCGTAAGCTGACTTTGCCCAATAGACAGATCCCTGGCGAACACTTTGGAGCCTTGGTTTCGCTCAATTGTGTTTTTTACATGATTTGCGTTGTGTTTTCGCAAATCGCGTCGCCTGCACTTGGAGATCTGCTCATTGAGCCGTCGGTATTCCCTCATAGAGGTTGGAGACTGCACACATAGTTCTCGTCGATCCCTCATAAGACCGAGAGTTTGTTCTGAGAGAAGCTGAGATCTACCACTAGGGTGGGTCTTGAAGTACTTCGACCATCAGGGCTTATCCAAGTCCACTTGCGTTGTGGCTTCTTTCTGAAGAAGGAGTTCATCATGAAGAGATCTTCCTTCTCCAAAAAGTTGGCCAGCAAGTGTCCTCGGTGGTTCCGTCGTCCAATTCCGTAGGGACCCACCTTCATCTCGGCGCCGCTTTGCGTGCCCAGCTTCGCGTTGAAGTCCCCCATCACAACATTGAAGTGAGCTTTAGAGGTATGTATGGCTCTACTTATGTCCTCATACATAACCTCAACCTCATCGTCGGGATGTGTCGAAGTCGGCGCATATACCTGTACAACCTTCAACGAATACCGTTTGGATATTCTGAGTGTAAGGTACGCTACCCTGGCCGACACGCTCCCAACTTGCACAATGTTGTTGACAAGGGACTTGTGAACGAGAAACCCGACACCACCTTGGGACAGATGTTCGCCCTCCCGGTGATAGAACAAGTTTCCGGATTTGAGTATTATCGTGTCCTCCCCCTGTCTTCGGACTTCAGATAAACCCACAATACTCCAGTTTAACTTGTCTATCTGTTCTTCCAGCTCTTTTACCTTGTCGTCGGTCCTCAGTGTCCTGGTGTTGTATGTTGCCAGGTGCAGAAGTCGTCGTTTGGATTGGTAGCCCGATCTCTGCCGGCGATTCTTAGCACCCCCTGCCCCGCCGTTACCATAGCCGCTACCGTAACTAGGAATAGCGGGGCTGCCGGGGACTGGGGGCCGAGGCTCATTCGTGACTATCATGCGGGGGTTTTAGCCGATAGTCACCACGCTTGGCTAGTGCGTGTTGGTGACCGCAGGTGACCTGACTGGTATTCGTCACACACAGGAAGATGCTGCTGCCCACCTTCCTGGATTTGTCCTATTAGTCGCCTTTTACGACATCCCAGGAAGAACGGGAGTGGTGCTATTCTACAAAGTGAACCCGGACACCACGCGGGGAGTATTTTACTAAAGTAGTTTAATTAGATTAATTAAACTGCTTTAGTAAATTTAGATTAATTAAACTACTTTAATAGAATAATTGTATTAAAGTAGTTTTATGAGATTAAATTATTTTATTAAAGTAGTTTAATATGAAGAGGTCCCCCGACACGACAAAGTTTATAATAATTATGAACATGTCGCTAGAAAATAAACACGTAATAATCCGCAAAATTATCAAATTGTTCATCAAAGCCGAAAAACTTCTTGATTTTTGGAAAAAAAATCATAAATTCTCTATTTAGTAGAGAAGTAATGATTTTTAGTATGATATTTAGTAGAGAAGTAATTTTTTCGAGAAATCAAAAATTGTATCGGCTCTGATCAACAGTTTGATCTTTGCGGGTTACTACGTGTTTGCTTTCTAGCGACGATATTATTCATGGCTTTTTAAATATTTATTTTATGATTTTTTAATTTTTACCTATACACACTTTTATTTCCGGCGTTCTTAAAATTAATAATTCAAGTTTTATTTTACGCCTTTTAAACTTAGATTTAGGAAGGAGGTATTTTCATGTTTCAAAATGTGTTTTACCATAGTTGATACCCCACTCGGGTATGTTCGCCGAATTCAGTAAATTCATCCCCTTCCCCATAACTACCCCCCAATTACATACAGCCAATACAGCCAATTTTGTAATATGCAAATGAAATCCTTTTATTTGATACCCCACTTGTATATATTCGCTTACTACGATAGTAAGAGATGTTTAGCGATAGTAAACGGGATTCATCCCCTCTTCCACCCCCATACCTATTAAACGGCTGAATCAGTTTTCTTCATAGCCTAAAACTCTCGACTAAGAAATCTTTCAAACAAAAGCAACTAAATCAAAACTGGTTCATCCGTTCGAGAGCTACGATGTAACGTGACAGACAAACAGGGTTACATCCTCACAGACGCACAGGTCGAACTTACAACACCCCTCGTTTATGTGTCGGGGGTTAGAAAAGGAAAAAAATGTATGAATTAATTCTGTGCCTCCTGTGATCAGTGATACGAGTGAAAAATCGAAACTTTACAGGAGGACGAAAACAGTTTAAAAAAATTCTAGTTCATAAACTAAGTGAGCTAGGTGTAACATGAGTACCTTCTTTTGTAGATAAATTTACTGTCACCGTACATTTAGTATTTTGTAGTAAATATTATAATATTAGAGTAATTCATCAAAAACCTGTTAGTTGTACCTTTTTTATTTCAAATGTGTGCTAATATTACGTGATAAATTATACAAGTAGAGTTAAATTATGTTGCACCTATAAATTGATTGAGGTACAATTCTATGTAGATTCATATAGAATTGTACTCTAATCTATTTATTTAAAACATAAAAGATTTTTAATATTGATAATATGGTCACTATAAGATGTTGTTACTTGTTAGGTTAGCTAATTACGTAATAACTTAAGACAGAAGGACCCTTAAGTAGGAACTGAATAAATTAACCGACTTGGTATTACATGGATCTCACACCTTTTTACGGTAGAAGAACTGAGTTGCGAGACTTGGTTTTTTTTACAAGTTTTGTTTTTGATGGCATCTCATTTCTTTTTGTAGATAGTTCTACTTTTTTCTTCTACAAGTTACCTTTGAACATAATTATATCTAGGTACCTATCTACACCTATTATTCTATTATATTATATACAGGTACACGGATTCATTCACTGCAAATGTTACTTTGTTATACAGGTACAGTGATTCATTAACTGCAAATGTAACTTTGTAATCCTATATATTTATATGGGATTACAAAGTTATTTATGCAGTTGATGTATTCAGAAAACTGGACCGAAATTGCAAAATATTTTAGTTTTTCCTTGCTCTATGCACTAAACACTATTTGTGTTCCAAATTTGAAGCTTCTATGTCTGCTAGAAGTGCCTTAGAGTTTTGATGATCGGTCAGTCAGTCAGTGAGTGACGAAATTAAGAAACTTTTACTAGTTATAATTCTTAAACTACTGGTTCAAATTCAATGAAATTTGAAATATACCGTGTTTATACAATGCCTGCTTGGTTACTAAAAATTCAGGCTTCTAGCTTTATCCACAACGAAGTTATAGGGGATCAAAAATGGCCTGAATTGCTTCGAGAAAAGGATGATCGACTTGGCGGGGGCACTGCCGTGCCCCCAGATTGAAAGACTCGAGCTCATATCGTTCTAATATCTAGCCGTATTGGGGCGACTTAGAATATTAACCTCAATCCCACGCCGGATGGGTTTTGTATGAGGCAACTAAATCCGGCCCGCTGGTAATTTTAATTTTAATTGTTAATTAATTAATTAATACCATTATTACTATTATTATTTCTCCATGGGGCTCGCCTGGATAGCTACCACCTTTGAACATGAGTCAGCCGCCAAACGACTCGTCGTGTTCCGGCTGGGGGCTCGACTCCGAGAGCCAGTTCTTTCTTTCTTTCTTTTTCTTCTCTCTTTCTTGGCCGGCAACGCATCAGTGATGCCTTTGGTGTTGCTAATGTCCATGGGCGACGATAGTCAATTACCATCAGGTGGATCGTCAGCTCGTTTGCCGGCTATTTCCATAAAAAGAAAAAAAATGTGCGTTATTATTTATTAGCAAATGGAGCGTGAGTGCGAGCAGGTGTGTTGTCAAACTGTCATACTGTCACACCGATACCGGTATCGCTGAACGGCCGACGGGTGTGCCAATAACGTGCGGTGTGCAGCGCAGCCGGCCGGTGACACGCAGTGACACGCGGTAACACACGGTAACACACGGTAACACGCGGTAACACGCGGTAACACGCGGTAACACGCGGTAACACGCGATAACACGCGGTAGCACGCGGTAACACACGGTAACATGACGCTAATAAATAATCATTAGTCATTAACCTTTAGCGGTGTTGGCTCTGAATTTGCACCTCGCCTCGCTACCACACTACAACGTCGCTGCCCACTGAATATACTCGTAGCTCACCGAGCTATCAGTTGGATGATCCATTTTGAACTGTTCATGTGAAGATAATAATAATAATTATTATGTTGTAATATTTTATCTGTAAGAGGTGTAAAAGATCTCATGTAGAGCCAAGCCCTTCTCTAGCACGACTGCACAAACCTTGTCCGTATAGACCTCATGAGTTGGCCAGTGCATATCATTTACCCCAACTAATTCATAGAGGCAACTTGAAAGTATTCTACACAATTTTACTGTCAAAATTTATCTTTACAGTAACCTATATCATACACTGATATTATATCGTTACACTTATAATTTAATGTTTGAAAGAACTTACCTGTGAGTGAATTTCAACCAAGATTATACGAGATGTTGCATCCGAAGAGATTTAAATAACCATGCAGTGTCTCGAAGGACAACTACATGGTTATTTAAATCTTGAGGATGCAACATCGAAGTATAATACCTTAGTATAGTTACAAGCTAATGCGGTTGTTTATTTGCTCGTCACACAATCGATGCCCCACCGTGCCCCAGGTCGGGGGCAAATCATTACCTTCAGCCAACGTTAAAACAAAACCCGGCTACACCCCCCCTCCTCCCCCCGCTGACGTCACAACCGCACAGATTGCTTATTATCGGATCAAATTATTTTTTACATTTGACACCACAATGGAGATCGCGAATTGCGGGAACCGATCTGTGTACACTCGACCTACAGAATTTGTCAAACCTCGGCCGGAGTGGTCGTGCTATCGTGAGCCGTATGTGGTTGGAGTAGGGTTGTGTTTCCCCTGCAGGCTGGTGCGCGGTGTGATCGCGGCGGGCGGTAATGAGCGGTGCCTGGTAATTAAGCGCGGACACAATGCCGGTGCCAGCGACACTCGCGTTAGGCCGGCGCACACAGCCGGCGATAACGTCGGAGAAGAAGGCCAAACTTGCCTCCAGTAAACTGGGTGTACTGAACAGGGTGAAGCAGTACTTCACATCGAAGCAGCTGCTCTACAAGGCCCATGTTCGACCACATAATATGGTGTACTGCTCTCACCTTTGGGCCGGTGCATCCAGTTACCAACTAAGCTCTCTCGACTGTACAGCAGCGTGCTGTTCGAATTTTCGATGATCGCAACCTTACAGATGGCCTCTAGGCCATAAGTCCTTTAGGACTTAAATCTCCGGAGAGACGTAGGCTGTAGTACTGAAGCATTCCCTGCGCGCTAAGATATGGAGTTCTTTAAGAAGAGTGTATATCGTATCCTTCAAGGCTGGCAACGCGCTTGCAGCTCCCTTGATGCTGCACGTGTCCATAGGTGACGATGACCACTTACCATCAGGTGGGCCGTACGCCTATTTACCCGTCTTTAGCATAAAAAAAAACGTATAAAAATAAAAATATGTCGGCGAGCGACCTCTTTGGTTCTACAACGATCGGTCGATGCAGATGCTGTCATGTAAGAAAAGTCATGAAGAAAACTAAATATTTATATGGAATATGTCAGTCTATTTGGAACAATACGTGTGGGACATTCTATGGGATTCGATTACTAATCACGGAGTAGTACAGATTTGTTATTGATGTGAATGTTAGGAAAACTGGAAATATATCATGGAGCGAAGTAAAAGGAATATCTAGGCACGCGGTAGCGTGTCAAGCCAATTTGAAACTAACAGAACTGGCGAATATTAATTGTCTAATATTACACGAACCATTTGGAGCCATTACACGAACCATTTGGAGCCACTTTTGACCCCCTAATAACTAAAAACTATTTCATATAAACCTGTCAAATTTGGCTCATTTATTGAAACTTGCAAAATACATAATATGTGCTCCAAATTTCATGAACACACCTCAAACGGTTATTTAGATATTAACGTTCAAAAATCGTCATTTTTGTCACTGACTGACCTATAGATCAAAACTCTAACCCAGTTCCAGATGAGCTAGAAACTTGATATTTGGCATCAAGGTAGACTATTAGAAGTATGTGGGTGAATTTCCCAAGTGCATTTTTGAGACGGCGAGGATGAAAATTAATGTGTGGAGGTAAACTACAATTATGCATAATTTTATTTAGGTAGTTCAAATAGTGATCTACACGATAGTAAAGTATTCAGAGGTATTTAATAAATAGATTCTTGATAAAAAAATATCTAAGACCTAAAATCTAATTCCGGTGTACTGTCCGAACTCCATTTATTTACATATTTTATTAATTTAATTTTTTTTTTGTAAATAAATTTCATTGAAAAGGAATGTTTTTTAGAAATACATTAGATAACACAACTAATATATATTTACGGAGCAATTTAAGACAGTGCAACAGCTCTTAAAACATCTCTTAAAAATGTCCTACAGTGGTGCATTTTGTATACTTCACTTACTTGTTACAACACGATTTGGAAGACACCTTACTGGCTCTCCCCGCACCGTTCAGTTGTGCTCTTGCAAACTGCGTGTTAGGATAACCGACTTGCTGCGTAATTTTCCTGTCAAACACGTAAGTACTCACTGCGGTGGCGCAGAATACAAAATCATACAATTCCGATGTCATGTATATTAGTAAAAGTACAAAGCAGATTATTAAGAAATTTTATGGAGGCTTCCATTAAAGGTTTTCAGCCATAATTGTGAAATAAAATTTAACCTGTGAATAACGGTGTTCTTTAAAATTCAAGTTTTGAGTCTAATTCTAAGTCCGGTGGCCTAATCTCGGTGGCTCCGGTGGCAAACCAAAGCGCAAAGGGACGTGTATAGACCAGTGCCGATAATTTTTGAAACGAAAAAAAATAATCGTATAATGAAACCCATTGCAAAAGGAAGAGAATATAACGAAAATTAAAGGAAAAATAATTTACGGGTGATCTGAGGTCGGGAAGTGGGGGAGGGGGGGTTCAAGGGTAAAAAACAGTTTATCTCAATTTCCAGCAAAACTACAAGTCCTATAGAAAAAAGTTAAATAGCAAAGTTGTAAGTAATAAGATCTACAACTTTTTTATTTACACTTTTTTTACATTGCCTCAAAAATTATGTGAAAAATTCAAATAACCAAGTTTTTGGTTTTTTATTTTTATCTCTTACAAAAAAAAAAATTTTTTCACGAAATTTGGTGAAAATGAAACGACAACTTTTTTCACAAAAAAAATTCGGATTCGAGTTTTTAATTTTTTTTTGTCATGTTGTACAATTGTCATTGTGTACAATTTTAAGCTATTTATTAATATTTACACTTTAATTATTCGAAAAACGTAAGATTCCATGTTACTTTGTTAGACAAAAAAATTACAAATCCATAAAACATAAAGATTGCAAAAAACATGCGAAAAAAGTTAGTAGTTAGTAGTAGTACTAGTTAGTAGTTTATAGTTTTTTATATACCAGTAGAAAGTAGAGATTCCAGCGAACAAAATTTTTTTTTTAATTTTTTTAAAAGATTTTTTTAAAAGTAGATATTTTGAAGTGAGAATTTTCGATTGTAAATTAGGTTGCTTTTTCGATATTATGTCAAAATAAGGTGAAAAAAGAAATATTTTAAATCAAAAAATTACAGTATGTTAAGGACATGCAAAGATAAGTTTTCACTAAATTTTGTGAATTTTTTTTATAAAAGAAAAATAAAAAACCAAAAACTTGGTTATTTGAATTTTTCACATAAATTTTGAGGTTATGTAAAAAAGTGTAAATACAAAAGTTGTAGATCTTTTTATTACCTACAACTTTGCCATTTAACTTTTTCCATAGGACTAGTAGTGTTGCTGGAATTCGAGATAAACTGTTTTTTACCCTTAAACGTAAATTATTTTTCCTTTAATTTTTGTTATATCCTCTTCCTTTTGCAATGAGTTTCATCCTACTATAATTTTTTTTTCACTTTTTACCGTTTTAGAAGCTATCGGCACTGGTCTAATAGGCCACAGAAACACAAGCGAGTCTAATCACCGCTTAAAGGAGTCCGTTCATCTAGACTCCTACTCTTCAAAATGTATCTTTAAAGTATTAAAATATGATCTTGCCTTTATTATTTCTCATTGGCATAATCAATTTCGGTGGATCAGATTCTAATTCCAGTGGTCCTAATTTTGGTGGCATTTGATAATGTAATTTCAAAATATCTCCGGAACTAATATTTTTTTTCGATCTCTACTATGTGACGAATTATTACTACTATTTACATATTATTTATGCCAAATAAAATGTATTAGAAACAGCAGGTTTAAATTTAATCAATTTCGGTGGCTCGGATTTTAATTCCGGTGGTCCTTTAATAATTTCGGTGGCATTTGATAATTTCAAATGGAAATATCTCATGAACTAACAAAAAAATTTCGATCTCTAGTATATGATTAAGTAGTACTAATTATTTACCTATAATTATGTACCTATTATTTAAGCCAAAAAAATTTATCAGAAACAGCAAATTTAAATTCGCCACTGTAATTAGGCAAAATTCGTGTTTGTTGAAATTGACCCATGTAAAGGAAAAAATCTAAAAACTAAAAATTATTGATAATTAGTGAAACTAGTGAATTAGCGGTTCCACTGTATAGAGTAATTTTACAAATAACAATAGGTATATTCATTCTGCTCTACAGAAATAGGAGCGAACCTTCCGGAAGTGCAAAGAACGACTCAAAGGATGTAATTTAGAGCCTTAGCCTGTATTAATGCCCATGGCGATCATTTCGAAAATGTTATGAATTAATTACTGTTTTTTTTATATAAATGATTTAAATGTACACTTGTTTTTATTGTTTCCTTACATTTAAAATTATTCTATCAAAGGTCAAAAGATATTTTTGACAGTAAGACACTTAGATGGTCCACTAACCTGATTTCAAAAGTCTACTTTTGTTATTATCGAAAATGGGGTGCATATTTCAAGAGTTTTTATGAGATTTTTATCAGATTTTGTAGGTAATATCATGTAATTTAATAATAATTGATAAAATAATAATATTCACGGGGTATTTTTTCAACTTTTTGGGAAATTAAATAAAAAGATGTATTTTTTTTTTCAAAAAAATTTCAGTTTATTCCTTTTAAAAAATATCCTATTTAATTTTGGGTACGTTTTATACCTCGAATAGATAAACTATGATAACATGTAGTACATAAAAAAACAGAATGAAAATAAATGAAAAAACAAAATTTTTTTTTTGAAAAAACCAAGCCGATAAGACCTGTACTTTAATGGTATTTATTGATCGTTTTGTCCAAATAATCAATAGAAGTCGGGCGATCACTTCGCCCTGGGACACCCTATTTGTATATGTATGTATATCAGAAGATTTTCGTGCTCTGAAACATTATTTAAAATTGTTACTAGGGCAAGGATGCAACATAAACGTTTAAGTTTGTAATGTAGGTAATTATTACTGTAAGAAAGAAAGAAAAAAATGTTGAAAGAAAAAAATGAAAAGAAAGAAAAGAATGATGAAAGTTTTTTGATAAAAGTTTACAGAATATTAAACATTATTAAAGGGTTTTATCTTGCCTTTTCAGAGAAGGTAAACTTTGGTAGTGTCTGTTGTCTGTCACCATTTCGGCTACAAGTGAAGCTATATAATATTAGTGGCAGTGTCGCCTCGCTCGCAGTGTGGCGGCGGCCGGCGCCGCGTGTTGCTGACGGGCGGGCAATGGATGCCATTAAGTGGTCCCCCCTCCCCTCCCTCCCCACCCTCCCCCGCGCTGCTTTTGTTAATCAACTGTAAAACCGATTGTAGTTAAACAACTTGTTGTGTATCGGCCGGTGATATCTGACGGATTAATAAATAAATATCGCTGCACACTCATAGCCCAACCCCATACTATGACACCGTTGTTGGTATCACAGATAACACATAAAGACGAGCACACATACACCCAGAGCAAGAATAGCAACTTATCATTGAAATTCCGTCTCGCTGGGAATCAAACCCAGGACCCTAGGTCCGGCGGCGGTCCGGCATGGTAACCGTTACAGCACACAGCCCACGGGTCATCATTGAACCGATACAAAGAACCTGTCCAATAAGCACTAGGTTACCGAGCAATAGCCTAGTGAGTTGAGCTTAGCTCTTGCGGGGGGCTGTGGAATTGAATTCTGCACACACTCATTTATAAATTGATGTGCGATAATTATTTTTTGACAAAAAATAAAACCAACGAAAAAAAACTGAAAAGCAAAAAATAAAATAAACCATTTAGTATTATAAATTAAGATCCTAAATTAACTATATAGTATATTGTATAAGTTAAGGATATATAACGATTTAGAGTTGGTTGAACAACCATTCTCGTTAATTTACTAACTCCTTTATTGAAATGACAACATTGCGAATTTTATCTATACTAATATACGAGTAACCGCCCTCGCTTTGCTTCGGTTTCCTTATTTTTTTACACCTTGGGTTACATTATTGAAGTTTTATTAAGGATCCCTAATTTTTTTGAAAATATAATATAGCCTATGTTACTCGGGGACAGTGTAGCTTCCCAACAGTGAAAGAATTTTTCAAATCGGTTCAGTAGTTTCGGAGCCTATTCAATGCAAACAAAAAATCAAATCTTTCCTCTTTATATATTAGTATAGATAAAGAGGAAAGATTTGATTTTTTGTTTGCATTGAATAGGCTCCGAAACTACTGAACCGATTTCAAAAATTCTTTCACTGTTGGGAAGCTACACTATCCCCGAGTAACATCTATATTATATTTCAAAAAAATTAGGGATCCTTAATAAAACTCCAATAAGTTGTAAAAAAATAAGAAAACCGAAGCAAAGCGAGGGCGGTTACTCGTCGTCTTATAATCCTAATAAAGAAGTCAATGAATCCTAACTAAAAAGTGTGAAATATTTTTTTACAGTAAAAAAACAAGTAACCCGACTGCGTAAAAAAAACTAAAAAGAAAAAACAAGCCCAGTAGTTTAGATTGTTGTTAAAAGTAATAGTGACAGACATTTAGTAGGTAGGTTTTTTCTTCTTTCTTGCCTGGCTGATGCCCGTAGGACCTGTTTCTACTGCAGTGCCAGAACTACGTGACGGCCGACGGGCTGATTGATTGTCAGCGACAAAAATATTAAGCATGTTAAACTTGTCCAAACCAATAGGAATGTTTGACTGGCTCGGTTGTTACAAATACTGACATTAGGAGGAACCAATTACCGAGCGGCTGCCTCCCTAACGACCGCCCCCGCCCCCCGCGCGGTCTCCGGGGGAGGGGGAGGGGATATATAACTTCTTAAGCAGATTAGAACCGAACGACGGAACGTTTCAGTTAACAACTTGACGATACGATACAAGATACTTACTTGGAGACAAGTTGGTAAAGTTGTGAGGGGCTTTACGTGTCCCGTGATAAACAAATTAGGCCGCTTCGCTTACTGTGTATAGTAGATGTGTAGTACATGTTTGACGGTACGACAATCATTATAATCATTATAATGATACTTATGCTTTACTTATTAGCTTTAGATTTCATAAGTAACAATCCAATGTAACAATGTAGAAATTGTTACCATACCAATTTCATCGATTCTCAGCGAGTCAGAAATTTTAATGATGCGTTTATTTTCTATTTAATTTCTATTTTCTATTCTCGGTCTGGCTGAGTGGCGCCCACACCGCACGCGACAATTGCGACAGATTAAATAGTAAATAATAATAGGAAATCCTCATGTGCAACGATGAGTGTGTGGGTATGTAGCGTTAATTATTTTTAATGGTGTTAACTCTTAAAGAATTTTGAAGAAAGGAATAGCTTCTTTTGACGAAATATTTTTTATCACACTGAAATATACTTTGCTGGCGATTCATTTATTTTGGGTAGTAAAATACATACCGAGGTAGATTTTCAAACAGTAAATGAGTTGTATCTGGTAGAATCCAATACTTTGCCATTCTGATCGCAACTACTGCAACCGAAACGCTAAGTTGATGGTAAATGTTCAGTGTTGCCCTTGCCAGCCAGCCGCCAGCAGCCGCGAGCTGCCGCCAGGTGAAGAACTAATTCAGTGACTTCAAAAAGATGGCATTTGACGCCAAAACCTCGTCCACTAGCTGGTAGCTGGTGTAGTTGGTGTAGTATCCACCATGAGGGAGATTGATGTGGACTCGAAGATGGATGAAACCTCTTACATCTGAATGCCTCAACTTTCTTTCTCTACTTTAAGAATCACTCATAATTTTCCATTTTGCTCTATGTCGATTAAATTATAGAGAGCGCTGTGTAGTATTGTAATCATCAGTCTTAAAGTGCAACTGTGGACGTATTTTAGGCGCTCCAGCTATACGTCGCTCAATATGTCGACTGGAACAGGTATGACGCCAGGTCTCGTTGATTTGAACGAGACCTGATCTCGGGACCGCGGACGACCACAAATTTCGATCTGAAATTTGATCTGAGAGTTTGATTGAGTCGTGAGTACCGGGTACGAACGGAAAGTGTCGAAAGGAGAGGCTTACTCCCCCCCCCCCGCACCCCTCATCCCGCACCCCTTGCATACCCTCGACGCCCGAATTTTTTCCAAATTAATCTTTCTTCAAACACTCCACGTCTTTGTGCATCGCGGAGCAAATTTAATCTTGTGCTGATCGCATATAGCGAGGGGAGAGGGAGGTGCCGGGCGAGGGGAGGGGGGCTTAAACAATAGGCACAGATTATAATGGTCTGCAATCGATATGGCATTGTTCGATTGCTACACTGATGTGACGTGTCGAGCGGGTACGAGCGGCGCCGCGTCGGCTAGAGGTGACGACTTAGCGACGCGATTTAAAACTAATTCAAGTATCAACTTAGTTATATTAAGTGTCATGTACTGATTGATGTCGTGTGCAAAACTGTATTCACAATTTTAGTAAAAGTTAAAAATATAATGGGTTTATGAGGAACACGATCACCTTGATTCATACCATAACCTGCCCAGTAGTGATAGTGACTGGAATGGAATAGTAACTCCAGCAGGTCTGCGACCATCGTAATGTGGCAGGTGAACAAGTGAACACGAACCACTCGTTAGATAACCTGCCGTATACCTAATATAATGTTAAAATGACTACACTGTAACGGCTGCTGGCTGCTGCGCGCGCGCCGGCCGTCCAGCCACCCGCTGACTTGTCCATTGATAACTTAGTCTGAAGTTAGAACCAACCAATGCAACGACCAAAGTACACCGCAGTGGGGCATTTTCTCTCTGAGCTATTATTTTTGGAACGAAGTTCCTTATCGCGCGTTGCGAAAGGGGGCTAGGCGGAAAATTTTGTAACGAAAAGTTGTAACGACACTTTTTGCCATCGTTTATTAATTAAAGCGAGTTACTAGGCGACCAGAAGTCTTCGAGGGTGCGACAGTACAATCATAGTATGTGGCTGTCTTATTTACTCTTCGGTATTTAGTGTCTTGTCAGAGCGACAGTTATAGATTTATTCTATCCCTGTCGCTCTTCGCATATTGATTGGCATGACGGGAGAAATGGCAATGTGGGCACCTCCGTCCCACATTCGCATTATGTATATGTAGTCTATTATAATTATACCTCACACATACACACATACTCACACTTATGTAATATATTAAGTATATCATATATATCATACACAACACACATACTACATACATACACACGGGCACATACACATTTACACTGACACCACGCCACGGAATCGAACCTGGTGCGCTCTGGTGTCTACGCGCGCCATATCACCAGCCGTGGCCAGCGGCTCGCTGAACCGGTCGCGGGCGCCTCGTCTCCCGCACCGCGCCCCGCTTCACGGGCAGCGCGCGCGCGCCGCCAGTTCGTCGGCGGACGCGCCAGTCGGCCTTCCATGCACACCGCGCTCATACGTGTCGCTCGATTGCCCGTCTACCCCGCGCTCATCTAGTGCTTACGCTGAGACCTAACTCGCTGTGCCTTGTGTTCTATGCTTGCACTATCTATCACTCTTCTCTCCTTCTTTGTTTTATGGATGTTTCTTTCGTGTGTGCTTTCCTGTGTAGTTTAAACTGTACTTTTCTGTTTCTTGCGTGTCTTTGTGCAATAAACTTTTAACTTTTAATTTGGAGTTAACCTTATTGCTCACGCACCGCCTTCTACTCCACCACACGCTATCTACATCCATAACTGGTGACCCGACTTTGAACAGTGGAATAATGAGTGATACTAGTGAATATAGTGACGATGAACATTTCGAGACGTGCCGTAGTGACTCGCCGTTATGCGCCGCCCGGGCGCCCCGCGGCCACGCGCTTACAGCCACGCGGCGCGCACGCGCTCGTCGCGCACCTACTTGCCGCGCAATGGCGCAGCACGCGCTTTGCGGCGCGACCTCCGCCGCAGCACCATCAGCATCAACAACAGCAACAGCAGCAACCAGCACCAGCGCGTCCCTACGAGTGCCACCATTTGATCTGGAGGATCCAGAGCTTTGGTTCGCGCTCCTCGAGGCCCAATTTGCATCATATAATATTACCACGGACTCTCAAAGGTACAATTATGTATTAACCAACCTTACGATGGACCAAGCGAGAACCGTGCGGGACACAATTGTTAACCCTCCGGTGCAAAATCGATACGAGCACATCAGGGCTGAACTAATCAGCCGACGCACCGCCTCTCACGCGCAGAGGATCGAGGCTATCCTCACCAATGAGGCTATCGGTACCCAGACGCCGTCACAGTTCCTGCGGCGCCTGCAGGACCTGGCGGGCCCCTCCGTTCCCACGCATCTCATCCGCACCATCTGGTGCAGCCGCCTACCGCATGCCGTGCAGGCAGTGTTGTCATCATTGCCCACCGACACGCTTGAGCAGCTGGGTGACATGGCGGACCGCCTGCAGGAAATCTCTGCTTCCTGCCCGGTCGCCCCGCCCGCTGCTCCGCTCCCGGACAACGTCGCCACGCAGGTCAATGAGCTGGCCAGCATAGTCCAGCACCTGGCGCGTGAGGTGGATCGACACACCAGTGCTCCGCGCCAGGCCACCGCCAGTTCTACGCACCGTCACCAGCGACTACCGCGACGCGCGGCGCCGGTGACAACCAGTGCTCCGCGTCAGCCGTCGCCACAATGCACGCGCCATGCGCGCGTTGAGGCCACTCCCGCCGTGCAACAACAGCCAGCGGTGATGGCCACGGCTGAGTGCAGCACCACAGCGGGACGCGTATTTGTGACCGACCGTAACTCGCGAGTGCAATTTTTAATTGACACGGGTAGTGATTTGTGCGTGTACCCTATTTCTGCGCTAAAAGACCGACGACCAATGTCGAATTTTAAATTGTGCGCAGCTAACGGCTCGAATATCAACACATATGGTTATGTCGATTTAAAATTAAATTTAGGATTAAGACGCGACTTCACATGGCGCTTCACGGTTGCGGACGTCACCAAAGCAATAATTGGAGTCGATTTTTTAAGTTTTTATAATTTAATAGTGGACGTCCGCAACCACCGCCTCGTAGATAATACGACAACTTTGTCCACGAATGCCTGTACTGCAAAAACTAATATTTGTTCCGTTAAGGTAGCGACGGGCGACACGAGGTACCACGCGCTACTTAGTAAGTTCCCGGAATTAACGCGCCCTTCCGGCACACCGAGGACACCAAAGCACACCACGGTTCACCACATCCGCACCACACCCGGCCCACCCGTCTCTTGCTCACCACGTCGGCTCGCCGCCGACAAATTAAAGATAGCTAGGACGGAATTCGAACTCATGCTCTCTAACGGCACTGCACGTCCTTCCGAGAGCCCGTGGGCTTCGCCGCTGCACCTTGCTCCCAAAAAGGATAACGGTTGGCGGCCGTGTGGTGACTACCGCATGTTGAACGCGCGGACGGTCCCCGACCGTTATCCAATTCGACACATCCACGACTTTGCCCATAATATAGCTGGTAACAAAGTCTTTAGCACCATCGACCTGGTTAAAGCCTACAACCAAATCCCGGTCTACGAGGAGGACATCGCGAAAACAGCCATAACAACACCCTTTGGTCTGTTTGAGTTCCCTTATATGACTTTTGGTCTCCGCAACGCAGGGCAGACATTCCAGAGGTTCGTGGATGAGATGACGCGCGGTCTAGATTTTTGTTACGCCTATCTAGACGACTTCCTTGTATTTTCTAAGAACGAAGCCGAGCATGAAGAGCACCTGCGTTTACTCTTCACTCGAATGCAGGAATACGGCATGTTAATCAACACCGTGAAATGTTTTTTTGGTGCCCCAGAGGTCACATTCCTGGGCTATCGCATCTCAGAAGATGGCACGAAACCTCTGGAAGCCAAAGTACAGGCTATAAGGGAATTCCCCCCACCCAAGACCGTTAAGCAGCTGCGCCGTTTCTTGGGTATGGTAAATTTTTACAGGCGCTTCCTGCCTCACGCAGCAACTATTCAGGCCCCACTGAACGCCCTGCTTACGGGCTCGGTAAAGGGGTCGCAGCCGGTACATCTTACTGGTGACTCTCTTTCAGCTTTCGACCACTGTAAGGAGAGTCTTGCGAACGCTGCGCTATTGGCACACCCGGACTGCGATGCCCCATTAAGCTTAGTCACCGATGCGTCCGATGTAGCAATGGGTGCCGTAGTACAGCAACTCAAAAATGGTAAGTGGCAGCCACTTGCGTTCTTCTCGCGCAATTTAACACCAGCGCAGCAGAAGTACTCACCCTACGATCGCGAACTACTCGCGATCTACGACAGCATCAAATACTTCCGGCACTTGCTGGAAGCACGCGTCTTTGCAGTCTACACTGACCACAAGCCGCTCAGTTTCGCTTTCCATGAACGGAAAGCCAACTGTTCGCCTCGTCAGTTCCGCCACCTTGATTTCATCTCGCAGTTCACGACCGACATCCGTCACATCTCCGGTAAGGATAATGTGGTGGCGGACACATTATCTCGCGTCGATGAACTGCAGCTGCCAGTCGACTTCGATACACTCGCGGAGTCACAAGCAGTGGACCAGGAGCTTCTTCAGTATCTCAGCGGAGAAACATCACTTCGCCTGAAGAAGCTCACCATCCCTGGCAGCACTAGGGAAATTTATTGTGACGTCAGCACACCATCAGCACGACCTTTTGTACCACTGTCACTACGTAAGCCGTTATTCGACAGTCTTCATGGTCTCAGCCACCCAGGTCCCAAGGCCACCGCCCAACTGGTGGCCGAGCGCTTCGTCTGGCCTGGGATGCGCAAAGACTGTCGAGAGTGGTCACAAAAGTGCCTAGCGTGTCAGCGCGCCAAGGTGAGTCGCCACGTGTCAGCGCCGTTGGGCACGTTCGACCTACCTCGCGCTCGATTCGCATTTATCCACGTGGACATTATAGGGCCCCTACCAACATCTCAGGGGTACCGCTACTGCTTGACCGCAGTGGACCGTTTTACGCGCTGGCCGGAAGTAACACCTATGGTAGACATCACCGCGGAATCGGTCGGTAATGCGTTGTTATCGTGGATATCCAGGTTTGGATGTCCAGCCGATATCGTTACCGACCGTGGGCGGCAGTTCGAATCCACGCTCTTCCAGTACCTTGGAAGAATGATCGGATTCAAGCACCGCCGCACCACCGCCTACCATCCGGCCTGCAACGGCATGGTCGAGCGATTTCATCGCCAACTCAAAGCAGCGATAATGTGCCACGCGGATAGCAACTGGGTCGAGGCCTTGCCCTTTGTGCTCTTAGGCATTAGGTCTTCATTCAAAGAGGACCTTCAGTCCTCTTCCGCCGAGCTGGTCTACGGTGAGCCACTCCGTCTGCCGGGAGAATTCTTCCAGGCGACCGCTCCCGAGACCACCGACCTCTCGGATTTCACCACCCGCCTAAGACACATAGCGGCAAAAATCCGACCCACACCTGCTGCACGTCACACAACAAATAAATCCTTTGTTCAGAAGGAGCTCCATTCAGCGAGCCACGTCTTTTTACGAGACGACTCGACCCGAGGTTCCTTAACACCACCTTACACAGGTCCTCACAAAGTGGTCGAACGTAGGGACAAGACTTTCCGCATACTGGTTAGGGGCAGGGAGGTCACAGTAACGATAGACCGACTTAAACCGGCCTACCTACTCGTAGACCCATCCCCCACCAACAATCCCATCCCTACTCCTAGACTCCCTCCGACACCAGCGCCCACTCCTACACCAACGCCCGCTCCCTCACCCGATCCTCCGCCCGCACGGTTGAAGTCCACAGTTCCGGAAGGCGGCAAAACCACACGATCTGGCCGCCGAGTTCGTTTTCCGGACTACTATCGACCGTAGACCCGGTCTCTGGGGGGGAGTGATGTGGGCACCTCCGTCCCACATTCGCATTATGTATATGTAGTCTATTATAATTATACCTCACACATACACACATACTCACACTTATGTAATATATTAAGTATATCATATATATCATACACAACACACATACTACATACATACACACGGGCACATACACATTTACACTGACACCACGCCACGGAATCGAACCTGGTGCGCTCTGGTGTCTACGCGCGCCATATCACCAGCCGTGGCCAGCGGCTCGCTGAACCGGTCGCGGGCGCCTCGTCTCCCGCACCGCGCCCCGCTTCACGGGCAGCGCGCGCGCGCCGCCAGTTCGTCGGCGGACGCGCCAGTCGGCCTTCCATGCACACCGCGCTCATACGTGTCGCTCGATTGCCCGTCTACCCCGCGCTCATCTAGTGCTTACGCTGAGACCTAACTCGCTGTGCCTTGTGTTCTATGCTTGCACTATCTATCACTCTTCTCTCCTTCTTTGTTTTATGGATGTTTCTTTCGTGTGTGCTTTCCTGTGTAGTTTAAACTGTACTTTTCTGTTTCTTGCGTGTCTTTGTGCAATAAACTTTTAACTTTTAATTTGGAGTTAACCTTATTGCTCACGCACCGCCTTCTACTCCACCACACGCTATACATTCCCATAGCAATAATAGCTTAATGTGCATGATCGTGATATGAACGTCCCTGTTGTGCCTATGCTAAATACCGAAGAGTAAATAAGACAGCCACATATAACTCGTCTGAAATATCTGTGGACCTCGCTGGAATTCGATGCCGCTCCCGCTTCCTCGGACCTCACCCTGTTTTCGCCTATCCAGTACCGTTGCCAAAACAAGCGCCGACGCACGTGTATTATTCTTGCTTCATAATCGCATTATTGTTTATTGTTTCTTGTTGTTTATTTTTTCTTGCTGTTCATTATTATTTAGTGTTGTAAGAAGGGTAGGACGATACATAGTGCAGAGCGGAATTTAGTGCTCAAAGTGATCCAATTCTTTGAAAATGAAAAAAACACGGCTCTTTCACTACGGAACCCTATAAAGTACAGATTGATCTAAAAGTTGTATAAAAGTGCAAAAAAGTAGATACACACAAATCAAAATAATATTTTTAATCTTTACATCTCGATTTTTTTGTTATCTCTCCAGTTTGCATGACGTCAATGAGCCAGGTTCACAGATATTTCGGACGAGTTATGCTATGATTGTACTGTCGCTCCCTCGAAGAACTTCGTTCCATCCGGGTGTCCTTCTATACCAGCACACGCGAACATTGGCGTATCCAGATTCTGACCAAGTAGGAAACTTCTCAAATTTCCTAGAATCTTCATCAATAAACGATGGCATGTACTGGTAAGCGGCAATTCGGTGCCGCGAGTGTGCTACGAGAGCTCGTGGCAGGAGTAATATACATAATAATCATGAAAGGCCTGTTAGTTGCGTCGTACAGTAGTATGGAGGTATGGAGTTCGTGGGCGAAAAGTGTTGTGTGGGAGTGCTGAAGTTATGAGTGTGTGAGGACGGAGCGCGCAGGAACAAAATGAAACCAACTGGTAATGTATAGATCTAGTTTATTAGCACGACTACAGTGCGGCGACAAGTTGCAAACTGCGAAGCTACAATAAATACAATAACACGCCACTACAGTACAGTACCGGCTGCTCGCGGGCCCCGCGGGACCCGCGGGGCCCACGAGGTTGTACACCGTTACGATTAACAAATATACAGTGAGCAAAAGTGATAGGGAAACCTTCTGTATTGTTTAATATTACAGAATGTTAATGTTTGTACCAAGTTTATGCTGGCACAACAATTCTGTAGTATTAAATATTATTGCAGGTGTCCTGCACGCCCGACTCTTTTGCTGACTGTACACCTTCACGAATTCTTCTTTAGAGTAAAGTTATTATTTTGATTACGTTTAAAAATTTAAATGTAAAAGACAGAACGTCCGTTATCTTATTTGATAGTTTCTACATTCACAATTATTGGTATCCACCCGATCGAGAGATATTAATAAAATAATCACACTTTGTACACTATATACAAACATTTATGTACATAATAATTATTAATGTAATAAACTATTAATATACGTGGATTATTATTTAAATAATTGGCGCAGTGATCGTGAAGTACGGTAGACAGAGATGGGTCTGCTGCGACAGTGATACAGACATGTTCTGCATAATATTTACATTAAACTTATAAAATTAATCTATTATTATCTAGAAGTCATTATTATAGATTAAACTTTATATTATTGTTCATAATTTCCTTAACTATAGCACACTATATGCCTACCTATCGAACGACTGGGATCGGTCACTCTTTATACGAATGAACTTTACATAATATGATTTAAATAATTATTGTGGCCTGCGTAAACGCGTATTAAGATATAAATAACAGCTGTTGCCCGCAGCTTCGCATACGGAAATTATGTTTTACAAATTTATACCTCTTTCAGAAGAAAATTTAAAAAACGCTGAATTTATATTGAAGTACTTATATTTAGTAATTTATATACTGAAGCCCACGATAAAATCACAAAAGATTCTTCCAGGAGCGCGTTTTGAAAAATCTATACTATAATAAAACTCAAAGGGCAAATTTTCTGTACATTGAATATTTTTTTTAAATTTCGATAAGGGGGCACTTCAAAAACGTGTTAGAGCACAAAAATATTTTTTTTAGAATTATTGTCTGTCTGTCTGTCTGTCTATCTGTTTGTCTGTCCGGGCATCACATGAAAACCCTTGAACGGATTTCAATGAAAATCGGTAAAGTTATTACTAATACTCCCGGTCATATTTTAGGATACTTTTCATCCCGCAAAATTAAAAGGTTTCCCCGAGAAACGGGATGAAAGTTTGTATGGAATATTTAAAAAAAATCAACCGATTTGCTTCAGATTTACAACAAATATTTCTTGCTTAAATTGATGGAACATCTATTTTTCAGTTTTTCAAAATTATGCAAAAAAAGAAAAAATACAAATTAATGTGAATATTGCTTATTTTTCAAAACGCGCTCCTGGAAGAATCCTTTGTGATTTTATCGTGGGCTTCAGTATATAAATTACTAAATATAAGTACTTCAATATCAATTCAGCGTTTTATAAATTTTCTTCTAAAAGGGGCATAAATTTGTAAAACATAATTTCCGTATGCGAAGCTGCGGGCAACAGCTAGTAAGCAATATTATTCACATTAATTTGTATTTTTTCTTTTTTTTTGCAAAATTTTGAAAAACTGAAAAATAGATGTTCCAAACAATTTAAACAAGAAACATTTGTTGCAAATCTGAAGCAAATCGGTTGATTTTTTTTTAATATTCCATACAAACTTTCATCCCGTTTCCCGGGGAAACCTTTTAATTTTCCGGGATGAAAAGTATCCTAAAATATGACCCGGAGTATTAGTAATAACCGTTCAAGGATTTTCATGTGATGCCCGGTCAGACAAACAGACAGACAGACAATAATTCTAAAAAAAATATTTTTGTGCTCTAACACGTTATTGAAGTGCCTTCTAATCGAAATTTAAAAAAAAATATTCAGAGTACAGAAAATTTGCCCTTTGAGTTTTATTATACATAGTATAGATAGTAAAATAAATAATAAACGCTAACACACTCACACCCCTACTAGACTAGGCTACAGGGTCGTCAAATCGAACTATGGAACTCAAGTCAAGAATAACATTGGTTTTATCACAACTTGATCGACACTGATCAGTAACAATACCACAGCTTGAGAACGATTACAGATCTTAGCGCCAGAACAACCTGTCTTCAGACACAGTACACATTGTGCAAAGAAGAGTCTTTGCACAATGTTTTCCAACGAAGTTATTCAAGTAAAGTACTCACAGATTTGAATGTGTACCTGTAGAGTGACCATGATTTACAAAACTACATAATCTCCGCGATGAGTTAACTTTAAAATCATTTATAAAACTTTAATCCTGTTACTTTGTCTCTATCCAATATACTTAAAACTTGTATTTTTTTATTCGAAGATAAAACCTTATTTTTATTGAAAAATTAATACCTACGTCTCCAAGTAATAAATACACAGCTCAACAGATGATATTCTTAAATGCAAATGACTACTGTACTTACTACCTTACCGCCTAACAATATAACACAAAAATCGTCTGCCCTGATGGATGTGATCACCAGAGTTGTCTTATACCAGCTTACGAGTGGTCACTGGTGTAAGTCAACCATCCAGCGAGCTCGAACACCTGACGAGAGCTCAGCTCACACTGGTCGCCCTGGCCGGTCGTCGTCGGCGAGCGTGCGGGCGAGCGGTGCAGAGGGCGCTGGCTACGTGTGGACGCGGCTGTAGCGGTCGTGCAGCGCGGGGGAGCGCGCGGGGGAGGGGGAGGGGGAGCGCGGCGCGGGCGATAGCGGCGCCGCTGGCGGCAGCGCTAGCACGTACCTAAGGAGACATACAGGTTAGTGACGTGTTTCAGTGAGAAGATCTGGACCCTTGCGATGCTTGCTAACCAACGGTACACACAATGGTCCTTGTAGGCCTAGCAGTTCATCGAAAGCGAAGCGCTCAGAGCCCGTCGGCTTGTGTCGATCCTAGGTGATAGTCAAAGTGAAGTTTGAACGTTTCCGTGCTTCGCAGGGCATGTAAATCTGTAGATCGCGGTTTTTATCGTTAGATAACAGTCATTAAGCCATGTCAGAGAAGCTTCCGATACTTGAGTTGGCTACTGACTCCTCCACCAATCCACACTGGAGCAACGTGGTAGAGTATGCTCTAGGCCTCCTCAAGAGGAGAGACGTGGCTGGCTGAGTGGGCCATTACAGGATTGAAGCCAGCCAACCAGTAATTCATTTTAGTTACGTGTGGCGAGAGCATCGCTTGCACGGCTGGCTAAGAATGTCCGTCCGTTTGTCCGTAAGTCTGTCCGTCTGTCTGAAGCAAAGCGCCGAGACCCTTAGTGCTGGAAAGCTGTAATTTGGCATGGATTACATGGAATACATATTTATTAAAACTTCAGAATTTTTCAGGGTACCTCCCCTACAGGCAACGTGAGGATGATTTTTTTATTCGTCGCCTACCCTATAGTGTGGGATATCGTTAAGAAGGTCTCCCAAAAGTATTGTGGGTCTTCTAAAACCATTTTCGGAATTAGGGATCCGTTTGCGAAATATTTGGTTTTATAGTGCTAATTTTTGTTAGAGTCAAGTATCCCTCCCTGTTGGCTAAACGGTTGGAGTCGGACAGGTGAAAAAATTTTCAAAAATAGGTTATGTGATGAATTTACAAGGAAAACTATCACGCCTGTTAGCATATATAAATATAAATATACAGAACACCTGTAGTGTAGAGCAGTTTACAAGCAGTCAGTAAAACCAATAACGTCATGGTTCACGTTTAAGTTTAGAGGTTAGCTAGTAAATTAAGATATCACCCTAAAGTAATAATAACAATAATGTTAATTTATCTTCACAAATTACATAAATCATCACATGAAAATTTTCCAAAAAGGTCCATAGATTAGTAATTTGTCGGAGATCTGGTGCCTAAACTAAGCAGAAGCCTGTAATATAGATCACCAGGCCCTTCCTTACAATATGCAAGTGGTCATAGATTAGACGTTATACAGTATAGATCCACTGAGAAATTTCTCTTTCTTCTAATTAAAGTAGGTTCGTAAAATTGCTACGGGACCACAGAAATTGCTAACCTCTCGGGACTGGTCCTGCTAGAAACTGGAGACGTGGTCAATACAACGTGTGTTGTGTGTATTACCTGTGTAACAGCGCCCTGAAAGCGGCAGCGGGCGGCGCGTCGTGCCACAGCGGCGCCGGCGCCAATGCGCCCACGGAGCCCACGCCCACGCCCACGCCGCCCAGCGCGCCCAGGCCCAGCGCCCACCACTCGCCGCCGCCCACCGCGCTGCCGCCCCACTCGCCCACACCTGCACGATGAAGGTTATATTCAGTAATTGAAGACCCGTGTGGTCTCGTCCACGTTGTCCTCGTGTGTAGTTCAATACATGTACGACTTAAACAATGGTAGTGAGGAGCTGTGAGTGTGAAGCGTTATTCGAGAAAAAACAGTATGATCATGCACTTTCATATTTTCCATGCATATTTGCATCCACCAACGTGCTCGTGTGATTTTGCTGTCAGACAGTGAGAGACACTGACCCCAAGTGTTCAGAAATGCCACTTACATTGGACACCATGATTTTAATGACACCAAGTTCTCGCCATTGTGAGAGCTAAGTTTTGTTACCACCAACAAGCAACGCTCTGACGGGCTCAAGGTGTGGTGTGGCGAGGGGAGTGGGTGGTGGGGGGTGGGGGGGTGAGCCACCACCAAACAACACAGTCCTTGTTCCACCACACACCTGCCGCCGTCGCCCGTGTGTTTACACTGAGGGCAGCCCCGATACCAACACTACTATTATCGTATCATCATTTGTTTGGATACGATTTATGTCATTGTGATAGTTATTTTTCCCTCCTAGTTATAAATTACATAGCATACTTTTAAGGCAAATGAAAATAATTGCTACACGTGGCACTGCATAGTCTTATCTCTCTAACAGATAACAATAAAGTCTTAACTAATTTCAATAAAATTCATAATGTACAAGAGGAACTTGGGTGATTGGAACTCCAATCTAAATTTAGAAAATGTCTGGTTGGCGTCCCTCAGGGAGGTATATTAGGTCCATTATTCTTTTAAATATACATCAACGAGATACCTAACAAAACAAAACACCTATGCGTTATGTTTGCAGATGATGCTACCATCCTATTTTCCAAAAATGGACTACTGCAAGATGGTTACGAAAATTAAATAAAAAGAACACTTCATACACTTAATCGTTTGCTAGATACAATTACCCTTAAAGTAAATCTGTCAAAAACTAAAATAATGCAATTTAGGAACTCTAAACAGAACATATTATCAACATCCATACATAGAGAAAATTAATACTAAAATATCAAGCTCTTATTTTGCCCTATCTGTATTCGTTGGCTCCTCGACAGTCATTGTCATAAGCATAAATTTTAAAATTTTAAAATTTACATGCTTATGAGAATTAAAATGCCTAATTTAAAATGCCTAAAATCTCACCCTTTGTAAATAGTATGCCCGATAAGGGTAGACTGTTAATACTCACCCATCTGATTTTAACACCAACGTTTAAAATGTAAACAGTCTCATAATAAATGTTTTCTATTCTATTATTTAAAGTTCCTTGTTGAACTGTTATCAAGACTAAAAGAACGAAAACGTTTAGTCCATCTGTAAGTTAAGCGACCCAATGTGTAACATAAATCAAATTTGTTACATAAATCGAATCTGAACTGATTATTGTGAATAACAATACGAGTAACAATATAATTACGTATGTTCATAAATATTGAGGAACATAAAGCTGGTGGAGTCAGGCTTCCTAGAGTTGGGCTGTCTGTCTCTCTATGGTCTATGGGATCAGACAAGTTGTAAGTAAGTATTCTATTGTCGTCATTAGTCATTCATCGTGTACCCGGCAGCCACCAGCCGCCACCGACCTGCTGTGTGTTCCCAATATTTCCAATAACATGATGTTTATTCATTTATCACGGTGCCGTGGTGCTGTAGGATGGTGTGACGTCACGCGCTTATTATATTCGCATCAGCGCTAACGACCCCACCCCCTCCCTGCCCCTCCCTCCCCTCCGCTATCGTTTACAGTAATCCCTTATCTATTAACTGATCGTTTACAATCGCTTTTTATTGTCACCTTTAATTTTGATGTTGTTTGATTTACGGCTCGCGGTGAAATCGACGGGGAAATTAGCTTGACACGAACACAGGTTGTTTGTTTTTGTGTGGAAAGCTTTTGAGATATGGTTTTCCTCTAGTGCTGGGCACACACCAACCGTGGACCAACTAACGTCGACGAACGTGCAGTATCACCATAGATAATACCACACTGTTAACATTAAATATACTTGTATATACTTCGAATATGATATTATAATTTATTGATAATTCCTTATTCTCATGATAATAACAATTCCTTTACCGCAGTGCAAATGGTCTCAGTCGGTCTGCATAATTTTGTCGATAGAAATGTGATATGTGATAAGTGAACGCTCTGTAATATTGTTACGATTATGAGTATGTGATTGGCACCCCGTGTGCTGTGAGCCGAGGGGGCCGGGTACGATTACGATACAAATCGAAAGCAAATTATTTCCCGTTTTGACAGCGTTAACGTGTCACCCGCGATACCGATCGGTAATTATCTACAGCCGGCCAGTACAGCTTACTACACAACTAACACAACACAACCTCACTCGAACACCTCCTAAATTAATTATGCAAAGCCGTTTTACCTTTTGTATGTTACAAAAGAATTATAAATAAAACATTTGTAATGAATTTCAAGTAACTCCCCCAGAATAATTTAGAAAGCGCAGCAGCATTTAGAAAGCGAAAGCCGAAAATACATAACAATATCTGCATGCTCTATACACGGTGTTCCCGCGCTATCGCATATTGCCAAAGTTCGCCATGTGAGCGTGACAATCATAGTTCGCACGATGAAACAAGTGAAGGAATGTCCAATCAACGGACGTCATGTTAGGTATTTGCTTGTCGTTTTCGTCGATAAATACAACTAAAGCTTAGTTGTTACTGAACCTCGTGCCGCATGATCTCGTGCTCTCATGTGTCTCGTGCCACTCGGGTATAGATTAATAATCTGAAAGTATGTATGAATGTCTGATAGTCTTTCACGCAAGTCTGTCCGGGACATGATCTGGAATAACATAGCATACGGGGTGCTTGTTGTCCCGTAGCAACGCGGGCGGCCGCGGCGCCGCGCGGAGAGCGCTACAATTGTTCATTTACGTGTTGTGTGGTTGATATCTCGTGATCTGTGGTGGTGGTGCTGCCGGTGGGGTGGTGGGGTGGTGGGGTGGTGGGGTGGTATGCAGTGGTACGTACCATGGTCGTGGTGCAGGAAGGGCGCGTGGTCACGGCCGAGCGCTTTCTCACGCTTGCGCCACTTCGCGCGTCGATTCTGGAACCACACCTGGACACAAAATATTCATCTTTAAACATTAAGTAATTAAACTAAAATAACCGATAGTAAATTACATATTTTTGACGTAAATAGTCTACAAGAGAGTAGCTGCGCTGATGGTAAGTGGTCACGGTCATCCATTGCCATTAAGTTATCACTCATCACCAAAGCGTTGCAGGTCAAGAAAGAAGAGAGAAAACATAATGAAAGTACTGGCGGTCGACTCTCCCCGACCCGACTGAGCCGGGACGTGACGGGACTCGAACGGGAACCTGGCGGCTGACTCAAGTGACAGTGTAGCTACTAGCTTCAGGCAGGCTTCATGGAAGCTGTACAATCTTGTGGATTATTATATCCGTCAGAAACATTGGAATATTGATCAGTGATGCAGTGCGTTTGCACTTGCTATTGTATTGTGCTATCGCTATGTCATGAAGTGTTGTTGACAATTTCGTGTTAAAAAAAAGCAAAAGTTAATTCGAGACATTTCTGTAACCGAGGTGGACGGAGAGGCGAGGCAGGTGGCGAGGTAGGTGGCGAGGCAGCGAGGCAGCGAGGCAGCGAGGCAGCGCGCGCGTCTCCGCCCGCGGTGGCACTTTTAATTTTTTTATCGCGTAATCGACGGCAATTTGTCGCCTCTCCACTACAATGGCGCCGTAATGAAAAGCAATTACGCATACGTGGTTTGCGCGCTCGCCGCCCCGCAGGCCAATGTAGACTCTATCTCCCCTGGCGTAGCGTCGCATTTCGCCCGCGGGCTCGGAGAATAGAAACAAATTGAGATAGTCGAGCCGCATTGCGCTAATAAAAAGACATTGTAGGAGAAGGCGAAAATGGCGTAATTTCATAATTCTCAAATGAGTCCATTTCGCGCACAAAGAGTGCTCAATTGGCCGATGAATTAAACGTCTACAATTTGCCGATCGGAAGCTCTCGACGAGGCGTATCTGAGCACATTGCAGTAAGTGGCGACTGGCGAGGCAAGGCTCTCGGTGTGTTCATTATGATCTGTAAACCGATGGCTTAAATTACTTATTGCCCATTAAATTGATCATTTTAGTATAGCATACACTTTTCTTTTCGTAAAATAGCTTGTCCTAATTACATTCAGTTTTACATTCTAATTACAATCAGTTTTGAGCAAATGTGTGTATTGCGCGTTGCTTACCTGCCTTATCTGCCTAATACGAATCAGGTATACTTATAGGTAGTTTTTGTAATTGTAAAGCTAAAATTCTAAATCATTTCTTCACATGATCAATTTTAGGAACGAATCCCCATGATTGAAGAAAACCCATCGAATCCAATTATTTCGTCAATCAAATTAATGACTGCGGGAGTTCCTTAAACAATAGCAGAGAGCCGAGTAACTACCCGCGGTGAGTGTCGGCCGTCGAGTGTCCGCTACAACGAGCGATCACTCGAGATCTTTATTAAAACCTCAATAGCATTCTAAACTCCAACTTCAAGTAATCACCACGTCGTTTAAAATACTATCTTTAGGTCCCGTAATAAAGTTGATTCTAATTCGATCGGTGGGTAGTTGAAGTGCGCGCGGGTCGTTTGTCGGCGAGCGCCATCTATGAAGTGGATTAAAAGCAATTTGCAGTCGCTGAGAGCGCGCCGCGTGGAGTGGACGCGTGCCGGCGGGAGCTGTTCATTTGCATTGATATCACATGAAATTAATTTGCAGAAATAAACAATTAGTCTACAGTGGTCATTCATTGGTACAGGTAAAACACACTAAAACATTAATACAGCTTTAAGATGGCTCGCAAGGTTTTTTTTTTTTAATTACAAATTGATTTATTAAGCAACAAATCAAAGAAAACCCATCGAATTAATTAATTATTGATTTATTTATTTATTTCTGAAGGGTCAAAGGATTTTTTAACTTAGTATTATTAGTCTATCAGCGAATTTACAATTTCAGTTTGTAGCCAAAGATATTCTGTGTATTAAAATATACACGAGTGAGTAGGTATAGTTTAATTATTCAATTTTGTGAGGTTAGAATCCTAAACCAACAGAATATTAAACTTACCGGAATTTAAGTAGGTAGGTACTAGCTTTTCCTGTGAAGCAAAACTAAATAAAAATATGTCGCTATGAAAGTATCACTTGTATCGTAGCGATATAATATTACTTATTTCACGATGATAAAACATCGTTTCAGCTGATGAACACCTCGGACAAAGATTCACGAACGAAGCGAATGATAAATAAATTTAGAATCTTAACTAATTGTGCGCGCTGATCCAGTCGAGGCATTTAAATCTCAACCGTTTTCCGTTTAGGGTCTTCCAATGACGAATCCATATTAGCTTCAAATCGTTTTCTCAACGATGCGATCATTATCGAGACGATCCGTGTGTGCGCCCCCTGCGGCCCTCCGAGCGCAAATCGCTCTCAATTACCTAGTCGATTGCCCGTATTGTCCCCGTTGTCCCAGCCGGTGCAGCCGTCCCCTCCTCCCAAACATCGTAATGCCCACTTGGCCACTCGGCGCGCAAAGCTGCATCGATCATCGACGAGCAAAGGGCAAACAATTGGGCGTCGAGATACAAGCCTGGAGTTGTGCGACACGACACGTCACGGTACGGCACGACATGTTTCTGCATCCGATATCGGTGTTTACAAATGTGTTTTGGGGTCAAGCGTTGTTAAAAGTAAGTGGTTTTTAAGTTAGAGCTATCGCAGGATGCCTTATGTGAAACCCTGAAACTGTTTTGTATGAAAGGATGAACTGTCAACTGATAAATAATATGACATGATTAAAAATACAGCAACATGTTTAAAATTTACTAAAAGTTCTCTGTAGCTCTTCCAAACGGTTTCTAGAACACGCTAATAAAACGCGTATGATAAGCTCTGTAATTAAACACAATACTTACTAATCCGTATACCTCCATCTAATACGAGTATAATGACGATTGTTAAAAAAGAAAACAAAATTCAAAACGCCAGCAGCATGTACACAAGTGATAAAAAGATCGACAGAAATGTTCGTGACGTCATTAGCGTATAGCTGAGCGGCAATTTGCTGCATAAGCTCCACGAGACAACTCCCCCCAGCAGAACGGAGCGAGTGTCGAGAGCGAACAGAGCGAGGCAAAGCATCACGTCTCCACTCCACCCGTGAATGAGATTCATCAACCTCACACTGCTAATTGTGGAAACCTAAGTGATTTAGACCAAAAACCACGGCCGGAGACAATGGCGGTCAAATTTTAATCAGACTGCTGTGAATGCGCCGTAACGAACCTGCAGCTGCCGGCGAGGATTTGCAGCTCCTGCGACCTCCTCCCTCCCTCCCCCGCCCTCCCCTCCCTCTCCCGCCCTCCCGTTCCGAGTAATTAAAGCGAGAAATGTTACTCAATCAACCGCAATCCACCGCATCAGGAAACGTCGCGAGGCAAATTCGTGCTATTAGAGCGAAATGCAAGTTTAATGAGAGGCTATTTCGGATGGAGGAGTCGCGACTCGTACAATGCGGATCGTGACGTCACAGGCGCTGCGCCCGTGTGCGTGCGGCGCGGGTGTGTGCGTGTAAACATTAGCGCATTCGAGGCGAGAGTTTAATTGGACGCGAATTAGCGCCCATTGTCCCGCCCCGCGCCCCGCGCCCCTCGCCCCGCCACCCCCGCCCGCCGCGGGAACAACTTTATACTCGGATTGAATTAATTGTGCTCTTCAGAACTTCATAATACCGCGGCCGTGGAGCTGAACCGCTCAATGCAACATTCTCTGCTGCCACCGACTGCGGCGCCGAGCTTTGTTTTCACTTTACTACCTATTTAAAACGTGCGATTCATCTCATTTCAGAAAATGAAGACACTGATTTACATCGGTGTTACTACCGTCGTCATAGCCAGCTGCAAGTGCGGTTCTCACTTGTGGTAGAGCTTCAACCCTGGAAGATGCATTATTCCAAAAGACATGTTACCTACCTATTTAGTTTCAAAAAGATCATTTCGAAACAAGTTAACAAACACGATTCAATGAGCCCGCCTCAATACTGCCAACATTACTCACCGTTTACCTGGCTGTTGTACGTGCCGATGTAATAGTCGAGGTGTGACATCAGGCTAATACTGATTAGCATGTCGCGAAGAGCATGCATCGCTCGGGCGGCAATCGAGGCGCATTGTCGGCGCTGGACAATGCCGCTAATTTTAATTACACGGTGCGCCCGGTAGCCATCCGGTACCGCCCGGTGTCGTCCGGTGCCGTCCGGTGCCTTCCGGTACCGTGCGGCGCGTCCGGAACCGCACAGGTGTCGTTAATGACGATAATAGCGCCGACACCGCCCATTCCGCGCGGTGCTGGTCGCGTGCTACTCTCTGCGGCCAGGAACTAACTGTTAGTACTAATTATTGTTCAGAAGGACGCGCGGTTGCCGGACGATGCGATCAGTTCAGTGGCTTATTAAGGTGCAAGATTCAATTCATTGGCTGACATATAAGCGTCGAGCTGTACTACTCGTATAGATAATGAGAATTTTAGAAAGAAATAAGTTAGAAAATCTTCTCATCTTCAATGAGCAGGAGGAAGAGGATGAGAATCCTTCTTTGAGTTTACCTAGAATCAAAGAAGATAACAGAATAATCGTAAACAGAATAATAAACATTAGAGAATTACATATGTAATTAAGAATACACGAATGAAACAATTAATTACTATACAATGAAATTCGCATCGCATCACACAAAACATTTGACAAAATCAGGACAGTTTTCAATAAACATGACAGCAATGGATTACAGCGAGCAGCGAGCAGCGGGCAGCGGGCAGCGGGCAGCGGGCAGCGGGCAGCGGGCAGCGGGCAGCGAGCAGCGGGCAGCGGGCAGCGGGCAGCGGGCAGCGAGCAGCGGGCAGCGGGCAGCGGGCAGCGGGCAGCGGGCAGCGAGCACCGGGTATCACAGTCAGCGGAGCGAACAATTACTGCCAAGACTGAGTGATAGTGAGTGCAGGATAGAGTAGAACAGGCAGGACCATTTGACGAGCCCCAGCGAGCGACGACGGCACAAATCTTACTAACAGTAGTCTTAGCAGTACATGTCACTACTGTCAGTATACTGTCAGTGTAGTGAGACAAATGTGTCGCACTACTCTGTTTGAGGAGAAACAAAAAACTGCAGTGCAATAATTGTTTCTTCCATTTCCAGAACAAATCCTACTTGGTATCGTTCCGTGTACAATAGCTCTTTCTAATTTACTTATCTGTGCCACTACGAGTAATTTGAAATCAAGGTATAGTTCCACCATCCATAACTATCTTTGATGACTTATGACATCTTTAACGTTTTCTTACGACGGTTTATCGACGGTTACTTCATTTTGTTTTGTGTTAGCATTGGTTTTAATTTATTTAACTTAACGTTTCTCTTTTAACTGTAAATTAATAAAAATTTTTGATGCAAAACTATTTTTCAGACGTACCTAACATCAACAACATTGAATTTATACAGTGTCATCTATTTGATAGAGAGAGATTGACTCTATGACTAAATAAATCAAAGGATTAACTATACTGATTTTTAAATTTGTCTCTGTATTTGTATCGTATAATATACTGTGACACTGGCGCTGGTACCAGCACATCCCCATGATTGTTGCTCACATTGCAGCATTGGCGAGGGGCGACTTAATACGACTCCACTGACAACGGTCCCGCTCGTAAAGACGCATCTCCTGACCCTTACGCGGGTCACAATACAGTTCAAAATTAATTGATTTCCAAGACGTCATCGCTTGCAAACACTATTGTTAACAACTTTATAATCGTCTAATCGTTATTGCAACGGGCTGAATGTCGCCGCGCTGTCACGATCGCTTTGTAATGTCTGTCACAGGATATTTAGTGGGTAATTATTTACGTTGCATATGTTAAAGTTTTATATCAGCAGAGTTGATATGTCACCGACACTGGTCCACAACGGCTCCAGTACGTAGACGCGATTGAATTAAACAGAATGAGGGAACATAAAACTATTTTGTTCTAAGGAATTAAAAAGCTTGATACATGGACACAATGACACTGATTTAAAAAAAAAGTCAGAGTAAAGATTGAATCTGAAGAATGTAATCTGTTTTTTTTTAATATTTATCTCACCTACATTTTACTGTCATTATTTAATAATACGAAAAGTTGAATCATCATCAAATCATTAATTACTTTTACCTGAACAAGTAACTAAATACATTCGTGATAGTTGCACGGAAAATCATCATAATTAAGTCGTACAGCAGCCTAATTCCACGTAGTGTTGCTACAATTAAATTAATTGCAATTAATTGAGTTAAAATTAGTCCATTAGCGTGAGGTAGCTGAGGAGCCCGGGGTGCACGGAGTGCGGCGGGGAGAGCGGGGAGGGGTGGAGGGGGGGTAATGGCTCGGTTATGACGTAATTGCCTCTACTCGCAATTGGCGACGATTCGCCACACAATGGGCAATTAGGCCCCGCGCCACTATGTTGCAATTCCACTGAGAGAATAGTTTAAGGAAGTAAGATGTAACTCGCCGTTTTTAAGTGAAAAACTTCAAGCTATATTTTATGAATGCAATTTTTTTTTAACGTTCAGTTCAAATTTCTTCCCACCTTGCCTGAATACTAAATAATTGTCGTACAACTCAAGACTCTTTCTACTATTTTTTAGTTTTAGGGCGCTAGAGACGATAGAAATTCTACCAGGAATCGAAGAACTTGCTGTTATACTATTATTTTCGGGTGTGAATTGATTGGCATTGTATGTGGCTTCATCCACCTTGTCCGAGACAACCTCGTTTGTTCGAGGTGCATATGCTGAATAAAGAACGAAGCCATAGCGTCATATCCTACTGGGGTCCTTTCTTGTCCTTCGCTGTCAACGAATTGTGATGCGTCTTAACCCGTTAGGATCCGCGTGATCGCGGTACCTTTGAGTTCTAACGTTCTGGAACGTTCTTGGTAACCGACGGGTTAAGGAACCTTGACGACTTACTGTCAGGTGACCTAGCTCCGTGGAACAGTTATACATTACGAGCAATAGATATTCTGGCTCATTACACGATACGTCATAAGGTGACGTTACATCCAACTTGAATCATGCTATAAACATTTTCTACAAATGCTAGCAATCAAACAGTGATATATACAAGTTGATCGTCGTTGGTCGGATCACCGCTGCTGCCTAGGCCTAGTCGCCTAGCGCACGGCAGGAGCTCTACCTTTTAAAGCATCCTCGGCCAGTTACTTGACTACAAGCATGATACCTTGCCTGGTGCATGTCAGGATATCTCTCTTCTATAGTATAAGGCTAATGATGTAAATGTACCTGAACGCGCGCCTCGCTGAGGTCGAGCCGCATGGCGAGCTCCTCGCGCGTGAACACGTCGGGGTACTGCGTCTTGTCGAAGGCGCGCTCCAGCTCGTGCAGCTGGTACGTCGTGAAGGTCGTCCGGCTGCGGCGCACCTGCTTGACACACACACGCAAACACGTTATCGAGGAGATACGTTGTTAGACAGACATGGAACATACGGGTGGGCGTTAACTAAGAGCAACATTGGAGATACATTAACAAACAGCCAGACTGGAACGAAAGGTCCGAAACTAATTTGGAGCATATTTTTCAGACATGAGACAAACGGGTTGACATCAAAGTGGAAAAATGATCAGACATGAAACACATGGGTGGACTGAGAGAATAAGTTTTCCAATTAAACCATTTAATTCCATTCTTCTAAGGTATTCCCGGAGCTCTATGACATGGGGTTCTGCAAAATAGGTGTACCTATAAAGAGTTATTTTTCAAGGCAGGTGTTGCATTGCGAATTCCTCTGCTCATATTCATATCTATATGCGACGGTGACCCCTTAGGCTGAAGGCTATAAAAAATATAAACTTTCTCTACTGCTGAAGCAAGGATCTTCAAGGAAATTGCTAATCAAGGCGAGGCGAAGTGAACAGTCACGTGATGTCATGTGATGCGCATATTATAGCAAATTACCTTGCGCGGACGGCCGGTGTCCAGCGGCTCCAGGTGTTCGCCGTGCTCACTGTGCTCGTGCTCATGCTCGAGCTCGCGCGCGTGCTCGGGCTCCGGCTCGTGCTCGAGCTCCGGCTCGTGCTCCAGATCCAGCTCTGAGTCGGAGTGTGCTGTCTCGCTCTTCAGCTCCACACGATCTGAAACAATGAACTCGTTACGTTTGGCAAAAAAGTGCAGTCGGTATTTTGTTATCTGGGTACTACGCCTATAACTAAATTAGTTTAATTAATCTTCCCCCAAAGAGCGTCGCAAAGGTACATTTAGCGGACTTAATTCTTAATAGCATTCTTTAACAGACAACCTTCAGGATGACAGAGATCATATAAGACATACTTGTTGACCAAGATGTAGAGCTTTGGAGAGTTAAGGATTGGCTCCCCAGGATCTGCTCGATGAAATATTCTTGGTGGGATTTGTAACTTCCGTATTGTATAACGGAGTGTCGAGACCAAACTCGAAATACAACAACGAGAAAGAGCGACAGTTTCAAAATGGAATAATTTGATAGAAGACATCTATTTCTATCCAGATTTAATCCTAAACATCAACTAAACTCACAGCAGGTAAAATGAACTATACCGAATGATAAGTTTAATTTGCAACAGTTACACAGTTTCCACAGACGCTTGTGTTCTATTCTCTGTGCGGGAGCACACTTTCCTATTGATTACTGTACTAGTATGTGCAACAGCAGTGATATCCTAGCGGTTAGAACGTTGGTCTCCCGAACGAAGGGGCCCGAGTTCAAATCCTGGCACGCACCTCTAATTTTCAAATATTATGTGCGTATTAGAAGTTAATTATCACTTGCTTCGGTGAAAGAAAACATCGTGAAGAAACCTGCACACCGGAGAGTTTTCCATGAAGCTCTCAAAGGTGTGTGAAGTCTACCAATCCGCACTTGGCCAGCGTGGTAGACTATGGCCTAATACCCCTCACATTGTGAGAGGAGACCCCGAGCCCAGCGGTGGGACAATTATGGGTTGTTGCTTTTGCTTCGCTTTTATGTGCAACATGGAAATTCTCAACTTTAAAAGTAGCAGAATCATGATTTGAAAATGAAGAACAAATCAGAATGAAGACTGCGTTGAAATCCACATCAGTATCGGTGAATATTACAGACGGAGACGAAGACAGCATATTATAACAGTTCCCTTCACAGTTCGCTAATTTACAAACTAGTTTCCCAAAGACCGACCACTTTCAAATGAACCGTCCTGACTTGACGTCCCAGCTACTCACGAGACGCGAAGGTATCATCGTTTCCCACCGCTGTACCGCCGCGGCGCCGCGCCCGTGACGTCACATCGATCTTTTAATCCGTCGGACGCACTGCCCCCGTCGCTCTTTAAACTCGCTAATTATGCCACACGTGTGTGCCAATTTCAATCCTATCGACATACGCATTAGGTTTGAAACAGCGTGCGCGCGAGCGAGGGGAGCTCGGGGTCGCCTGCGCCGGCAGTGCGCAAACAAAAACTTTTTGTAAAGCACTTAACGTCACTCGACGTTACTCGCACTATTTATTTATAGTAATTCTATTTTTGTTCGGCTTTGTTGCGATTGTAGCGGAACGAGCGGCACAATGCCGCCGGATTACTAAATGCTTATTACATGAGCCGAGGGGATCAAAGGGCGCAGTTCTATATTAATAACTTGTAATACAATTACGCTCGTTCCGAGAACTACCAGCTCCCCACGCTCCCCTCCGAGGCTGGATCACAATATCAACGGCTACCTGTCTTTTGTATGCAATCTCGTATTTGATGATTATGAATAATTGTGATGATCAATTTCGAACCATTATCCGATGAGTTGGCAATAATATTAATTTTAATGGTGTATGCTCAGTGTCATCTCCGCTCGGTATGCATGCGGTATGTCGATCGTCGGTATTCTAACGGCAGAAGTTCGATGTTGCTCAACGTCGTTGCTCAGTACCGACGTCAATACACACGCCGCGTGATGGTCCGTGGTTACCGCGGCTATAAATCTTGCCACTTGCAACCAGAAGGGCTTGTCTGCAACGAGAGGTGGCTGGCTGCCAGTGCTGCCACTCTCCATCTGAAGTTATCCTTCAAGTCGGTCGTCAGATCGGTATTTGCTCTTTCAAAAATTTTGATATTTCTGTTCACTGACCGTGTGTCTACACTTTAAAACGATGTTCATAAATAAACTTAAAAAGTCCATCAATTCGCATTTTCGGTATACGTATTTTTGGAGTTTAACTCTTTTAGAATCGATTTTCATATTTAAAGTCCGGTTTACACGTAATAAGTAGTTAACTAAATTATATGTAAATTAATACCTGTAAGCACTTAAGCAGACAATTTAGTAACTATTCAGTTAAAATTTAGTTAAAATTAACTACTTAACTAGGTACTATATACGTATATATAGGTACTATAAGTATATAGTAATAGTAATATACGTATAGTAATATACATATAAACCGATCATAAGTCCGCGGTATAAAACGTTAACGTTATGCGTTATGTTTGTAATTCGTAGCACATAATCTAGTTGCCATTGGATGGCTGATAAGTAACAACGTCATTGAATGATAATAATAATCTTGGTACATCCTATTCTCATGAAACATCTTCATATGAAACATCATCATCATCATCCGTTGTTACTGATTTGACGATTGCAAACTAGATGGCGTTAAAATCCAGTCGTGCGTCGGAGCTGACACACACAATTTTGACGTAACGACGTCTATAAATCTTCTCTCTCTACGCGAGCGTTTCTGGCGTCGGAGTAAGAGAAAGAAACCGGCAGAATACAAGTTCACATGTGATGTTCCAAAAACTTATACCACGAACAGACGTTGTCACGTTAAATCTCCGTCCGTATACCGACTTTACAGACAACCATTTTTCATTTTAATTTCTTCAACTGTAAACAATTTGATATCATAATTATCATTTACTCATATTTTCCGAATACATATTAGGTACATCACTAATCACTCAGAAATTGAAGCATTAAAATATTCTACATGTATATTATAAAACGTGTGTGTAATCCGGTCAAATTGCCACTTCAGTAGACGCTCGTGGGACGAACCCCATCTCCGACCCTACGGCAATGCAATAGAGTCCAATTTTCCCTGTCACCACCGGTCTGCGTTTTGATCGAGTTATGAGCGTTTTTAAGCGGCTTTCCGATGACGTAAGTATCTCGTTACGTTAAAGTTTGCACGACCGTTAGACAATGTCCTCCAACACGAGGAAATACTAGTACTAGTGTACCGATACCTGCACGAGATTGCTTCCAGTTGCTGTACTTGTTCGGCTTAAATAAGTATCACATGTTACAAGAAAAGAAATGGGTAGGTTGACCGTCAGTTTGTATTATAGTTGCGTGTTAGTAGCGACGCGCTCTCGCATGAGTCTTTTACTCGCTGAAACATATTTTAATGAATTGATATCTGGCAGTCATGTCGTCATGGGCAACTGGACTCGAGAGGACCTCTTGTTGTCAGTCGGTGGCGTGACTGTGGCGCTGTGCGGCAGCCAACCTCTCTCGCTGGCGGACCTCACGCTGCAGCCTGCTGGACGACGGACCCGGTGCCGCAGCAGTGTGTCGAGGCCCCATTCGGAACTGCGACACACACCGAGCGATACACTTCGACCCGCGTGGCGCAACTTCATTCCCGGTGGCGGACATTTGAATGATGACTTTGGATTTCTGTTCTCAGTCTGGGTGTGAGTGTTGTCCGTGGTCCATGGTCCGTGGTCCGCGGTGCCCACGACGCCACGACGGCCACGACACGGGGAGTCCTACACTATATTCACATTCGAATCAGAATTTACATAAGCACTGTGTTGCCTAGCAACCACAAACAAACAGGTGCATGAAACTTTTGGTCGTATAAAGTACGTTTGAACTGAATCTGGAGTTCGCAAGTCGCGTTCCGTTCCACTCTTTATAATTTTATTTTATTTTTAAACATAATATTTATTTTGCAAAAGTTTAAAATAACACGGAATAGTTACGTATAAAATCGATATAGACTGTTTTAAAATACATAAACATAAATATAAAATGTTATTCGGCTTTGTTTAATGAAATTTAACTTATAAATAATTTTATGCTCATGCATATTGAGTGGAATGAAATATCTGTATAATCTGTACAGTGCCATCTCTCAAGAACTTATTTATGACGTGGCGAAAATTGGAACTAATGCCATCCCATTCATAAATTACTACTATGCGCACTATGATTGGTCCAATGCGTCCGGCAGCGCCCTCCTTATAGTCACAGATAAGTTGATTTCACTGTATTTCGAAATATAATACGACCAAGTTGCAAAGCATGTAAGCGCCATTATAGCTGTGAGGTTTTCGTAGTCATTTCTATTTATAGTCATAGGTAGGCCGGCCTCAAAACAATAAGTTTCTACAAAGGTTTGAAGTCGCTTCACGAAATTAAGGATGTGCGAGCGTGAGTTATTCATGACGAAAATTGTTTTAAGATGTTGGTTTTTACGTCGTTTTCTCTTAGTGTGTTGTTGTAATAGGTCAATATTAAAATAATGAAGTTGTCACAAACGTTATAATGATTATTTCGTTCTTTAATAGTTATTTGGTGTGCGAAATACAAATCAGTTTGTGAAAACCCTATAAAGGAATTTTTACGATTTGTTGACAAGTATTCTGATACGAGTTTGACTCAAGTATAGTGTGGACGGTGGGGCCGTGAGTGTGTAGCGTTTTTGAAGTTATACTTCTTATGCGACTTGCAAAAAGGTTGCGTTAAACGTTTGCGCTACCATGGAGGGGGTATGAAAGTACTGGATAGATGGCCCTAGCTTCTTGTTATCTTTACCTCTTTTAAAATTAAATGTTCTTACTTATACAGATCTCACAGAGTCTCAATAGCGTGATTCAGGTTCATGAACAACGCCATCTAGTTTGTACTTGTTTATTTTTATTTAGTACAAAAATAGTTTTGTGAAACATAATTAAAACTGACATACGTTATTAAATTAAATATTTATTTAATTATGTCAAAGAAGTATAACTTCTCACGCGCGTACAAAAATACACGAACCCTTTTTATAATATTTATTTATTTCATTACCAAAAAGTTCTTACTGCTGCTTCAAGTAACGTTTTATGTTTTACAGATTGCAATATTAATGGTTAATGTTTTACCGGCACAAGAGACGAAAAACAGAAAACGTATGAAAACGGGTATAATGTCACTTAAAAATGTTTATCTTATCTATACTAATATATAAAGAGGAAAGATTTGATTTTTTGTTTGCATTGAATAGGCTCCGAAACTACTGAACCGATTTGAAAAATTCTTTCACTGTTGGGAAGCTACACTATCCCCGGGTGACATAGGCTATTTTATATTTCAAAAAAATTAAGGATCCTTAATAAAACTCCAATAATGTAATCCAAGGTGTAAAAAAATAAGTAAACCGAAGCAAAGCGAAGGCAGTTACTCGTCCTAAATAAAATAAAACAGAAATAAACATTTTTAATATTGAAATTTATAAAAAATCTAAATGCAATACAAGAAATGCAACTATCATTGTATGGAATGCTCGTCCGTCTGTTTCTGCATTGTTTTGTTCACAATAATCTTTCAAACAGCTAAACAGTTTTCTTGAAACTCAATGAACGTAGCTCATACTTTAAGTTAAGCTGATATTTTAAGCCAAGAGAATGTCAGGTAGCAGGTAGGAGCTGAACTAATGCTTATAAAGGGGTCCACTTCGTATCTAAATGTTTGTTATGTCTTAGTGATGTCGATGTCAGAGACATGAAGTTGTGTGATATTTAGAATCACATGAAGAGAGATAAGATGTCATAATTATATTTATATTCATATTATATTTTTATCATGTTTGAACTTGCTAGAATATTTTCTCACGAATAATGTTAAAATTGAATCTGAAAGCCTGGTTGCACTAATTTATGTCGTTTCGAGTCTCTGCGGAGGGATAGATGAACCGCTTGCAGCAGCACAGACAGCCGTCGGAAGTCGGCAGCTAGTTCAACATGAACGTACTGATCGTTGTTCGCTCGACGTTCGCAACATCGCCAGACCCTTCACCCTCATCATCATCAACGAGCCTCAACATTTACAAAGCTGGTCTTCGGTCTGGTCTGGTAATCAGGATATGAACGCGGAGCCGATAATTATCGCGTCAGTCCTCAGTACTGTACAAACGTAACTCGAGGTTGGAACTCGTTTTTTGACTGACGGCGGCAGACGCCATGATGTCGGTGGACACGCTCGTGGTGGTAGTGTTGTAGACAGTTTCTTACAGCACTCCAGTACTCCTCCATGTTTCTTGCGTGTGAGCGACCACACGCGGCGGCGCGGCGGCGCCACACCTCACACATCGAGCGCCGCGCCGCGTCCGAATTAAATTTGTATTTATTGTAATACTAGCTGACCCGGCGAAATTCGTTTCGCCTAACAAACTATTTTTTCTAAAATAAAAGTAGTCTAAGTTACTCCTTGTTACATCAACTATCTGCCAGTGAAATTCCGGTCAAAATCGGTCCAGCCATTTCAGAGATTAGCCGGAACAAACAGACAGACACAGACAGAAAGACAGAAAAACTGTAAAATACGTTGTTTTGGTATATGTACCGTATACATCTAAATGCACTTAGTAAAAAGCGGTTATTTTAATATTACAAACAGACACTTCAATTTTATTTATTTGTATATATTGTATAGATTTCATTACAGTTGTAGGTACAGTGTTTTAGTTGTATGCAATCGAGTTTAAATGTACACGATCCTTTAAGTTTTATTGTTGAATAGCGTTTTGGAACGAAGTTCCTTATCGCGCGTTGCGAAAGGGGGCTAGGCGGAAAATTTGGTAACGAAAAGTTGTAACGACAGGGCGACAGGGATAGAATAAATCTATTACTGTCGCTCTGACAAGACACTTGTCAGAGTGGCAGTGATGGATTTGTTCTATCACTCTCGCTCTTTCGCATATTGATTGGCATGACGGGAGAAATGGCAATAATAGCTTAATGTGCATGATTGTGATATGGACGTCCCTGTTGTGCCTATGCTAAATTCCGAAGAGTAAATAAGACAGTCACATACTATGATTGTACTGTATCACCCTCGAACACTTCTGCTCGCTTAGTATTAATCGAAAGGAACTTCGTTCTATCCGGATGTCCCTTGACACCTCTCAAGTTTTTTTTTTTATTAAAAGTGTCGGAAGAAATATCTTTTTTAGGGTTCTGATATAAAAACGGAACCCTTATAGTTTCGTCATGTCCGTCCGTCCATCTGTGAAAGATATACATATTTATTAAAACTCCAAAATCGTAGAATAAAATATTAAATTTTTTTTCAGGGTACCTCCCCTACAGGTAACGTGAATACGATTTTTTTTGTTGCGTACCTTATACAGTGGGAAATTGTTGAAAAGATCTTTCAAAAATATTTTGGGTCTCCTAAGACCATTTTTGGATTTAGGGTTTCGTTTGCGAAATATTTGGCATTAAATTTAAGTGTCTTTTGTTGGAGTTGGACAAATGAAAATAGTCTCAAAAATAAGTTATAAATGAATTTTCAAGGAAAACTATCACGGCTAAGTTAGCAGCATGAGTAGTTAATGAGTAATATCTCGATAAGCTCACTACTTACTACTTAAGTTAATGCTCGCCCACAATACCACTCGATGGTGAATGGCGGGTGCAGTCTTAGGTGGTGCGCACTGACTGAATACAAGTGTATTCAATCGTGCAAACCCAATTTTAAAAACTTATGTCATTCAGGACACTAATGAGTGCAAACGGGTACTCACGATTTTTGTTTGTTTATTTGTTTACAAAGAACGTGAGTAGGTACCTTTCTGAATTCAAAACGCGGACATAGTGATCTACGGGACACCGTCGCGTGTATTCCCGTCCGCGTGTATTGTAGATAGCGTCGCGCGGCGCGCATTGATGTCTTTTGCAAGAGCGACTCCCTCGTAGCCGCGAGCGGCCACACTGAGCCACACTGAGCCACACTGAGCCACACTCAGCCACACTCAGCCACACTGATACAACTTTATTTTCAACTATTTAAATATCAAAATGACCTTTCAATAATGAAGACATTTCGTGAGCATTCAAAAACATAATTTCTACGAGTTTTTATGGAAGTTTGTCTACACAAGATAACAATTGAGGCGTATATAAAGCTAAGACAGCGATTATCCGAAACAAGAGAGTCTGATGAGTTCGCTATTGTGTTCACGTCTTTAGGTCAGTACTGGTGTTGCCAGGTGAATTAACTTTTAGAAGCCGACTAAAAAAATTGTTGTGCTGATGGGAAGGATTTTTAAAATGACACAGCTAGCTGTGCATACACAGTTGGCCCATCAGGAAACCGCGGATTTTTAAAATAATTGTTTTATGTCTTATTTTTTTAACTTAAATCTGAATGAGTTGGCCATTTTTATTTTCTTACGCGCTACAACTTGACCAAGATTTTTGACATGCGAGTGACAAACAACAAATTTTTACTATGGCGTGTGTGTGTGTGTTTACCGGTGGCGCCCCCCGGCGGCGGCGGGCGGCCCAGGATGCTGTCGATGGTGTAGGCGGCCGCGCGGCGCCCCGACATGCCGCCCCTCTCGCTCCACATGCGCCCCCACGCACTGTCTCTACCCCAGCAGCCGTGTGCTCCGCAGGACACGGTCTCTCGGCGCCGCAGTCAACACTTGGATCAGTTCCAACGTCAGTGTCCCGCCGCGATACCGATGTACTTGAAAACTTTCAAACTCTTTAAAAAGCTTACAATTTCTTATTGCTTAATAACAAGTGCGTTAATTTATTAAAATAATTCTAATTAACAAAGTTCAGTTAAACGAGTAATCTGCAATTTAATTCGCACGTAATCAATTTTGCACAACTTTAACTAAGACTTAAGGCAAAGTGAGAAGCTCCGTAGCGAGCCTTCGCGCTCCGCGACCTCACTGGACTGAGCCGAGCTTCACCGAGGTCCGCTCGGCTCGCGAAGTTCGCGAACCGCCTCGCGCCGCACAGCCTCCCACCCTCGGGCCCTCTCGCTCTCTCCCGCCGAGCGTTCGGCCGTCTGTCTCGCTCGCCGGCCCCGCCCCTCGCCGCCGATTGGTCGTCGGTGGAGGGTCCGTAAAGTGTGCACTTAGGAAGAGTCACAGAGCGTCGCGTCCAGTCCAGCAGGCAGCAGTGTGTACTGTGTAGACCGCTGTACCACTGTACACGTGTTGTGTGCACTCGACACGTCACTCGAGACATGTCACCTCGATTGATTTCATTAATCGATTGTAAATAATTCAAGCAATAAAAAATCAAAAGTGTTGTAACTCTTTTAATTAATTCTAATTAACAAGAAATAAATAAAATTACTCAGTCAAATGACAAAGAGTTTAGCACTAGTCATTTAAATCCCTTAATTACTCCACTTGAACCAGCACATTAAAATTCTGAGCCTTCAGCTCAAATTAGACGCCCTCACATTGGATATTAATTAGTCAAGTCGCTCAAAACTACATTAGAAATATTCACATTTGTAATTATATTATGAAAGTTTATTCGTGCTGCAACCTCTGTATAGAAAAAACCAGGTTCAATAATTGTGTTAGGTACTATTATTTATTTAAATGTATGTCACCTATTACACTACACTACATATATAATAAGTAACAATGGGTAAATTGAATGCCTACTAACTACTGTACCTACATAGATACTGTCCACCAGTCAACCACCAGTCAACCACCAGTCAACCACGAGTCAACCACCAGTCTCTGGGTGGTTGTAGAAACAGCTGATAGGTAATAGCCCAAGTAGCACAAATGCGCTGTACTTATAACAGAATTTCAACAGTGCACGATGAAAACGTTAGCTGTATAAATTGCTGTATGGTAGCGTTATACCTAAGTCTCATTTGATATAACTCTAATTTGGGCACAAATTTGACAGCACATAGCTGTATAAGAAGTCTCATTACTAAATAATTGGATTATATCAGCATTATATTAGCATTGTATGTGGTAACAGACACTACAAGAGCTGAACACTGCCTGATTAACAAACCACATGTTACCATATAAAGACAAAAGTGAACATTTCTAATGTTTTAATAGAGTTGAAAGTAAACGTTGAGCGAAATTGTGATACGCATTAACTTTATGTTCTGTTTATCTTTAATAAAACTGTCAATCCATTAAAACTTGTTTTGTACAAGATCCCAGGTGCCATTTTGTGACAAGGGAAATGTAATTTAATATAATTAAAACTTCGATTTCTTACTATTAGGTATATTTGAAATGTAATATTGGGAATGTAAGTTTATCGTGAAATCCGTTCTTAATATTATAAATGCGAAAGTGTGTTTGTTTGTTTGTCCCCCTTTCACTTCATAACAGAGCGATGTTATGGTATGATTTTAGTGTGTGGAGATAGTTAAGAGGTTGGACAGTAACATAGGCAACTTTTTACCGCGGTAAAACATGTAGGTTCGCATGGGAATATCCATTACGATGCGTTTTAGAATCACTCCATACTAAAGGTAACAATGTGTCGGTCCTTCTATTACTTCGTAAAGGCTATGGATTAGTATAATTTTTATGTAGCATGTATTTATATATATTTTACTGTAATATGAATTGATATAACTATATATTTATAGTTTGAAGGTTAAAGAGGGTCATAGGTTTTACAGTTGGTTCCTCTTAGTATCTTTTTAACCGACTTCAAAAAAAGCGGCCAAGTGCGAGTCGGACTCGCCCATGAAGGGTTCCGTAGCAGCAAGTAACATAATATAAAAGTTCTTGTAGTTCGTTGTAACTTTGATCAATGTTTTTTGCGGTTTACGATTTATGACGTATTAAAAAAAAACTACTTACTAGATCTCATTCAAACAAATTTTCGTTGGAAGTTTGCTTGGTAATGTACATCATATAATTTTTTTAGTTTTATCATTCCCTTATTTTAGAAGTTACAGGGGGGGGGACACACATTTTACCACTTTGGAAGTGTCTCTCGCGCAAACTATTCAGTTTAGAAAAAAATGATACTGGAAACCTCAATATCATTTTTGAAGACCTATCCATAGATACCCCACACGTATGGGTTTGATGAAAAAAACATTTTTGAGTTTCAGTTCTAAGTATGGGGAACCCCCAAAATTTATTGCTTTTTTTCTATTTTTGTGTAAAAATCTTAATGCGGTTAACAGAATACATCTACCTACCAAGTTTCAATGGTATAGCTCTTATAGTTTCGGAAAAAAGTGGCTGTGACATACGGACGGACAGACAGACAGACAGACAGACATGACGAATCCATAAGGGTTCCGTTTTTTGCCATTCGGCTACGGAACCCTAAAAAGGAGGAGGTTCTCAATTCGACTGTATTTTTTTTTATCTTTGTTACCTCAGAACTTTGGACTGGGCGAACCGATTTTGATGATTCTTTCTTTAATCGAAAGCTGGTGGCTGTCATGTGGTCCCATATAAATTTTATTGATATCTGACAATGGCTTCCATGATAAAACCATATAAGTCTTAAATTTGTATTAAGTAAGCGCGTCAAATGGACGAATAACTCAATATCACGCCAACCGATTTCGATGATTCTTTTTTTAATCGAAAACAGGTGCTTGTCACGTAATCCCACATAAATTTGAACGAGATCTGACAAGTAGTTTTAGAGTAACTTTGAAGTCGGTTATTTTTTGTTAGTAAAATTTAGATTATAAATTTTGGAACTGTTACTTATTTATTCTAGCAACAGGAATGTGTCACGCATGTTAAACAACTCATTGTTAGTTGCCTTTGAACACGCGGACGAAGCCGTGGGTAAAAGCTAGTACCATATATACCTATATCGTTCAAAATTTTCCCGCGCCCTTTTATTATGAATAACGCGGAATATCTATATATATAAAATTGAAAAGCGACACACCGCTGATTAAACAAAAAATCTCAGAAACTGCCGAACCGATTAAGATAAAATTTGGCAGGGAGATAGTTTATGCTAAGGAGACGTCCACTAAGAACGAATTTTTGGAAATTCATCCCCTAAGGGGTACAAATAAGGGTTAGAAGACACTTTCATACAAACCAACTTTCTTAGTTTTAGATTTATAAATTTTTATGTGGGTTTATAGTAATAAACAAAAATTAACTTTAATATATTTTTTTGGAAAATCATCCCTTAAAGGGTTAATTTACTGAATTGAACTTAGTAGGCAACTTCGTCATTTTTGAAGTTAAAAACATGAAAATTTACATATTAGCTCCAGGCTAGAAACAAAATTTGTAAGTATTATGTTTTTTTGGAAAATCATCCCCTAAAGGGTTAATTAAGAGTGCAAAAGTTAGTATGGCAACTTCGTCAGTTTTGAAGTACGAAGGGCGAAAATTTGTATATAAGCTTATAGTTAGACACAAAAAATAACTGTATCACTGTTTTCTCGAAATTCATCCCCTAAAAATAGGGGTTGATAGTCAACTACATACAAATCAACTTCGCCAATTTTAGAGTTATAAATAAGAAATTTTTTATGTAAGTTTATAGTAATAAACAAAAGTTAACTTTTTTTTTCGGAAAATCATCCCTTAAAGGGTTAATTTAGTGGATTTAATTTAGTATGCAACTTCGTCATTTTTAAAGTAAGAAGGGTGAAACTTTGTATATAAGCTTATAGTTAGACACAAAAAATAACTTTATCACTGTTTTCTCGAAATTCATCCCCTAAAAATAGGGATTGGAAGCCATTTACGTATAAATCAACTTCGTCAGTTTTAGACTTATAAATATGAAAATTTCTATGTAAGTTTATAGTTGTGAACAAAAATTAATTTTAACACGGTTTTTTGGAAAATCATCCCTTAAAGGGTTAATTTAGAGGATTTTATTTAGTACGCAACTTCGTCATTTTTAAAGTTAAAAACATGAAAATGTATATATTAGCTCCAGATTAGAAACAAAATTTGGAAGTACATATTACGTTTTTTTTGGAAAGTCATCCCCTAAAGGGTTAAATAAGAGTGTGCAAGTTAGTATGCCAACTTCATCAGTTTTGAAGTAAGAAGGGTGAAATTTTGTATATAAGCTTATAGTTAGACACAAAAAATAACTGTACCACTGTTTTCTCGAAATTCATCCCTTAAAAATAGGGGTTGGTAGTCAACTACATACAAATCAACTTCGCCAGTTTTAGAGTTATAAAATATATGATTTTTTTTTATGTAAGTATATAGTAATAAACAAAAGCTAACTTAGATTTTTTTTCGGAAAATCATCCCTTAAAGAGTTAATTTAGGGGAATGAACTTAGTAAGCAACTTCGTCATTTTTTAAGTTAAAAATGGACAGGGAGCAGGAGAGGGAGAAGGAGCGGAAGAGGGAGATAGAGAGGGACAGGGAGTGGGAGAGGGAGTGGGAGTGGGACAGAAATCGGGAGAGGGCGCGGGTGCAGGCGGGAGAGGGACTGGGAGCGATAGAGGAAGAGGGAGAGGGATATGAAGTGGGAGAAGGACCACGAGTGGGAAAGGGAGAGGGAGAGGGATATGTGGTGGGAGAAGGACCTCGAGCGGGAAAGGGAGAGGTAGTGGGACAGGAAGAGGGAGAGCGAGGGGAAGTGAGACAGGGAGCGGGAGAGGAAGAGGGCAAGGGGAGAGAGGGAGACGGAGAGGGAGAAGGAGAGGAAAAGAAAAAAATGTTAATGTTGTTTACTATTCCAAACCCGTTCCCGGAGGAATGATCTGTGATTGTATCGTAAGTTTCAGTATGTAAATTCCTAAATATAAGTACTTCAATATAAATGAACCTGTTTTTAAATTTTCTTTTGTAAGGGATACTAAATAATATGATAAGCATAATTTCCGCGTGCGAAGCTGCGGGCAACAGCTAGTATTAACATAATATTGACTATAAAGAAAACGAAAATACTATTTTGTACATTTATGTGCATGGAAAGCTGTTTTTACATGTTAATCAGTAGTAAATTAATTAAATTGGTATCGATATATATCCTTAAATAAACTTAACTAAAAAGGTTCTACTTAATTTTAAAATAATACACAGTCACGTAGTAAATATGGTGGATAGGCTAGTGAACAGTTGCAATCTTAACCTAATGCTAGGCCTGTATGTAATATTCACTTGCGGCCTGTTATTCAGCATTGAGTAAAATAGTTAAGCACATTGTAAAAGATAAATCAGCCACGGATCGACTTGTGTAATTAATGATCATAATTAATAAATTAGTGATCATTAATGTATAATTCAATTAGCAGAAGAGATAACCACAAAAATTCTAATATTCAGCTCAAAACATTATTATGGCTTAGAAGATAACTTTTTTATAGTAGTGTGCTTCTATGTAACTGCATAAAGTTCTCATAAAGGTCTGAAATGGCCTAGATAAATGCTGTTATACGAGTAATACCGACACCTGATTAATAGAGTAAAAGTTCATCTGTGTGCAGCGTGAAGCATAGGCATACTCATTGTTAAATAACTTCACAAAGTAACTGTATGCTTTATAGTAGTTCACAAGTTCTCTCTTAAGATAGTTTTCGAGTACCCGCGTGGCCTTTTATTCAGAAGACTGCATTATTTGTGTACCCTAGTAAGCGCTTTTAAAGCAGATAAAGCACAGCAGTACTAAACGCTGAATAACATTGACGTCTGTGGCGTGTGTGCGCTGCCTAATAGAATAGAACCACAATACAGGGGGCTTACCATGAACTCTTAAAACAGGTCAATATTAGCCGATAATTGGCCTGTCCTGCTATATCCTACCATGATCTGGCTAAAACACAGGGCAGCCAGCGACCACGTCACCGTAACAGGACAGTGGTCACGTGACTTCAAAAATGATCTTCTGAACTGCAAATCTTGTACCATGACGCGATTGTTGACGTATTGACATCAAAAACTGGCTTAAGTTAACGTCAAAATATTACAGCCCACCGAAAGTAACATTTATTGTCCTGTTTCGGCTATTTCGTTGATGATGATGAAACACAACGGGATGCAGGCCAGCCATGGCGAATTTCAAATACACCATCATCACAAAATAAATACATTTCATTTTTTTGGAAAATTAAAAAAAAATCATTGCACGAACGAAATGTTAATAAATCACAACACTTAAGTATTTATAACAAATCTCAAAATCTTCAATTGAGATTGTTAGGTATATTATACTTTAAAAAACATCAATATTACGCATTCATTTGAAAACCGGTAAACCGATAAAACGCTCTATTTCAGAACATAATTAGTACAAATCAAGTACCTTGCATGTCATAGACTAAGATGCAGGACAGAAGCCTCTAGCATTACAGGTCATCGGTAAACGTTCATGGTACAAAATACACTCCTGTCAGGTTTTACCTACAAGCTGAACTGTCCTGAACATGACACATTTTATTAGAGTTCATGGTAAGGTACCAGAATAAAGTATTATATTGAGCTTCGCTTCCTTCTATACAGCTGTTACAGACCGAAGGAACTCTTGTAACTCATTACAAATGCTAAGATTGACGATGTGGGCCTTGTGTGAAAGTTTATAATGCAGTTTTGTGCTACTTTGGAGGTGTATTAAATTAAATGCTTTTTTCTGTATTGTGATTCTATTAGGCTCTAGACACACGACACAGACCTCTCTGTAATTCAGTGTTTAGTAGGGAGAGTAGCGTATACACTATACACTATACGCTATACAGTTACACGAACGGTGGGTAATCCCGAACGCAACCGTTCTATGTTAAAAAATTTATAATAATTTATCTTGTGCTATCTTGAAAATACATCATGTTTAATGTCAGCCAGCAAACCGGAACATTCGGGTGCACGCACGGGTTAAAATATGAATATTAGATATATTGTTTTGTGTGTTTTTGATGTAACATTTTTAAAAAGTTTTTTAATGTAGTTTAATTCTAAGAACAAATATAGTTAGTAGTTAGTTAATAGTTTAATACAAAACATAAAGTTTGCGTAAAGTTTACGGGTATACTCACTAATTGCTTTAATTAATTCCAATGCCATTAAAATTAACGGAAAATTCATAACCTAAGATTTTTTTAATATTCTTGATTTTTGATCTTGCGGCGCGAACGAGTCGTGGACGTTAATCTCGAACTAGAAACAAATAGAAATCTCTTCCTGCTCGATACTGAATTATGTTCCACATACTTAAGAATAATTAGGCTTAGTAAAACTGTACCTACATAGATACTGATGGACAATCACATCAGGGGCTATAAAGCAATCATTTTCATAATTGTACATTGATTTTGGATGATAAATGTTAGTTCGTAATTACCCGACATTTTTCGGGTACACCAAATCACCAAGAGTTTTGGTTTAGACTCAAAATGTTAAGTCAAAAGTTTTTAAAATAAAAATGTTGATTGTTTAATTATTTAGCTGGATAGTTTACCTTTCTTCCTAAGGGCAACAAAAAAAGTATTTTGTCTTTAGGTGTTCGTGTTTCCCCCACCTCCTCCTACACTGCTGCTGTACTCCTTCAGCTGCCAGAGAGCGCTCAGGAACACATTATAAAACACGTTATAAGACTGAAAACACTCATATCCTCGCTTCTCATTACTTCGTGTTGTTCGATCCTATCACCTGACAGTTCAATAAAACGTTTCGCTATAAGATTGCAGGCCACTACACTATCATTATCATTCGTATTACCCGTGCTGGGTGCAGTGGGGGGAGCCAGTGGCCAGTGGCCAGTGGTTTCACGGGTCGCTTCACTGTACTCAGTATGTACTCAGTGTCACATGACATTATGTTATCATTTATTAAACACTCGTACTGCTCGTACACCAGTACTTTGTCTCTTTCTTGAGCAGTCCTTCGTTTGATTAACGATCACTTGATAGCCGCCTGTTGTGACATTCATTTATTTATTTATTTTCAAGGATCAACAAACAGTTGCACAATATAAATTATACATTTATAATAGTAACTAGCATGCTTATAAATAATTGTGTAACCAATACCGTTACCTATATTTACACTGAATATTATTAGCTACTCTAAATTGCTGTACAATAAAGGGTTTTGTTGTTGTTGTTACATACAAACTTACAAATTTATCATTTTATACTATTAGAAACAGAGTTTATTAGATATATATGTATGTGTAGAATACACGTAGTAACTACCTATTATGAGTTTAATCAATTCACCGCCTATAACTAAAAGCTTCGAAGAATCGCAGTGCCTGTGGAAACGATTATCCAATATTATAATATAACTTGTGAAGTTGTGAGAGAGTTACTTATCAGCCATTGTCTCTGCGACATGACATCATCTCCACGACACGAGCACAACGTCCCGAGCTCCTGATCCGCACTCGTTTAACACACACTCAGCAGACAATGCGGCGGGCGCTAAGCGCCTTACAACACTTAACAACACTGTGATGTGATCGAGACCTCCCCCCTCTCCCCCCTCGCCCCCGCGCCCCCCGCCACCTCGCCCCCACGCCCGCGGTAACCAGATTATCCTTGTTTCAGGAAGATCAGCTCAGCTGTAGTGCCTGTAGTGGTCCGTGCGAGCAGGGCGCGAGCCACCGCCGCGCGGGCTCCACCGGGCAACACGACAGCTCTCATAGTCCGAGTGATCAGTCAGTCAATTAATCAATCAATCAATCAAATATTTTATTTGTGAAATAAGGTACATAAGGATGGTAACATTAATACATAGCTCGCTTACTCTACCAATTATTGGCGTACAATATTGATTAAGGTTCTTTAAGTTGATTCTACATATTAAGATCAATTAAATTAAGATGTCACGCAAATCCTGTTAATATTTATTTTATAAGTGTCAGTAGATACGAAACTAATTTTGATTACAAGGCTTAATTTTGAATACAAAATTTGAATTACAGGCCAACAAGAAAAAAGTTTTTTTTAATAATTTTAGTTAATTTTCATACATATAATTTGATGTGCTGATTCTGAAAAAGTAAAAAAAAATGTATCACCGTTCAATTTTCTGCATTTTATTTTTTTTATTTTTAAAGGACAATTTCTTCACTTAATTATTTAAATCCACACCAAGTACAAACCCCTGGAGCTAGAAATGTGAAATTTTGCACATACATAGGTTTCTTATGTAACGTAGATAAGTGCTAAGACTAGATTTTTGGAAATTCCACCTCTAAAAGGGTTAAAGGGGGGTTAAAACCACTTACTGTTAGAAAATCCGCTAATTTCGAAGCAAGCCCTACGAAAACCGGGGTTTAGCGTGTTGTATAGGAAAAAATTAATACATGTGCTCTGTACGTCGTTAATTTGATTTCCAGGATATTAACATTTAAATTCATATTGTTATTAAATCTATTTGTGAGTTTTATAATATTTGTTTTCTTTAAATTAATTCTTAAATTATTATTTTCTAACTAGTGTAATGTACTAAATAAATAAGTGTATTATTGTCTATTTCAAGTTCTCTTTCATCGTCATTTACAAAAAGAACTGTGCTATCAGCAAACAGAGTAATATCATGTTTAATTTTTACTGGAAAATCGTTGATATAGATCAAAAATAACAGCGGACCTAGAATACTACCTTGAGGGACACCGTATTTTGTATTTCTGTAATCAGATTTAATATCTCCTTATTATTTAATATATCCTATTATTATTAATGTTTATTTAGCGAAATATTATGTTCAAAATCATCAAATGCTTTAACAATGTAACAGTAGGTTTTTTAAGTCAGTGTTTGTATTTTTTAAGGATTTTATTATAGTTTTGATATCTTCTGGTGGCTAGCGGTATGAATATTGAATTAACATTACTGTATTTTAGTTTGGAAGCCATATTTACATCGCATCCCCGATGATCACTTATATTTATTTCTCTTGTTTAAAAGCATGTAAAAATAGAGGGTGAATAAAGAAATATCAGAAAATTGCACGTGATAAAATTAAGCAACATATCTAATTTCTTATTACACTATAATTGCTGTAATTAAGACAAGAAAATTCCTTGGGAAATTAAGCATCTAAGAATGTAAAAAAGTATGTAGGTATGTCAAAAATTGTTGTTTTCCGTATGTCCGTCTCATGGTGTACAGTGTGCTGCGGCTAGACCACTGTCCTGTCCCGCAGCAGCTCTGTGCAGCAAGCGGTCACTTTGAACGTGAACCTTGGTCCTGCTGGCACCGCTCGCTCTCCCCGCTGCACCGCTGTGGTCTCTACGGTAGACAGACTCTGTCGATGTCAGTATTGCCTCGTATTGTACATTTGTATGTGTGAGTATACGGAGCTCTTACGGTCGCTGTGTGTGTGCGGGCGGTGTGTGTGTGTGTGTGCGGGCAGTCACAAAAGACGCAGTTCCGCCACTCCGCTGTCTCTTTGTCGCGAATTAAGGCAATTTTCTGAATGCCGGAAAATAAAATAATAGCTGGCCCATTAGCGTCGTTCCCCCCACGCCCCCCGCGTGCCCCCCGCGCGCCCCCCGCGCCGCCGTCGCCCTGCGCGCCGGCGCTCACTAATCGTCGGAAATGAATTTGACGTTTCTCTTTTCGGGCGCTTTGAGCCGCGCGCGCCTTGTTCCGCCTCATTTAACGCTGTCACCGGTCGCAGCCGCACAGCCGGGCCGCGCGGCCGCGCCGCACCGTCGCGTCGCAGCTACAGCAGACCACTGCTGCACTGTTAGGAAACCGCCATGAAAGGGACTGTATTGAAGTTATACTTCTTAATTCTTATGCGACTTGCAAAAACGTTGCGTTAAACGTTTGCGCTACCATGGAGGGGGTATGAAAGCACTGAATAGATGGCCCTAGCTTCCTATTATCTTTATCTTGTTTAAAATTTAATGTTATTACTTATAAAAATCTCACACAAGTACACGCACATTTTTTTTAATTTTATTTAGATATTTGAGGTAGCTCAGAGTGTTCGTGATCCAGCGGCTTCACTTACCTTATACATAGATAAAAATATACATAGAAAAAAATAAGAAAACCGAAGCAAAGCGAGGGCGGTTACTCGTATCCCATAATTTATTAATCTATACTATTATATAAAGAGGAAAGATTTGATTGTTTGTTTGCATTGAATAGGCTCCGAAACTACTGAACTGATTTGAAAAATTCTTTCACTGTTAGGAAGCTGCACTATCCCCGAGTAACATAGGCTATATTATATTTTCAAAAAAATTAGGGATCCGTAATAAAACTCCAATAATGTAACCCAAGGTGTAAAAAAATAAGAAAACCGAAGCAAAGCGAGGGCGGTTACTCGTATTAAACAAAACCGTTCCGGGCTACGCGGAGCGCCTGACTAACACCAAGAGCAATCCTCCTGCGTCGATGTTTGCTCGACTTTCATCACAATTTGAGATTATTGTTTTACACTCAGATTACAGACCGTTTGTTGTATAGTCTGAGGTTTTGCTTTAAATTTCAATATCAAGTTATAAGGTGTATGTGCCGGTAGAGGGCCTCTTAAAGTAGCGCACTTAGGACGAGTGAAATATTGAAAATATGACATGTATTCATCGCAGTATTATTATTAGCATAATTAAAACCGAGACCGCGAACACAATGTATGTCCCAATGAATTAGCGCCGATCGGCTTCAATTTTCAATGGATTCGTTCGATTTTTAAAGGAGAATGGGGGCACAATTTTGAAAATAGAACCGCCCGGTGGGACACGCATTTTGTTCAAGATGTCTGTTCTATGATATTATGTAGACACGCGATAGCGTGTCAAGCCAATTTCAAGCTAACAGAACTGGCGAGCAGCACCGTGTGTAATATTACACGAACAATTTGGAGCCACTTTTGACCCCCTCATAAATCAAAAACTATTCCGCATAAACCTGTCAAATTTGACCCATTTATTGAGATTTGTAAAATACATATGTGCTCCAAATTTCTAAACACATCTCAAACGGTTGTTAAGATATTAACGTTCAAAAATCGTCATTTTTATCACTGACTGACCTATAGATCAAAACTCTAACCGAGTTCCAGATGACCTAGAAACTTTATATCTTGCATGAAGGTAGACTATTAGGCGTAGAATGTAAAGGAAAAATCTAAAAACTGAAAATGATTGGCAATTAGTGAACCTAGTGAATTAGTGGTTCCATTGTATAGAGTAATTTTACAAATAACAATAGATTTATTCATTATCTATAAACATATAATTTCTAGACAAAAAGTAACGATATCTCATCAAAAACATAAATGTGAAATGAAAGCCAATAAAAAAGAGATCGAAGTGTTATGTTATGTAGGCGTGTTAACTAGGAACTTTTAAGTTAGTAGTTTTAAGTTAGTAGAAACTTTCTGTACCTAAGTAGAAATTTTCATAAAAATCGTAACAAATAATAAAAGTTAAAAATGATCCGACCTACATTGAGTTTGTCAAAGAAACTTAACAATGATGATCTGTCGTCATCGGCGTCCACATGAGCGCTCTGCAGATAATGTTGGTAATGACATCCTCAGGCCGCGGCGTTTCCTGCTGCTGGCGGCGGTCCCCTGCCGGAACTGACGTGGGAGGGTAATGACGTTTGAGCGACAACTGCACTCAGATCCGGAGCCGACTGCCGCGCGCTGCGGCCCCACTGGAGGCTGTGGCGCTCCAGCTGCATGTCTTCTGCTACATGTTTCAAACGATACTTAACAGCGATGAATGCCGATCAGATTCCACATGCAAAGTTATTACATTAGATCATCGTCTTACATTTGTATAACATCTAATTATGAGAATGTCTATCGAGGTTTGTATTCCAGTATGTACAGCAGTAGGATGGTTTTTTTTAACAAACCGACAAACGAGATGAAGATCCTCCTGATGTTAAGTGGACACCGTTGTCCATGGACATCGGTGACACCAGGGGCATCACCTAGACGCGCCCGACCAAGAAAAAAGGGGGAGAGAAATAAAGAAACAACTATCTCCCAACATCTCGGAACGCGACGAGTCAAGCTTACCAGGCGGACTCCAAGAAAGGCCTTTGGAAGGTATTTTGGCTCATTTATTATTTACCGAAAAAGGCCAATCCGCTCCACGCTGTCTGCGAACAGTATCATGCAGCGTCGCTCGCCACCACACCACCGCCCGACGCTAAACGCTCGCCGGGCGCCGGATCGCTGTCATTATAAACCGCTGCGATTATACCGGTGAGGGGCTCGCAGTCACTAATGACGGAGGAAATATTAATTCAGGAAGAAGCGGTTTTCAACAAGAAAGATGCTGCTTCCAGTCACTGCTCAATGTCATACGATTCCACTTTGCAAGACTTAAGTCATTTGGTGCTCCTCCGAATCACGATACATTCTAAAAGTATAGCTAGTGTTTATACCCACCCTACACACACGTATAACATACCTACTGAAATACAGATAAGATAATATTATTATTTAATGTATTGAAGAGTGTGTTACATGTAAGTACACTGTAGTCGTACTATAGTACAAACAGTTACAGTGTAGTACAAACACTGTAGTACAAATAGTGGCGCATCAATCCACCGCTCTGGAATCTCTCTTCTTCCTTCCTACTATAAACCAGTACCTAATGCTGTTACAGGTTGATATCGTTTCACAACATCTCTCTATTTAGCTCTATTTTATTTTATGAGTGTGAGTGTATACATTTATAAATCTATTCATTGGAAGCAGTAGAAAAAGTGTTAACCCCTAACACCATTCATGGGGGAGCTAGGCCCCCGAAGAACATATTTTCGTACAGTCGGCCGCAAAAGTAGCTTAACATTTTAGTGCCTTGTCACATTACATTTCTTGAATTTGTCATAGATGTTGCTAGGAAACCGTCGAAACAGTTACTATTACAAAGTACTAAAATGTTAAGCTACTTCTACGGCCGACTGTACATATTATAACTACTCTTTAAGTGACGCGGCCGAATGTCCATGTATTGTTACTGTCGCCCGAGGTCTTGCCGAGGCCGCGGGGTACTGTGAGTAGCTTATGAGGTAAGTGTCGATACGGGACCTACGAGTAGGTCCCCCACGGGTATAGAAATTAAAGAACAACAAGACCGAAACAGCAATGCATTTTGTGAAAAAAACCGTTACAAATGGACCAAAGTACCACTAGCTAAGTGTTTTGTGCATCACCCTTGCGATTTTAAGTGTTTCAGTAACTTCATAGAAGTTTATACTTTTTCATAATTGATTGGATAACACTATTAAGAAAAACAGTAAAATTAATTTTGTATTTTTTCTACATAATCGTAGTCTAAACTTAACATAAAAGAAATACTTATTTTTTGATTCTTTTGTTTATTTGACGCTAGAAACGTCACTTTTTATGTTGAATTTCTAAATAAAGACTTTTATTACATTAACAGAATGTCTTTTATTCATTAAAGAACCAAGAAGAGCCCACTTATCCCAAACAGATGCCTGATACAGGGTTTATCCTGAAGGGGACCTAGGTCTCCCGCGCGTGTGGACAAGTGATCAGAAGTAGCGTGGAGTGTTAAGGGTTAATTGATTCGGCTGGCGCACGGAGCGGGGACACATTTCTGATAAATAAAGATGTTCTCGGAGAGATCATGACAGATCGCACCCTAATTGAAGTCTTTGACAGAAGCGGAGAGTGGCGGAAGCGCGCGATTAGATCGAGCGCGCCCTCTGTCGGAAGGAACTGCCAAATTAGCTCCCCCTCCCCTCGCGATCCCCTCGCGCTCCCTCGCACTCCCTCACGGCTCGTCTTCAGTAATTGTTTGCCCACATTAGCGGCCGCCGCCAGCCGCAGTGTCCTCTAGCGCCCGGCATGCGGCACGCGGCAGCGAGAATTACACTCATCGACATCAGCACTTGCTAACTTCTCAAGTAACAGTAACAGAATATTATTCGTCTTTTTTATTTGATATGCCAATAGACTTAGGAGCGTTAGTTAATCCACTAGATGGAAACTGCTCCAAAGAAGAGACCGTCATACCCCAGCACGTTCGTTGTTCGTTCGACAAGAGCAAGCGGGAATGACTTAGGGATGGAAGGGACCTCTTATAGTACTTACACCCTCTAAGTCAATTATTTATTAAAAATGTCCCATCTGAATTAGTAAAACTTAGGTAATATTTTTTTACTGTAGCAATTTAATAAAAACGAATACGAATGAATTAAAATTTTGAAATATTTCTTATTAAAATAAACGTTGCGCAGTGATTAGTATCTTGAGCCGTATTGGGGCGGCTTTAGAATACTAAGCCCAATCCCACGCCGGATGGGTGTCGTAAAAGGCGATTACCTAAATCCGGCCCGCTGGTGGTAGGGGTCTCGGAGGGAATATATTGGCAATATTGATTTTAACTGTTAATTTATACCATTATTACTATTATTATTTCTCCATGGGGTTCGCCTGGATAGCTACCACCCTTGAGCATGAGTCAGCCGCCAAACGATTCGTCGTGTTCCGGTTGGAATACATAATTAATACAATCATTTAGATGATAGACGCATATTAAAAACTAAGAGCAATTATATTGATTTAAATCATTGAATCTCCATTATTATTCTTACTCCAGGGCCGGCTGTAATGTGACATGCGATAGATGGACGTAAAATTTTGGGGCGATAGAACAAAAGTTTCACTTTAAAAAAAAAGATTATCTTAGTCATAAGTCCGCAGTGCATCCCAAGACAAGTTCATAATGTTTCACATGTCGTCCAGTGCTGTGTCTGATGGTTACCTGGAGGTGTTCGAACAACTCTACCATACTCCCATACTGGTCCACTTGTGACGGGTGATGGTGAATTACATCGAAATGCCCTTGTGTTAGTGAAGTGTCCTTCAGGTTAAAACGCCGGCTACCTCGGCCATTACCGCCAACACAATACCGATGGAGAGCAATCAGCGACGTTGCGGGTGATTGGTCTCAATCTCAATGTGCGCATTTCCATTACAATTTGTTACAAACAGCCTTCGAGTGGCGGAGGGGGGGGGGGTTCTTGGAGGGATGTTCGTACTTCGGAAATCATGTCCGGAATGTATCCGAATACATTAAACGTTTTATGAATTAAATACATTGCCGGTCAATTCAGGTTTGAGTATCGGCTAACAAGAAGGATACATCAATTAGTTATATCCTTAGCAAAGTGCACCTATCTTTTATGGGACTTGGTTTGAAATTTTATAACATATCCTTGATCACAGAAAATATATATATATTTCTGTGAAAAATAATATATTATTTTTCTGTGATGAATAATATTCTGTTGTTATCATTATGGTTTTTTTAAAGATGTGCTGAGGAATTTCTTTCGAATTCCTTCTCCTTCGTGGCTGAGGAGTTTCTTTCGGGTTCCTTCTCCTTCGTGACAAAGCACTTTTCCGAAATGCCTGTAGATTAAAAAAAAACGACGTGCATAAGTGTATCAGTGACACCTACATGAATAAAGAATTTTTAATTTGAATGCAATAAACGCCTTCTGCATAGATCCGCAGATAGAACCCGTCAGCAACTCGAAATTCGGGTACAGAAGAGGACAGAGAGGGAAAGCGGAGTCTCCTGCAATGAACCCCTTCGTATTACGGTGCCCATCGGCCAGCCGGACAAAGATGGCTTCATTAAAGTGGAGAAGAAGAAGAGGAAGCCTCTTTGTCGTAACCAATGTGGTACTGCACCGACAGGACACAACCATCTCCTGAGTCCCGCCGTTCCAGTGACCTACATCTACGTCTCGCGTCTCCATTACACCACGAAGGTCTCCGATGTCGTGGAGTATTTGGAGAGGAAGACCAAGTGCCGGGCGCTGTTCTGTTGTCAAAGTGTCGAGGTCTTCCTCAGTTGAAGCCCGGTCGCTTCACAGGCAGAATGACTGCCAAGTTGCTACACCATCTTCAAATGAATTTCAAATGTATCCGTATCCGTATTCCATACGCCGAGCTCGACACCCCTACAGCGCTCACCCGCGCTATTGTCGGCTAAACGGCACATTAGTGCGCGTTCTGTAGCTCGTCATTGTTTAAAATCGATGCTTAAAGATTTGCCCTCCGCTCCATCCTCCATCGCTCTCCGCTGTGAGTGGTTTCACATTACCTCCTCCCGGCCACAGCCCGATACACGCTGTGCTCGGGCTGTGTGCATGTGCAACACACACACTGCTCGTATACAGCGTTTGGGCATGACTACAACACTAGCTTTATGGAGGCCTCATAACAAGATGCGACTGTCTAGATAGCATCGCAGTTTCTAAATCATTCGGCTCGCCTCGACGAATGAAAAGTCCTGCATGACATTCCTGACTGACTTTAACCGTTGCCCGTATTTATATATGTGTCTATATTAAGATCTCAGCGATCTGAAAATTTACATTAACATAATGTAAATGTAATGTCTCATAAGCCGAGATCGGTTTATTGATCGGTCATGGATTGTGGTCGATTCCCTGTCCGGTGTCCGTTCACATGACACTGTAGAGTCTCAAGTGTAAACAATACATCGAGTATGGTGTGCAGCGTGCAGCGTGCACCGTGTCAACTCAGCCGCAGTTGGAACGCGCCCGCCGCCGCCGCCCGCGGTAATGGATCGCCCATTAACCACTCAGCGCTTCATCCGCTTAATGCCGCTTATCGACGCATTGTTCGCCTGAACTCTGCAACGCTGTGCCTCGCGCCTGTAATGCACCGCGTCACTCGATACCTGCATCGCTGCCGCGCTCTGCTGTTTGCTACAATATAGAACTTTTGTCAATAATACGCTCGAGTTACAGGGAAGATAGGAACTAGGATTAGCTACACTGAAATTTCTTCACGTGATTTTACATAATGCCACCGAAACATTGAGTTCAATATTGTGATATGTTACGGTTGTCGACTTCGCCGACAGAAGAATGGAGATCTAAATGGAGTGCCAAGTTTTGCAGATAATACTGAAAATTTATACAAACATGAAACATAATAAGCATAACTTCTTAAATTTGAACACTCCAATTACTTTCTCAAAGCATATAAAGCAAAGCAAAGCAAACACCCCTTAATCGTCCCACTGCTGGGCTCGGGGTCTCCTCTCACAATGTGAGGGGGTATAGCACGCTGGCCAAGTGCGAATTGTTAGACTTCACATACCTTTAAGAAGTTTATAGGGAACTCTCCGGTGTACAGGTTTCCTCACGATGTTTTCCTTCACCGAAGCAAGTGATAATTAATTTCTAATACGCACATAATATTTGAAAATTAAAGGTGCGTGCCAGGATTTGAACTCGGGCTGCTTCGTTCCGGAGACCAACGTCCTAACCGCTAGGATATCACTAAGCTATCAAAAGCTATCTAAGGCTATCAAAGCAGATAACTTAGGTTTAATTTAAGCCTTAGGTCGCACATACCAGGACCACGCCTTAGTAAACTAAATACTATTTTATGCGAAATTACATACTGTTTCAGTCAAAATTCACGTTTTTGATTTTAAAAATTAATGGCTGAAGTTGTGTCCGCGACCGCTCGGACGAGCGCAATCATCGGGACGGCCGAACCCACCCGACCAAGCGCCCAATTGATAACATCTAATGACAGCGCGCCTGCGGAATCGGCTTCTCACCGCGTGAGAGATATTCAGCGGGAACATTCAAACGTAGGCGTAGCGCACGCGGTTAACAAACATATTGGCGCAAATGAAAATCCCGCTCCGGCTATTGACATAACACTGCGTGATGCTGAATGGGTCAACGTGAAACCGAGACGCTCGCGTCAAACAGCGGCCTCTAGTACACGCGTAAATAATCTGGTGACGGAGGACAAGAGGCTAGCGAAAGATTTGGAGGTAAATGTAACCAGGGGTGGTAAAGGGACTCAATTGAAAGTTATGAAAACGGCACCGATTATTAAGGGAAATAATACGTCTGAACTTCAAATCAAGGCAGTGGGACGGAAGAAATACTTCCATATATGGAGACTTGTATCAGATACCACAGAAAAACAATTATCAGACTACGTCCGTGGTATATTGGGACAAGATAGCTACTTTGAAATCGAAAAAATAAGCCACAAAACAGAAAGGGGTTACTCGTCCTTCAGAGTATGCGTATCGGAAAGCAATTACGACAAGTTGTTTAATCCCAACATATGGCCTAAAGATGCTGAATTTAGTGAGTGGGTGTTTTTTCGAGCAGCAAGAAACTTACAAAACCAGAAGAGGACATAAAATGATAATTAATATTCTTTATCAGAACGTTAGAGGCCTCCGGACAAAAACATCGGAATTTCTAAGCCTTCTTGAATCCTCGGGTTCAGACTTATTCGCGATCACCGAGACCGGCTGCAACGAGTCCATTCTGGATGCTGAGATCGTCTTGCCAAACTACTCTGTGCTACGCTGCGACCGGGCGGACGGGCGTAAACAAGGCGGCGTGCTGCTGTCGGCCGCGCCGGGTTTTGTGTTGCGTCAAGTACCAATGCCCGATGGCATTAACGTGAACAGGTACAATTTCGAGTTAGTTTGCGCGGGTGTTTATAAGCATAATCGATTTTTAGTGGCTTGTTGTGTGGTGTATATCCCACCGCAAACGGAGGAAAACGAGTATTTAGTTATGTTTGATATTTTGGAAAAAATAAGCATGAAGTTTAAGAATAAATTAGTAATCTTAGGGGATTTTAATCTGTTTTCTTGTAATAATTATGTATGTAATTACTTTGAATACTTCGTGGCGTTTTGTGAATTCGTTCAGTATAATACTGTTCGTAACTGTAACGGCAGGCAGCTGGACCTGGTTTTGAGTGCTCGCGGCGGCGTAACGGTGACGGAGGCCGACGAGGCGCTGCGGCCGGTGGACGGGTACCACCCGCCGCTCGCCGTAGTCGTGACCGTCACCGGCGCCGCCGTGAGCGGGGAAGGCTGCCTCCCTCCCCGGGACCCACTCCATGAACAATACAAGCAGTGGAACTTTAACAAAGCGGATTACAATAAGTTGTACGGTTCAATCATGAATATGGACTGGAATGATTTGTATTCTACGAATGATCCCAATTTAGCTGTAAGTATATTTTATAATCAAGTGAATGACGTGTTTGATAAATGCATTCCCTTCAAAACTGGAAAACGAGATGAGTCTAAGCGTATATATCCAGTATGGTATACGGCACAAATTATTAAAAATATACAGACCAAATACAATTTGCATAAACAATATAAAATCAGTAACTCGCGGAGCGACTACGAAGCCTTCTCGCAGTGCAGGGCGAGAGTGAAGGCGGAGACTGAACACGCTCACGACCAATACCGCGAACGCGTACAGGACCGTCTTGCTTCGGATCCGAGGGCATTCTGGCAATTTATGAGATCAAAGAAAGGCATTTCTAAAAACTGCAAATTAATTCAGGACGGACGATCTCTCTCAGATCATGAGTGCGCGAAGGAATTAGCGCAGTTTTTCTACTCCGTGTATAACCCGGAACCAGCACGGCTCGAGGTTCCAGCGATTAGTGCTACGGTGGGGGGCGGTGCGCGTGTACACTTGGCGCAGCTGGAACCGGCGGAGGTTGAACGAGCGCTAGCACGGCTCCCGCCGAAACGCTCGGTCGGACCGGACGGTATTCCACCGTTTATTCTCAAGGACTGTCGTATGGTGCTAGCGAAGCCACTACTACACCTGTTTAATGTTAGTCTCGCAGCTATGACCTTCCCGGATAGGTGGAAATTAACTCGTGTAGTGCCGGTTCCCAAGGGAAAGGGTGGTACAGAGCCGGGCGACTATAGACCGGTGGCACTGCTGAGCGCACCTGCCAAGGTTTTCGAGTCGGCCATATATCACGCATTATATGCTCAGGTGGGGGCTCAGTTGTCCGACGCACAGCACGGCTTTCGTCCTGGGCGGGGGACAGCAGGGAATCTGCTACATTTGATGTGTGAGGTGGTGCCGGCGGTGGACGCTGGTGGCCAGGTGGATGTCGCCTATTTCGACTTCCGGAAGGCGTTCGATACGGTTGACAATGACGTCCTGCTCACGAAGCTGGCTGGCGTGGGCTGTACGACGCATACGCTGACCTTCTTCGCTAGCTACTTGCGGGACAGGCGTCAGTATGTCGATTGTGGAGGGCACTTTTCGGAACAGTACTGGACAAGATCAGGCGTCAGTCAAGGCAGCAATTTGGGCCCCCTTCAGTTCGCGATCATGATAAATGATCTGCCGGAGGTAGCACAGGAGTCTGCTTGCCTTTTATTTGCTGACGACCTGAAATTGGTGCGCGAAATAGGTGACATCTCAGATCACGACGGTATGCAGAGGGATGTGGATAGAGTGATCGAATGGGGCAACAAGAATAAGCTGTTTTTCAACGTGGCGAAGTGCTCGGTACTCTCATTCAGTCGCGCGCGCAGCCCCCGGCACTACCCGTACCATGTGGGAGGTATGCCCCTGCGGCGCGTCACAGAAGTGAAGGATCTGGGGGTAAGGTTCACTGCTAATCTCAACTTCCGAGACCATATAACCGAAGTATGCAAAAAAGCGTACCGAAACCTTGGCTTCATATTGCGGCAATCAGATGGCTTCACCAACTTTAATGCCCTGCGTGCCCTGTATGAGGCCTTGGTCAGGAGTCACTTGGAACATAATTCGGTTATATGGGCTCCGAGTGAGATCAAGTATAACCAAATGATAGAGCGGATCCAGAATAAATTCGCTAGATACCTTTACTTTAAATTATATGGCGTGCATCCTGGTTATCCGCTGCTGTATCCCACCTTGTTCGTCCTGGGCATGGTGGGATACAGCAAACTAGAAATGAGAAGGGAGATGACGCTCGCGAAGTACCTTCTCATGATATTGCGGGGAAAAAAGGATAATCCAGCCATCCTAGAGCGACTTCAGCTATGCGTACCGGACGGTTACATAGAGCGCCGCCGGCCCCCGGCCCTGCTTGCCCTGCCGCGCGCGCGCACCAACCTGTTGAGCCGCGCGCCGCTCACCCGGGCGCTGCGCACGCTCAACGTGGTGGCAGAGCGAATTGATTTATTCAGTTGTACACTGAACGAGTTCACAAAGACGGTCTCGAATGTTATTGAATTTGGTACGCATTGAATATTGAATATTGAATATTGTATATTATGATATAATTGGACTAATGTAATTTTATTTGATTTATTATTATAATTATTTAATTTTATTTATTTAAATTTGGTATAAATTATTGACATTGATTGTAAGTTGGTATTATATTAATTCGTTATTATCTGACATTTTGACATTTGTATAATTTTTAGTAATTATATTTTGACATGATTTTTAAGTTATTAATGGGTACTAAATTAATTCTTATTTGACATATTGACATTTGTGTAATTTTTATTAATATTAGACATAGGATTTGGAATTTTATTGATAGGTATTGATAAGTATGTATTAGAAATCTAAAAGTGAAAGTTTGTAAAGAGGTTTATTAATCTTTCGTAAACAGAACTGAGTAATAAGTGGTTTTGGGGTAGATTTTGGGATGTTGGGTTGGTAAAGCTTTACTTTCCACACTTATTTTTAACGGATAATTGAGCGACAGTCTGGCTCACACCCGGCTCGCAGTTATATGATGGGTCCTCCTTATACTTGAACCTGGCCAGGTATTCGGAGAACCCACCATGCCCCGTCATTAGCTGTGTAATCATGCCTGCTGGTCGCATTTTCCCACTATTTGGTAGGCCAGAACTGCATCAGGAAGGAAGATCTTTGTTACTCCAGCCGTTTCACCGGTTTGATATCTCCTGTTCCATGCATCCAGCGAGGCCTTACGGATTTCTCGCTTGATGCATGCAACAGGAAATAAGTCGTAGTCCGGTTTTTTCTTTAAGTGCAGAGGAGCTTGTTTGGCTAGTTCGTCTGTTCATTCCCCTTCAACTCCGCATGTGCTTTAATCCAGAATAGGGAAATTCCCTTGTTCTGGATTCCGCTACGCTTGATGTTTTCGCGAGCTTCCACGGCTAGAGGATGAGGGAACTTGCGTTTGTGACAGTTTCTAACGCCAAACGCGAGTCACTGAGGATCGCAAAACTATTTTCTCGACTTTGGAGGATCATCCTCGTGGCTTAGCATATGGCCAGGAGTTTTGCTTGGTAGACCGTGCAGTATGATGGCAGCTTAAACTTCAGTGTTTTGGGTTCAGCCTCGCTATTCCAAATAGAAAGCGAGGCACCAACTTTACCTTCGATCTTGCTGCCATCGGTGTATATTCTCACTGCTTGGTGTATGTGATTATCCACTTGTTCTTGGTCTACCAAGGTTATAAACGTCAGGCATATATCGATACCTCTGGGCTATAAGGGCGTAAAGCACATTTTGGGCCATATGGAGTTAATAATACCATCGTATTCAGTTTTTCATTTTCTATCGATTGGTATATACGAAGTTGCCAAATTCGCACCAAAATGTTCTTTACGCCCCATCTATTTTGGTCTGCTAAACCAGAATGAAACAGGAAATTGGGCTGTAAATTACATTACTGCGCAAGTTAAAAATGTCCTAGGTTGTATAGGAATCCAATTATGAGTATTAGGGCGTATAACACATTAAACCTCAAAATAATTATAAATATTACCTGAAGTTTAGGGTGTAAAGCACATTATTCTATTATTCCAGACTCAAAAGGCGTAAAGCTAATTTTGGGGTTCATGGAGCTTATAATAATTTTATTCAGTTTTTCATTTTTTATCGACTATAGTCACCGCGAACTAAGAAGCCCAATTTGTCGTTTGCCATCACAGTGACATTAGAGATGTACAAAAAAATCGGTTCACGAAAGTAACCAATTTTTACAGCAAATCGATTCAAAATTATAAGACCTTCTAATCGATTCGATAGTTAAATTTTAAACTAAAAACCGTGATATTTAGGTACCTAGTTGTAGTTACCTACCTACTACCTCGATTGAGCTATCTCGTACCGCGTATTCTTAATACGTACCTATTTACGACTTCAATAAAATATTCTTTTATCCATTCGCCCATGAACATCAACAACACCAACAGCATCATTCGTAGTGGTGCGTTGCCGGCCAAGAAAGAGAAGAAAAAGAAAGAAAGATAGATCATGATAGGATGAAAGTCCCGCTCAGTTTCATAATACTATTTTGACATAATATTATATTATGAGCGTCAAGAAATAATTACAGTGAATAAATTCTTGCTTATTTCGTAAGACACATTCATGTATACATAATTATTATTTTGTTGAAAAAAAAAAATGTTTACCGCAACCTTAAATACATAATTACATATAACATATTATCTGCAGTTACTGTCCATGGATGGCGAAGTGCCCATACGTAATGGAAAATGTCCTTTGTTAGCATTCAATTTGTCGTGGTATTATTGGGTACCTAATTTTAAATTCAAATGCAAGCAAATCATTTTAACAATGTAATTAAATTAATCAATTTTCATTTTTAAATTTCGATTATAGTAATGTATTGATTATTATTGGTTTTATAAACGGTTTCAAGTCGTCACATCACCCTACGTCAGATTAGATTTAGGCTTCTTCATATAAGATTGTTTTGACGTCATATATTTTTATTAAATTTTGCATAAATTATGATGTGATGAGATTTTTACTAGATTTTAACGTATAATATTATTTATAATCAACGCCAATGAAAATGAGTAGGGATTTTTAACAAATTTTGGCAAAATCCTTTGTCCGTAAGTATTCAACTATTCATGTCAAGTAAATGAATATTCCATTTCGCTCAAAGACACCCATACAAGGTTAGTTCATATTAATAAATAGCAGCTATCATTATGGGCATCTTAGATAATTTTGACTATAGTAAGTATAACTACACAAAGTTTCAAAATTCGAAGAAAAATGATGTTAACATTCCATGTATTTTGGACTGCTAAACCAAAATAAAACAGAAAATCGGGCTATATGACATTCCTGCGCAAGTCAAAAACCTCGTAGGTTGTTAATTGTTATACATTATATTAAGACATAATAATGTAACACATTAATTCTCAAAATGTTATTGTCCCTTACAATCATTCAACATAATCAGCATCTGGACACACATAATATGCCCGTTGACTCTGTCCACGCCACGATTGAAAGAGAAGTGCAAAAATTAATTGTATGGAGTCCATCGCGATAGCCGACATACTTTGAGACCGCTCGGAAGAAACCTAAGCCATACACATTGTTATGGACTACACCGATTTTTAACCGACTTCAAATTTTTTTGGAGGAGGTTCTCAATTCGACTGTATTTTTTTTATGTGTGTTACCTCAGAACTTTCGACTGGGCAAACCAATTTTGATGATTCTTTTTTTAATCGAAAGCTGGTGGCTGTCATGTGATCCCACATAAATTTTATTGAGATCTGACAATGGCATCCATGAGAAAACCATATAAGTCTTAAATTTGTATTAAGAATGTGCGCAACAAATGGATGAATAACTCAGTATCACGCCAACCGATTTCAATGATTCTTTTTTTAATCGAAAGCAGGTGCTTGTCATGTAGTCCCACATAAATTTGAACGAGATCTGACAAGTAGTTTTTGAATAACTTTGAAGTCGGTTATTTTTTGTTAGTAAAATTTAGATTATCTGAATTTTGGTCAATTAACTGCCAATACTTTCACACCAAGTACATTGAAAAATATAAAACTAAAACAGATTAGAATAGCTACATTTAAAAAGAAATATGAAAACTAAATAAATGTATTCCATGGCAGTATTCCATGGCAGAGGAAGCTGAAACTCAAAATATAACGTTAATGGAAAAGCCATCTGTAGTGTTTAGAGGGTCAATAATACACACATTTTACTTTGTAATAGGTGAGGTAGGTATACGCAAGCACACGTCTCCACACCGCAACTAGCACGCAGCCTCGCTGCCTGACTGACTGCTGTGCTTATACACTACATCCCTTCTTTATTTTATAATAAATAATAATTGATTACAACTGTTCGTTAGCAAATAATATATTGCAACATTTACATAGATCTGACAATAATAAATTATTCAATATCCAACTTTTATTTTCTTTGTGTTATTTATTATCATTATTGTTGTACAACATGTATTTCCCATTTCTGTACATCGTTTTCACCATCACCATCACCTCACATCACTATGTGAGTGCAGGGTTAAAGTTTGATGTCAATCTGTTAGCCTCTGTTACTTATTATTTATCGATATATTTTTCTGTAGCTAATTTAGAATCTTGTAGCTCCCTTAGTACTGTCCACGTAATATGGTTTCGGTATTATTGTTGTACAACATGTATTTCCCATTTCTGTACATCGTTTTCACCATCAGAAACTCACACCACTATGTGAGTGCAGGGTTAAAGTTTGGTGTCAATCTGTTAGCCTCAGTTACTTATTATTCATCGATATATTTTTCTGTAGCTAATTTAGAATCTTGTAGCTCCCTTAGTACTGTCCACATAATAATTATGGTTTCCCTCTTTTCTTTAATTGAATTATAGACCTGTCAATTTCTGTCTCTCACATTACTGTTATTGTTAGAGTGAAAGGTATTTTACTGGAAGCTTCATAAAAAAAATTGATCTTATTCGCATAAGTCAATTTGGAGATCTCATCTCGCATTTCACTAAATACAACTCTTGTAGATCATAATTATATTTTTAACAAAAAGTTGTTTGTTTGCAAGCCGTCTTGACAGCGTATCACGCGTATGCTGCTGCGGCTCTTAGATACGGGGTTATATTTTGGGGTAATGCCACAAATAATGACAAAGTTCTTAAAGCCCAAAAAACGTGCATTCAAGCGATATTTGGGCTTCGACAGACCGATTCGTGTAAGCCTTACTTTAAGCAGTCAAAAATATTGACGCTGCCCTGTGTCTATGTGCTAGAATGAGCTTTGTTTGTAAAAACCAATATTCAATTGTTCAAATATAAAACGCGCGCACGGCATAATGATAAGTTGCAAATTATTACGCATAAGACACATCTGTTTAAGAAAAGTATATTTTATATGGCTCCAGTCGTATATAATAAATTACCTAAAGATTTGCGTAATATAGCAGAATTGGCACTTTTTAAGGAAAAGCTTAAAGATCTGCTAATACTCAAATGCTATTACTCCATTAAAGAGTACTTAGAGGATACTCAGCTATGAGTGGCTTATGACATTTTTAATTTTCATATTACATTAATTTATATATATTATTTCAATTTGACATTGCCAATTATTTTTAATTTTAATTTCACAGTCTGATTTATGCGCGGTTCGTTTTTATTTGATTTATTATTTATATTTTAATCTTGATTTTAAATTTTTAGCTTATCTTATGTATTGTACGCCTTTAAGGCAGGACATAGCGAACAATTTGCTTATTTGTAACATCTGTATATTACCTATTGTCCACAATAAAGAGTGATTTGATTTGATTGATTTGAACAAACGTCAAATGTAGCATTGAAAGTAGATTAACCCAAGCCATTTACCACAGTCGTCTACTTCAATTATCAAAAGTAACAACATAATTTCTGAAAAATCTTGAGTAAGTCCCTCTATTGCCAAGGCTCACCCAGCCGATATGCATATATTATCCATTTAGTGTCATATGTGTGCATCATATGTGTGCAATATGCATCACCCATACACACCCCAAACTTCACTTCTTCAACTTCACAACTTTCTTTCTCGAGATGGAAACTGATCTCGTATTGTTCAGTATCATGATTTATCATGATTACCTATTTATAGGTACTCGACTGGTACATGACTTAAAGGTATTTCCCTAACGCTATCTTGTTTTCTTCAAGACTAAGTGAGAACAAAACTCATAAATTATTTATAGAATTTACTTTTGCTATTTTGACCTATCGTGATATTACTTTCCAATTTTTTCTTGAGGGTACTTCATTTATATTGAGGGTAGGTCACAAAATTTGAAGGTAATTTGAAATTTTTAAACGTTAATCTTAAGAATTTTGAGTCATTCAACTAGACATAATTCATGATGTCAATATAATATCTACAGTTCATACAACTCGCTCCACGCATTATAAGGGTCAACTTTAAACAATTTCCTATGTAACATTATTATTTTCATTTATTGTCAGTAAGGAATTCAAACCATTGATTGGCAACCCATTCATTTAATGCTAAGCTATTTTGCTCTGCCAGTATTTACACTGTTAAAGTCACAAGGGTATTTAGAATAGTACCAGTAGAATCTCTTATAATCTTAAAAATAGTTGCTTGTGAAACTACGATCACAGCTGACCAATTTATTGTCTCTTTAATTATCGTGTGAACTTGAGTATTCTCTTCATTATCTTAACTCTTGATTCACTATCAGTTTAGTCAGTTAAGTTATGATTCTCTGGGAATTTGCGTTTGCTTCCCAGGGGAGTTTCAGTCGTTGACAAGCACTCTGTGTGAGGATGCTTTGAGAGATGGTGGTCCTGCGTGCACGGTTACACCCACTTACACATATGTACATTCGGCTTAGTAATGTGGCCACTCCATCTTCTACATGGAGATCTAGTGCTTTCAGCTTCCACAACATCAACGTCACTTTAAACTTGATAGATCTGTAATACAGAAATATAAGACCGACGACGAGCCTCGGACTGTACTGCTTTAAAGATAAATCTCTAAAGTTGCTACTTAGCACTGTCATTCAACTAGACATAAGTTTTTTTTTCTTTTGGCTAAGTCTTTTGGTCACTAGCCATCACTTGATGACGCTAGTTAACTATTTATGTCAATTTTACATGAAAAGAACGCAGAGAAGCACCTAAGGCGTTGTCATTTTGCAGATAGTTCAAGTTGGATGAATATAAGTAATAAGTTGTATCTACGTAAAATAGTTGATTACAACGTCGTGTTTTATTGGACTACATCAATATACTGAAATTTTATTTCTCAGTGTCTCATTGTCTCTTTACTATGGAGACAAAATCATAACCTTGGCATATAATATTTACCTTTATTTGTGACAGCTCAAAAAGATTAATATTTACATTGCAAGTAAAGATATTAGATGGAAATACTACGATCTTCTGAGTCTGTAATTGCTCATTGCCACATGGATGAATCTTTATTTTTTCAATAATAATAATATATCCAATAAATTATTGTGGATTATATTATATAAGAATTGCAAAAATTTAATATAATTATCATAAAAGCCGAGTCCATTACCATGGACTCATAACTGCTGTTGTTTGTCATATTTTGTCATAATCTGCTCACATATGTGATATGTTCACATATTACATATTATACTCGTCTGTAACGAATTATTATAAAATAATGAATCGTCAAAGACGGAAGTATGTCATTATACATTTCATACATGGTCAGATTCAAATTTACTTCAAAAGAAGTTATGGAATGTTAACACATGAATGGAATAAAATATACCATACCAATAATCACTGTCTTACTTTTATTCCTTACAATATAATACTTGAATTCTGATGCCACATCATCTCTTTACTTGGTATTTGTAATTCATATTGATTGAGGTAACTTTCTGAAAACCTGCCATTTGTTATTTCATCTCACGATTTAATATCAGTGAAATGGGACCGATTATGATGGGAATTATCTCCATCAGGCATCTCGAATGGGTGTCTTATGAATCATATCCAACAGACATCTTTGGCTTTCAATGATATTCATAACGACATATCCAAAAAATATAAATTTGTAAATATTTGCAGCCACTGTGTATGCATGGCTTTTTACAAATGTAACGTTATTATAAGTGTAACATGATTGCGTAGCCTTAAACATTGATTTATAATATTTGCGGGCACCTTGTATGCATGGCTTTTTACTAATGTAACAGTAACATGACTGCGTAGCCTTAAAACATTGATTTATAATATTTGCGGGCACCGTGTATGCATAGCTTTTTACTAATGTAACAGTAACATGACTGCGTAGCCTTAAAACATTGATTTATAATATTTGCGGGCACCGTGTATGCATGGCTTTTTACTAATGTAACAGTAACATGACTGCATAGCCTTAAAACATTGATTTATAATTGACAGTATATATTACGGTATATTATATACCACTTGTATACAGAATACATTACAGTATAATGCTCAATCATCTCGAATGACTTGCCATAGCAGTAATTCAATACATCGATTAGTTTGGCTTCTTCCTCAGAATTACAAGTCAAGTACCTACTCCATACTTTAATTTATTTTATGATAATTATTGTAAATACCCAATGAATTGAAAACTTTTTTCCATTTTTTTTAGCTATAAAAGCGTTACAATATCTCTGACATTTTAGACTGAACTTTAGTATTCCACATACTCATCCATCCTTAATTTTTAATATACCTTTTAGGAAATACTCATTATATTGAATAACTTCCGCAAACACTATATTTTAATATCTTTTATAATTTGGCTGAACTTTACCCGGAACTTTGATTTTTCTTCTCGAAACAGCCATCCTTGAGCCATTACGAAAATTTTTGAATGAAACACTGAAATCGGTTAAGCTATCAAGAAATACTAAAGTTCATTTTTATTTATACAAACAAGAAGATAAGTATATTACAATGATAACGTGCTTCTTTCGAGCAAATGCGTTTTTGTACACAAGGTATAGCATTCTCCTTACGAGTCTTGTTTAAATTTGCGTGCCCCTTTCAGGCCTTTTTGTACTCGAGGTACATTAACAAGCTCTTTACGAGTCTTGTTTAAATTTGCGTGCCCCTTACAGGCCTTTTTGTATTCAAGGTACATTAACAAGCTCCTTACGAGTCTTGTTTCAATTTGCGTGCCTCTTGTAGGCCTTTTTGTACTCAAGGTACATTAACAAGCTCCTTACGAGTCTTGTTTCAAATTGCGTGGCCCTTGCAGGCCTTTTTGTACTCAAGGTACATTAACAAGCTCCTTACGAGTCTTGTTTCAATTTGCGTGCCCAATCCGGGCTTAATACTTGTAACGGGACAAGTGGGATAGACCCGTACAACCTGCGTGAACCTTGACGTAGCTACAATTATTAATATATTTAATTTAATATTGGCTTTAGCGATAAAAATATTAACATATATAATGCTTCAATATTGTTACGTGATACGGATTTTAAGGTATAATAAACTTTTTACATATTACGTGCATATGCGTAACACATTGTTTGTAGCTTTACAGGTTCTTCCTTAATATGGTTGTATAGGCAATGATCTTTAAGTGAACTGTATTGGCGTGACCATAATAATAATATTGAACTGCTAATTAATTAGCAAAATTACGTCTAAAACTTGTTTAGATAATCATAATCTTTTGAATTCATGGTAGAACGGCATTTGAATTATGAAAACATTAACCACAGCATTGTATTAATAAGTGGGGTAGATTCTCAATCGTTTCTTTCAAAGTTATTGTAAGGGTAACGTGGAGTTTCACGTTTTTATTAAATACCCACCAAATACAAACAAAACTTAGGATATTGTTATTGTGATGCGGTAGCTTTATTTGAAATAAGAAACGAAATAAATTACTCTTTCACATACTACAATTTCCTACAGCAATATCATAGGAAATTTATGGTCTATTTGAAATAGTTACTTGAGGCATGGCCCTTTGTGAACAAAATGATTTGCATGGCCTTCGAAGTATTTAATTAGTTTTGATGCTTAGACAACCATTTTCTGTACAAATATGGCAGTGGTACTTTAAGTTGCCGAGTTATTAAAACGTCAACACTCAAATAATTGTTACTTAAGTGCACTCAATTAGGTATACCCACATATAAATTATGTGGTTGTAATGTAATAATACACTTTACTTACTTAAATGCGAATATAACAGAACATATTCGTTACGAATTTGCCTGCCCGAACGAATGCAAGCAAGGGCGGCATTACTCCTTCTTTTTCTTCCAACATTTTTTGGTAATTCCTTATTATTTTTACCGTCGTCGCCACTTGTAGTGTTTAGAGGGTCAATAATACACACATTTTACTTTGTAATAGGTGAGGTAGTGTAATGGGGTTTTCCCGTGGGGGGGAATAAGAGGTAAATAAAAGAGGTTGTTCAGATTTAAGTCCAATAACATTTATTGTTGCCTAAGTTTTAGGTGTAAGAATTCGTACAGTTGACAATAATTGGAAGAAAGGGGTCCGCTGGCTTGTTTGGCTGGTCGTATTATACGTAACCCTGTTTGGTTCAGTGATGTCCGTTCTAACGGACACCGCCGATGGTTATACAATTTTACCCGGAGTGGGTCCACACTAAATCCAGAAATTAAAAGGAAAGCTCGCACGAATTTTACCCGTTTAGGATGAAGTTCGAGCGGGGTTATTAAACTAATAAAATTCTTAATCTAAGGGAAAGCTCGCACGAATTTGACCCGTTGAGGATGAAGTTCGTGCGGTGTTATTAAACTAATGAAATTCTTAATCTAAAGGAAAGCTCGCACGAATTTGACCCGTTTAGGATGAAGTTCGAGCGGTGTTATCAAACTAATGAAATTCTTAATCTAAAGGAAAGCTCGCACGAATTTGACCCGTTTAGGATGAAGTTCGAGCGGGGTTATTAAACTAATGAAATTCTTAATCTAAAGGAAAGCTCGCACGAATTTGACCCGTTTAGGATGAAGTTCGAGCGGGGTTATTAAACTAATGAAATTCTTAATCTAAAGGAAAGCTCGCACGAATTTGACCCGTTGAGGATGAAGTTCGAGCGGTGTTATTAAACTAATGCTAAACCGTTGCCGTCAGGGAACTTAGATGTCAGGTGTCGTAGTTAAGGAAGGGTGAGGCCCATACTGACCCAACCGGGAACCCCCTGGATGAGTAGTAGGATGGGGAGACACCCCACCCCACAATATAACGGAATAACAGGAACAATAATACAAAATAACGGAATATAGTACGGAAAATAAGGCCTAAGCCGCTCCCGTGGGTGGTGGAGGTCGGAAGCACCACACTCCACAACAAAAAAAGGAATTTAAGGAAAGTAAGGCTGCCGTTCACGTCGGTGATGGAGGTCGGCCCGCCGAAGCCCCACACCACGGCGCCAGCTCCACGCGCCTCAGCACCCGCGGTCGCTCTCTCTCCGGCGCGCACCCCACCGGAGAGGGGTCCCCTCCGGAACTACACTCCCTCTCGGAACGGCTCTCCAGAAAACACCTCCTAGTATAGTACAGAAATCACGTCTTACACAACAGTTTATACAGCCCTCGCGGCTACTACGGAACCACGGATATAGTTAATTAATTATTACAATGTCTAGTTATTAATTAATTGACTTAGTAGAACAACGGTCACTCGGCTAGACACATTTAGTTGCCTCACCGACCTTTACAGATCCAACACTATGGCTCACCGCCCTTCTATTTAAACAATTCATATAATATTCGTTCTGCATTAAGCCCTACGGCCCAGAATAATTTAGCGTACAACAACATACATGAAGGGCATGGTTCACTCGCTACCTGGCAAATACAGATATCATCAGAACACCCACCGAGACGTCCCAGGAAACGTTCCTGGCGGCGGGCGACGCCAGTGCCCGAAGCACCGGGCGTCGACCACGGCGCCACGCCGGCGGACAGCCATCGTGGCCTCCTTTAGAAAACAACTCTAGGTTACACTGTTTACTAATTGACTAATTCACCGCGTTACAGAGGATAAGTTTAGCATACCTGTTTAGGGAGGTGTTACGCGCTCAGCGAAGACAGACAGACGCAGAACGAACAGGGCTGAGCGCCCACCAAGCGCAACCTGTGCACAAAGGAGGACCCCGTTATAAACACGAAAACACTCAACTTCGGCTTAGCCGCAAAGTAGAAAACTTACTTACTTGTAGTATTGGTTAGAAGCCGCCTCACGGAACCAACCAAACACACCGTGTCACACCACCACGTGGTGCAGACCCAGCACCAAGCAGCCACACTGCAAAGATTCCTCACGTTATTCTCTAAGAACACTCCAAATCCCCATTCGAAAATCCCCGTAGGACTCCCCAGACTTACCAGCAAAGAACCAGCAACACCAGAAACACTCAACACTCTATGGAAAACACCACTTGGACCGGTGCGTCACCACACAACTCAGAACAGACATGAGACAACGGCACAGACTGTAGGGATACTCTCGGGAACAAGAAGGACGCCGCGCTCCTCTCCACGCTTTTATACTGCCACCCTTGCCACTCAAATCCACCAATCGCAACAACTCCCAGACGCGGGACATGGATTTCCGGCTTCCATCAGCTTCGAGAAACGAGGAGACAATAACCACAACAATGCTCCTTATAGCAATTGGGGTAAGGTTCACCTTTCTATCGTATATTCGGAAAAGCGTCATCACACGACTCAGGCGCCAAATTACAAAAAATACAATCCAGGTGTTCCCTATTCAAAAAATCATTCCTTCCACGTAACTAGACACAAAAAAAAACCCGATGACCTAATTCTCACAGACATCCCTCTAAATTTATTCATTATAAACTCCCACAAACTAACCAATTTCGAGAACAGAACTCAATAAGGTTGCAAACTAATTCACAAACCTGCACTCACACCTTGTCTTCTCCCCTTCCAGAGGGCCGACCCCTACAATATTTTGAATTGAAATGGCCAAACTCCCGTGGGCCAGTTAGTCCCAGGACCTCCGACTACTCCATCCTGCCCAATGAAAAAAACAATATATACGCCCAATCAATTTCCCAATATAGCAGACCCCGATATTTGGGAAAAATTCTACGCTGTTAACCCCGACCGGAAACCATCAATCACAGACGCGGACCACTGCCACAGACTATATCGCCTCCGGCTATGGTCCAACCACAGACTCAGAATCAAGGGAGTGGAATGATTTAATATTATTCTATAAACAAGTCCTAGACCTTCATAAAGAAATTACAAATTCAGAAGTCCCATCTATCAAAAAAATACTCGCCACAAATTGACAGAGACTAGAGGCTGAACAGACCACAGACTACAGAACCGAACAACTGACGCGGCGATTTTGAAATCACTCAAATGGCGACCGAGGATTGGTCCATCCGTCTGACAGCGACCTTGGCAACTACCACAGACCAGCCGTCAACTGCCGCCCGTCAAATCCTCTCAATCTCCAATTGTCACTGTCAACCGGCTTGTCAATACTTGTAAACAAATCATATTGAATTTATGAAAGCAATAAATTTAAGTTATTTAAATGGAGATAATTAAGAAATTAAGCTATTTAAGGTGAAATTGGGACCGAGATAGTTCAATTGTACGGAAGTTAATCCAATTCTCGCCAAATGATATACCAAAGGAATGTTATTCAAGGTAAGATCTCACGAGATTCACTACAAGACAGGAAAAAAAAGTGTTACAGTACCCCCTTCCCCACCAGAATTTCACGAGGGAAACGAGAGAAATTCACGCTGGCCCTCCAGCGTTTTCCCTAGATCAAAACCACAGGACCATCGGGAGGCTCTGAAGAGGGACTCAGACCACTGAAACTAATCCAGACTTTTGATATCCTTGACATGGCATTCACTCCTTTTCCCATTTTCGTCTTCCAGCAAATAAACAAGCCGAGACAGCTTCTGGACTATCCTACACCTCTCAAACCGGGGAGCCAATTTGTAAGAAAAGTGCTTGGCCGCGTCGCTACGTACGTGGGTACGCCGCCAAACCACGTCGCCTTCCTCAAAGTTCACGTCCCTCCTATGCCTATTATAATACTTGGCGTTGCGGGTGTGAGACTTCTTCAGCTCCTTGTCCACCTTCAGGAACAGCTCCTTCAGCCCACCTATCCTATCAACGTAGTCTGTACGGGAATCAACCACAATTTCGTCCAGGTCTTCGCTGTTGCCATAGACTTCACCACTAACCACAGCTTCGCGCCCATGAACCAAAAGAAAAGGTGTAAAAGTGGTAGAGTCGTTTACAGCAGTGTTAATAGCAAACTGGATCTCACAGAGGTGGGAATCCCAACTGCGCTGATCAGAGCCCACAAGAGCAGCAATAGAAGTGACGATAGTGCGGTTATACCTCTCAACAGTATTAACCTGAGGGCAATAAGTCGGGGTATAATGGATCTGGGGAATGCGGTATTTCTGAAATAACGCCTTGACCTCACGCCCTATAAATTGTGGACCATTGTCAGCAATAACCGTTTGAGGAACGCCGTGAACTAGGAAAACGTTATCCTCCAAACGCTGAGCCACCGCTCTCCCAGTAGCACGCCGCAGAGGAAAAAGAAGGACATACTTCGAGAAACAACACACCACAACCAGGAGATACTCGTTCTGCTGCCGCGACCGAGGCAGGGGACCAACCAAGTCGACGCTGATGCACTGGAATGGTCTGCGACACACCTTAGGGTTCCCAAACAAACCCGGAGTGGTCTGGTTTGGGTGCTTGTAAGCTTTACACGTAGAACACCTGGAAACATAATCCTCCACGTCCTTATACATAGCGGGCCAGTAAAAATGAAGACGCAGCTTTTTATATGTCTTCTCCACACCTAGATGAGCACCTAACGGGGAATCATGATGTTCAGCTATCAGACGTTGCCTCTCGTCCACAGGAACTACCTCCTTCCAATCGAAATCCCCAGTCAACGCGGTTTTACTCTTGGTGTAGCGGTAGAGCTTGCCATCAATGATCTGGTAATTAGGGCAGGTTTGTGGCCTTCCTTCACAACGAGAATATAGGTTACGAAACCAGGGATCCGATAAGGAAAGATTCACAGCCGATACAGGTACAGCTCTAGATAAAGAATCGGGGATCAAATGTTCCCTACCACGCCGGTGCTCAATGATGAAATTGTAGGGGGAGAGCCTACAACCCCATCTTTCTAGACGCCCAGTAGGATTACGTAAATTAAGAAACCACTTCAGACTGGCATGATCGGTGATTATCCTGAAAGGTTTAGGGCCTTCCAAATACGGACGAAAGTTTTCAACAACCTGCACCACAGCCAACGCCTCCCTCTCGGTAGCAGAATAGTTTCGCTCAGGCCGATTCAGGGAACGACTATAGTACGCTATGGGATGTTCCTCACCATCAAAAACCTGCGTCAGCATGCCACCAATACCGACGTCAGAAGCATCAGCATGCACGATGAACGGGAGAGAAAAATCCGGACAAGCCAACACCGGTGCGGATGTAAGTGCACTCTTCAGCTGCAGGAACGCGTGCTCAGCTTCGGGCGACCAAGCAAATGCGGGCCTATTCTTCCGCGTAGAAGTAAGCGTATTCAGCGGGGCTGCGATCGTACTGAAACCACGAATAAACCGCCTGTAGTACGACGCAGTGCCCAGGAACCTCTTCACATCTCTGGCGTTAGTGGGAATTGGAAAGTCCGTGATGGCCTTGATTTTGTCAGGATCAGTTCTCAACCCCAACTCATCCACAACGTAGCCCAGGTACTTTAGCTGTTTCCTAAAAAGACAACACTTCTCCAGACTAACAGTAAGGTTTGCAGACCGCAAGCGCTCAAGGACCTGTTTGAGCAGATCAATGTGCTCCTCAAAAGTTTTACTTACTACTACGATGTCATCTAAATAGATAAATACACGCCCTCCAAACTCAGGGCCAAACAGTTTATCCATCAGGCGCTGCTGCGTCGCCGGCGCAGACGTGAGACCAAAACACATGACCTTAAACTGGAACAAACCGCGCGAAGGGACGGTAAACGCTGTCTTTTCTTTAGAGGAAGGGGTTAACGGGATCTGCCAAAAGGCAGCCTTTAAATCAATAGACGAAAGAAAACGAGAATCTCGGAGTTGATCCAAAATATTATTGATATAAGGTAAAGGATAGGCGTCGTGTTTGGACACCTCATTAAGTTTCCTACTATCCAGACAGAAACGCATCTTCCCATCAGCCTTAGGGGCCATGGTGATAGGATTATTCCATGGACTACAGCTAGGCTCAACTACATCCATAGCGATCATTTCATCAAGATGTCGGTTCAACTCTTTAAGCTTATCAGGTGACATGACGTAATAGCGCTGCTTTATGGGAGTAGCATCACCCGTGTCAATGTGGTGGGATATCAGATGGGTTCTACCTAAGCCTTTCTTTTCAGCAGAAATATCCTCATACATCCTACACACCTCCATTGCGCACTCCTTCTGCTCCTCCGTCAAGTCGTCGAAAGGGTGTAAATGGTTGACTTGCGACACGACTGCGTCAGTAGGCTTACGCAAATCTACGAGGTCACTACTATTTATAAGTCGCAAGACATCCGGCGCCACCTGAAATGCTTTCCAAAAGTTTATACCTAATAGTAAAGGAGATGCCACAGCCGGAATCACAAAAAACTTTATAACGCGCAGTACGTCATTTACAACAACAGGCAAAAACATATGACCGGTAACGGGAGAAGTAGACCCGTTCGCCGTCACTACTGAATCTACAGGACCTGACTGATGTAGGTCAGCCAGATGAGAAAATTTGTTTACCGCGGAACCGCCTATAATGGAGATTTCCGACCCAGAATCCAACAATCCATAAAACGGAACACCACCAATCTCAACTTTCAAATAAGGACGTGCGTCCTGAACGCTCTGGGAGCCGACCGTAGATACCTTAGTGCGGTTATTCTGAAAGAATAACCGTATGTACTCACACCAATCACGAAACTCTTGGTCAGCTGTAGCAATAAAACGACGGCCCCCACTTACGCATTTTTTGATTCAGATGGGATGTTCTTTTTAGGGGTACACTTGGGACAAGTCAAAACAGTCACGCCTTTCTCCCCACATCGAAAACAAACGACGCTACGCGGCGCAGTACATTCTATAAGGGTGTGATCATTTACACGACACCTTACGCAAAACTTTTCTACCGCCTTGGTGACCACTTCACAGCGTGGGCGTCCCGACTTACCCTTATAGGAAAGGTCAGGGGCCACGGCATTTGGCGGATTTCTCGGGGGCTCCTGGAAGCAATCCGCCATTTGCCGCGCCGCCTCCAGCTGTCGACCATGCCTCTTTAGGTCCGCCCACGTCTGTATATCTGCATTGGCCAAGGGGATAGAATACGAGGGCCTAATATTAAATCTGACGATATTTAATTTTTCAGCATCATCTAAAGGCTTACGCAACCGAGAGAAATAGTTACGCATAATGCTCAAATACGCAGAAAGAGACTCATCGGGGCCTTGAGTTCTCGAACGGATCTCCTGTAGCAACCTATGATCATAATTAAAGGGTAAAAATTCTTCCAGCAAAACAGTCTTTAATTCCTCCCAGTTCTCCACCTCATCACGGATGCCACGATACCAGTACAGAGCCTCACCAACAAATAACTCAGCCGCAGAATTAAACAATTTCTCCTTCGAGATGTTCCGGGACCTACACAACTCCTCTATCCGCACAATGAACTCCTGTACGCTATCCTTGCCACTAAATTTCAGGTTGAGGGACGAGACAGAGGAACCGCGCTCGCAGGTTACCACCGGGACCATTCCAACAGACTCCTTCTCCGCGGACATAGAAGACCCATCCCCTACAGGCTTGAAGTCAAAACTACTAGTAAAAGTAAACGTCATCCGGTCAACCCTATTGATTAAAACAAGTAGAAGCCTATCTAATCGGTCTTTAAGAGCCCGCGTTGTCTCAGTATCCGCCACAACACGACTTAAGCGATGAAAGAGGTGGTTACATAAAGCCTGTATCCTATTTACTCTCTTGAGTGGGAGGGGTTTCTGGTCAAGAAGCTCCTCCAACTCAGTGATTTTATTTGAAATTAATTTTAACTCCGCTTCCACGTCCCCATCAAACTCATTTACTTCATCGCTCGGAAACTCCTTAGCTAGACGAGACACCTGTGCCCGCAAGCGTTCCACCGTGGTTTCAGGTACCGCACCCCGGACCGTTACCTCATAAACTAATTCCTCCTTGTTAAGCAAGTTGAATTTAATAGGGCGTTCCTCAGACATCGTGAATGTAGGTAGTGAAAGTTTAAATTTAAGGGCCAAGTGGTATAAATTATAGCGCTAGAATTCAAATTCAATCAGAATTGTATTAGTAGTCAGAACTTAGGTATAATGGTTAGTACAGTAATACACGGATTGCAGTACCCTTCAACGTTAAAGTAAAAGTTTTATCAATATCGACACAGCCAATACGTTACAGAATGAAGGTCCAGTATCAGGTGAAGCCTCCACTGAACCCTCAATGCCCCACTACAGTAGCACACGAACAGTATTCAGTTTCAGTCTAAGTACACAATAGAAAAAAAATTAAGATATGACCAGCCAATCCGTCACTGAGCGAAAGACCAGAGGCGGGCAGGAACCTGCACAAACCAGCGAAGGCCCCACGTAGGGCGCCGATGTAATGGGGTTTTCCCGTGGGGGGGAATAAGAGGTAAATAAAAGAGGTTGTTCAGATTTAAGTCCAATAACATTTATTGTTGCCTAAGTTTTAGGTGTAAGAATTCGTACAGTTGACAATAATTGGAAGAAAGGGGTCCGCTGGCTTGTTTGGCTGGTCGTATTATACGTAACCCTGTTTGGTTCAGTGATGTCCGTTCTAACGGACACCGCCGATGGTTATACAATTTTACCCGGAGTGGGTCCACACTAAATCCAGAAATTAAAAGGAAAGCTCGCACGAATTTTACCCGTTTAGGATGAAGTTCGAGCGGGGTTATTAAACTAATAAAATTCTTAATCTAAGGGAAAGCTCGCACGAATTTGACCCGTTGAGGATGAAGTTCGTGCGGTGTTATTAAACTAATGAAATTCTTAATCTAAAGGAAAGCTCGCACGAATTTGACCCGTTTAGGATGAAGTTCGAGCGGTGTTATCAAACTAATGAAATTCTTAATCTAAAGGAAAGCTCGCACGAATTTGACCCGTTTAGGATGAAGTTCGAGCGGGGTTATTAAACTAATGAAATTCTTAATCTAAAGGAAAGCTCGCACGAATTTGACCCGTTTAGGATGAAGTTCGAGCGGGGTTATTAAACTAATGAAATTCTTAATCTAAAGGAAAGCTCGCACGAATTTGACCCGTTGAGGATGAAGTTCGAGCGGTGTTATTAAACTAATGCTAAACCGTTGCCGTCAGGGAACTTAGATGTCAGGTGTCGTAGTTAAGGAAGGGTGAGGCCCATACTGACCCAACCGGGAACCCCCTGGATGAGTAGTAGGATGGGGAGACACCCCACCCCACAATATAACGGAATAACAGGAACAATAATACAAAATAACGGAATATAGTACGGAAAATAAGGCCTAAGCCGCTCCCGTGGGTGGTGGAGGTCGGAAGCACCACACTCCACAACAAAAAAAGGAATTTAAGGAAAGTAAGGCTGCCGTTCACGTCGGTGATGGAGGTCGGCCCGCCGAAGCCCCACACCACGGCGCCAGCTCCACGCGCCTCAGCACCCGCGGTCGCTCTCTCTCCGGCGCGCACCCCACCGGAGAGGGGTCCCCTCCGGAACTACACTCCCTCTCGGAACGGCTCTCCAGAAAACACCTCCTAGTATAGTACAGAAATCACGTCTTACACAACAGTTTATACAGCCCTCGCGGCTACTACGGAACCACGGATATAGTTAATTAATTATTACAATGTCTAGTTATTAATTAATTGACTTAGTAGAACAACGGTCACTCGGCTAGACACATTTAGTTGCCTCACCGACCTTTACAGATCCAACACTATGGCTCACCGCCCTTCTATTTAAACAATTCATATAATATTCGTTCTGCATTAAGCCCTACGGCCCAGAATAATTTAGCGTACAACAACATACATGAAGGGCATGGTTCACTCGCTACCTGGCAAATACAGATATCATCAGAACACCCACCGAGACGTCCCAGGAAACGTTCCTGGCGGCGGGCGACGCCAGTGCCCGAAGCACCGGGCGTCGACCACGGCGCCACGCCGGCGGACAGCCATCGTGGCCTCCTTTAGAAAACAACTCTAGGTTACACTGTTTACTAATTGACTAATTCACCGCGTTACAGAGGATAAGTTTAGCATACCTGTTTAGGGAGGTGTTACGCGCTCAGCGAAGACAGACAGACGCAGAACGAACAGGGCTGAGCGCCCACCAAGCGCAACCTGTGCACAAAGGAGGACCCCGTTATAAACACGAAAACACTCAACTTCGGCTTAGCCGCAAAGTAGAAAACTTACTTACTTGTAGTATTGGTTAGAAGCCGCCTCACGGAACCAACCAAACACACCGTGTCACACCACCACGTGGTGCAGACCCAGCACCAAGCAGCCACACTGCAAAGATTCCTCACGTTATTCTCTAAGAACACTCCAAATCCCCATTCGAAAATCCCCGTAGGACTCCCCAGACTTACCAGCAAAGAACCAGCAACACCAGAAACACTCAACACTCTATGGAAAACACCACTTGGACCGGTGCGTCACCACACAACTCAGAACAGACATGAGACAACGGCACAGACTGTAGGGATACTCTCGGGAACAAGAAGGACGCCGCGCTCCTCTCCACGCTTTTATACTGCCACCCTTGCCACTCAAATCCACCAATCGCAACAACTCCCAGACGCGGGACATGGATTTCCGGCTTCCATCAGCTTCGAGAAACGAGGAGACAATAACCACAACAATGCTCCTTATAGCAATTGGGGTAAGGTTCACCTTTCTATCGTATATTCGGAAAAGCGTCATCACACGACTCAGGCGCCAAATTACAAAAAATACAATCCAGGTGTTCCCTATTCAAAAAATCATTCCTTCCACGTAACTAGACACAAAAAAAAACCCGATGACCTAATTCTCACAGACATCCCTCTAAATTTATTCATTATAAACTCCCACAAACTAACCAATTTCGAGAACAGAACTCAATAAGGTTGCAAACTAATTCACAAACCTGCATTCACACCTTGTCTTCTCCCCTTCCAGAGGGCCGACCCCTACAATATTTTGAATTGAAATGGCCAAACTCCCGTGGGCCAGTTAGTCCCAGGACCTCCGACTACTCCATCCTGCCCAATGAAAAAAACAATATATACGCCCAATCAATTTCCCAATATAGCAGACCCCGATATTTGGGAAAAATTCTACGCTGTTAACCCCGACCGGAAACCATCAATCACAGACGCGGACCACTGCCACAGACTATATCGCCTCCGGCTATGGTCCAACCACAGACTCAGAATCAAGGGAGTGGAATGATTTAATATTATTCTATAAACAAGTCCTAGACCTTCATAAAGAAATTACAAATTCAGAAGTCCCATCTATCAAAAAAATACTCGCCACAAATTGACAGAGACTAGAGGCTGAACAGACCACAGACTACAGAACCGAACAACTGACGCGGCGATTTTGAAATCACTCAAATGGCGACCGAGGATTGGTCCATCCGTCTGACAGCGACCTTGGCAACTACCACAGACCAGCCGTCAACTGCCGCCCGTCAAATCCTCTCAATCTCCAATTGTCACTGTCAACCGGCTTGTCAATACTTGTAAACAAATCATATTGAATTTATGAAAGCAATAAATTTAAGTTATTTAAATGGAGATAATTAAGAAATTAAGCTATTTAAGGTGAAATTGGGACCGAGATAGTTCAATTGTACGGAAGTTAATCCAATTCTCGCCAAATGATATACCAAAGGAATGTTATTCAAGGTAAGATCTCAGGAGATTCACTACAAGACAGGAAAAAAAAGTGTTACAGTAGGTATACGCAAGCACACGTCTCCACACCGCAACTAGCACGCAGCCTCGCTGCCTGACTGACTGCTGTGCTTATACACTACACCATCGGTCAAAGGAAAAGGAAAAGGCAAAGGCATAGTTAAAGTAAAGTAAAGGACAAGTCAAGCGGAAGCAAAAAACAGGAAGCGGAAGAAGTTAAGCCACTATAAGAATTTTAAAGCGTTTTGGAACCGAAGATTTTGAATCATTTATCAATAACAGAAGCTATATATAACGTTAATTTAATAATATGTATATTTTTTTTCATCAAAGTCGATATTCATATCGTTTACGGAGAAAAAGTGAGAACCAGTAGTAGCGCTATTCAATCACACGTAGATACATACTACAAATAGAAATACTACGCGTTTTACTATCAAGTCACATAAAATCGTATTCGCCAATAAAAACAAAGCTACTGAGTTGCGCCGGAGTCGTCCGACCAATGACGGCATTGCAATGAGTCGTATGCCCGTAGACGCATGCGCGGGACTCGCCTGTCGTCGTCAGGCGTCCTTGGACCTTGGCTTTCAGTAGGTCAGTGACACCATAACATCGTGACGGCACAGCTGTTGTTAGCGTCAGCGGCGCGCGGAATGAATGATCAGTGCGTTACTACTTTCCAAGTCGATCGATTATAAATGAATATTAAAACTGAAACTTTTTTTTAGTCAACATTACAATTGATTTATCCGTTTTTATTGGTACTATAGATAATTCCAAATCAAAATGTTTCGTTTCCAAAACGCTTTCAAGTACACCGTGTATACAACTAAATTAAACATAAACAAAAAAAAAACGTGGATTTGACACGTCTCTGTGTGTACGAGCCAACTCGTACATCTTGCTGTGTCGACACTTTACATGAGTCGCGCGATTATATTAATTGCATTTTTGTATAATAACTTCAGTGGTACGTTAGAAGTGGTACGTAAGACACGGTCCGTATTAAACGATTGCATCAAGGCGATCGCGCGTGCTTACTCATAAATCAATCATTTATCATTAGTTTATCAATCAAGTGAAATATATAATTGAAAGCATACCGACTCGTATAATTTCAAGATATCAAGCAATCAGTAATACAGAATTTAAATCAGATCATAATTATCATATCACGACAAGGAGTGTAGTAGTTAATCAAGGACTCTACATCTTCTTTTTGGTCCTTCGAGCAACTTCTTTTATCAACGGTGGTCCAAAACCTCGCGAGTGTATCATAACAAGTGGTGACGTGAGGTGAACTGGATTGCAGTGCATCAGGATCCCGAGGAATCAAGTAAGGTCTTTCCTATTATTAAGCAGAGATGGAGGATCTACTGGGAACTCAACAGCAGTTAATTGGAGCTATAGAGCAGCTTTACTCCAACTTTAAGAAAGACGGTCCGGAACGCAAGACTAAAGATTATATCAAGCGTAGACTTGAAACCCTTGACCAATATTGGCAGGAGTTTCAGGCCAATCATTCGGAGTTAAGTGGGTATGGTATACAGTCCCATGACTATTTTACTCTTAAACAATATGATCAATGTAAGGAGCGGTACGAGCATATCCGGTTGGCTATCCATAATTATCAAGTGCGGGATACCAAGCCGACAACTCCGCTATTACGTCCAGCTACTCCGCTTGGTGCGTCGGGCAACTCGGCCCGGCCCGCGGCGGGGGAGCCGTCTGCAGCAAAGCCAGGCACATCGAAAGAAGGTATGTTAAATGAAAACGCTGTTACAATGCAGCCGACTTCCTTTAGATCACAGGGCGTCAACAGCCGAACAGATGAGTTGCTTAGAAAGCAAGCGAGCAACTTCAGAGCGTTTCAAAGAAAGGTAACTAGCATTAATTTAGATATGGTAACAGAGAAATGGGAATTTGACGATATATTACGTACTTTGCAGTCTCGTTGGTCAGGTATAGATTCAATTCATCTAGAAATAGACAGTGAACTAGAAGGTAAAAATAACGAGTATGATAACACATTTTATCATTATGAGAGCATGTATGAAAATATTAAAAAAGCTATCAATAAAAAGATGTGGTCGGCGAGTTATAGAGATAAATCGACACCTCAAATGGAAATACCATTCTTTAGTGGCAATTTTCAACAATGGATTTCCTTCAAGGATCTCTTTACAGAGACGATCCACAACAACCCATCACTATCAAATGCACAGAAGATGCAGTTCCTAAAAGGTAAACTGCGCGGTGAAGCCGAGAGATTGGTGCAGCATCTACAAATTAGTTCAGGTAACTACGGGACGTGCTGGGAGATCCTGAATAATAGATACAACAATATGAAACTAATTTTTACATCTTATATTAACGCTATCATGAATATACCAGTTTTACAACAACAATCACTGGTACATATCAAAAGGATCCACGACACCTCCCTGGAGTCGCTAAATGCCATCAAGAATCTTGGCGTGGATATCAGCAACTGGGATCCGCTTCTTGTTCATATTTTAAGTCAAAAATTGGACTCGGACACCCATAATGAGTACATAGTATCATTAAAGCGACCTCGTGAATTACCATCGCTGAAAGAATTTTTTGAATTTCTAGAAGGCAAGTTTACTGCTCTAGAAAGTTCACGTAAAAAGCAAGAAAATCCGACATCAAAGTCACATAATTATAATCATTCATCGAATAATTTAAATCATTACGGCAAATCAAACTATAAAAAACCTACTTATTTCAAACAAACATTCGCTTCAAATAACAAAGTTGCGAAACCTACGTCCGGTCAATACAGCAAGTCCGCAAAATATTGTATTTTATGCAACAATAATGAACACGGATTATTTTATTGTCCTAAATTTTTAGAAATGCCTTCACATTTAAAACTTAAATTTATTGCGGAAAAGAAGTTATGCAAAAACTGTCTTTATGATCATCAGGGTAAGAAATGTTTCTCTGAAAAACGTTGTCGTGAATGCAAAGAAAATCATAACTCTATTTTACACGACGCGTTTAGTAATAAGACGCTTATGCCGGCATCAAATGACGCGCACGCTTCCAACAATATGCATGGCAACACACACGTGTCGCTGCAGGGTCAAGCACCTGAGATCTTGTTAGCAACCGCCGTTATTAAGGTAATGGCTCATGATGGATCATATCACAGCATGCGTGCACTTCTCGATCAGGGCTCCCAAACTTCATTAATATCGGAAAAGGCAACGCAAGCCTTGGGGTTGCGCAGAAGGCGGTGTCACGGCGTGATTACGGGTATTGGAGACAGGGAGAATAACTGTAAAGGCGTTATCACACTTAAGTGTCAGTCGTATCATGAAGATTTTTGTTTAGAGACCGATGCATTTATCATGAAAACATTGTTGAAAAACTTACCAAGTTATACATTCCCTAAACCGAACTGGACTTTCTTAGATAATATTCCTCTCGCAGATCCAAATTTTAACATCTGTAGTTCAGTGGATCTCTTACTGGGAGCAGACGTATACAGTAGTATTTTGTTGGAAGGGATATTTAGAGCAGGACCAAACTTACCTATAGCACAGAAAACACGTTTTGGTTGGATATTGAGCGGGAGTGTAGAACGAACATTACAATGCAACGTCACTTTAAATAACAACGATGATATACAACAGTTTTGGAAAATTGAAGATATCTCTGAACAATCATCTATATCAGCAGAAGATCAAACTGTGATAGAATTTTACAAAAACACTACAATTCGTCGTCCAGATGGTCGATACGTTGTCCGTCTGCCTCTTAAACAAAACATAGAACAAGATTTAGGCTTATCACGGAACAAAGCTATCGCTCAATTTAAACAACTTGAGAGAAAATTTAACAATCAAGATCATGTTGCTACGGAATATAAACAATTTATAAATGAGTATTTATCATTGAATCATATGTCACCAGCTGACGGTAATCTGACGCCGAGTTATTATTTACCTCACCATTGTGTGTTACGCGAGGAATCTACTACGACAAAGCTACGTGTAGTATTCAATGCATCGGCTAAAACAACTACAGGGTTAAGTTTAAACGATTTGATGGAGAGTGGCCCAAATTTACAACAAGATCTGCAAGGTCTTCTTATCAAATGGAGACAGTACAAGTACGGTTTTACATCAGACATAGAAAAAATGTTTCGACAAGTTTGGTTACATCAAGATGATCAAAAATATCAGAAAATAGTATGGAGGGAGACACCTACAGAGATGTTGAGGGAATATCAGTTAACTACAGTGACATACGGCACCAAGGCCGCTCCATTCCTTGCAATGATGACTTTACGACAGTTAGCGAATGATGAAAAGGATAATTACAAGGGGAGTTCAGCTACTCAAGTCATAGATACGGCATTTTTCATGGATGATCTCGTGCATGGATGTCATTCCATTGAGGCAGCAAGCCAGCTCATCCCGGATCTTATCAATCTTCTCAAATCTGGAGGATTTAATCTCAGAAAGTGGAAGTCTAATAGCCAAGAATTATTAAAAATGGTTGATAGTAATCAAGAATCTATTAACTATGATTTCAAGCAAGCAGAATCAGCAAAGACTTTAGGATTGAGTTGGAATCCACAACATGATATTTTTAGTTTCACATCAAAAATAGAATTTTCTCAGAAACCTCCTACAAAACGAACACTGCTGTCTGACATTTCAAAACTTTTTGACCCTCTTGGTTGGCTATGTCCAATTTCAACAAAAATCAAGATTTTATACCAACAAGTATGGGCATTAAAAATACAGTGGGATGATCCTTTACCGGAGCACATGCATAAGGAATGGATTAAAATAAGAGGTGAGATGCAACTAATAAATCAATTCAGTATACCGAGATGGTTGAGAACGACCGAGCACGACGTTATTGAACTCCATGGCTTTTCCGATGCATCAATGAAAGCATACGCTTGTGTTATTTATTGTAAGCTGAAGTCATCTGTTATCATGGTAGCTGGAAAATCAAGGCTAGTACCTATTAGCAAAAACTACACTCTACCGAAATTAGAATTATGTGCAGCCCTGCTACTAACTAAATTAATGGCTAAAATCAAGGAATGCCTTAACGGTTATCATATCGATATTTATTGCTGGGTAGATTCTATGGTGGTATTAGGATGGATAAATGGTTCTCCAGAGCGCTGGAAGTCATTCGTAGCGAACAGAATTAAGCAAATCATACAAGTCGCTAATCCAGATAGTTGGAGGTATGTTAAGTCCGATGAGAACCCAGCTGACTGTGCAAGCCGCGGCTTAACACCTTCACAGTTACGAGATCACGAGTTATGGTGGAAGGGACCCACTTGGTTAGTGTCATTCGAATCACAAGAGCAATCAAGCAATCAAATAAGTTACACGACAGATCAAGAAGTGAAAAAAGCCCAGATTGTAGCTACGATAAACAAAACAGAACAAGAAAATATTATCAAACAATTGTTAAACTATTATAGTTCATTAAGCAAGAGTACTAGAATTTTAGCATGGATATATAGATTTGTATCAAGAAAGCAAATAAGAAAATCATACCTAACATTAACCGAAATAAATCAAGCAAAAATTAGAATAATTAATCAACAACAACAAGAATATTTAAATGAAGAAATAACAGCATTACAAAAGGGATATAAAATAGCAATAAAAAGCAAGATCGGTATGCTAAATCCTATTCTAGATAAAGATCAAGTACTGAGAGTGGGAGGACGGCTGAAACATGCGAACATCAATTCCGATATGATTCCCATAATCATTCCAAAGGGTAGTCGACTAGCAGAGTTAATCATCGACGAATGTCATGAACTTACATACCATGGTGGAGCTAGACTAACTTCAGCCTTTATGCGACAAAAATATTGGCTAGTAGGCGGTCTCAAGGCTACCAAAAAACGTATCCATCACTGTGTAAAATGTAGGAAGCATAGTCCAAGTCATCACTATCAATTAATGGGAGATTTACCCACATCAAGAGTGAATCCATCTCGCCCATTCTACCACACAGGTATAGATTATACAGGACACTTTCTTGTAAAGTCCAGCAAAGGGCGAAGCATCAAAACATCAAAGGGATACGTGGCTGTATTTGTGTGCATGGTAACTAAGGCCATACACCTAGAGTTGGTCTCCGATTTGACCACATCCGCTTTCCTAGCAGCCCTGCGCAGGATGGCTGCAAGGCGAGGCGTGCCAAAACATATGTACAGCGATCAAGGTACAACGTTTATCGGAGCAAACAAGGTACTGCAGCAAGAATTAGAAGAAATAAGAAGTACCTTTGACAATGATTTGGTCGTGAACGTTGGAGAGATGGGCATTGAGTGGCATTTTAATGCTCCGTCATGGCCTTCAGCGGGCGGTTTATGGGAAGCAGCAGTCAAGAGCCTAAAACATCACATGAAAAGGGTAATAGGTGAACAGAAACTTACCTTTGAGGAGTATAGTACTCTCCTCTCGCAGTTGGAAGCCTGTTTAAACCAGAGACCCTTATGTCCTTTGACTGAAGATCCTGAAGACCTAGACTGTTTGACACCCTCACACTTTTTAACATGTGGACCTACACTAGCATTAATTGACACGGAGACGGACTTACGCACTCGTTGGCATCTGACGCAAAAAATATTTGAAGATATTTGGAAGCGATGGCGATCTGAATATCTTACACAATTGACAGCACGTAGCAAATGGAAACAACAGCAACCGAATATAAAAATCAATGATGTTGTTATTATTCAAGATGTTAATTTGCCAGCTGGGAAGTGGCCTCTCGGCCGAGTCATACAATTGCACCCCGGAAGCGATGGGAATGTCAGAGTTGTGACACTGAAAACGAAGAATGGAGTTATAAAACGACCCATCGTCAAATTATCAATTTTACCTGTCCATGAAGATCGCTCAGTTCAACAAGGATCACAGAAGCCTAATAATCAGAGGGAAAAGGAGAATAATCAAGTCTGTCACGCGTCTCAAACGAGAAGAAAAAATACATATTGTTTATCCAAAATGATTTTTGGTTTACTACTTTTCATAATGACCCTTATAGCAAATACAGAAGGTTCATTTAACATAACACCTCTACATAACAATCAAAGTTTGTATTTCGAAAAGATTGCAAATATGTATGTTATCAGAGACGAGTGGCGCCTAGTTGTCTACTACGACATGAGTCCTTACTGGGAAGGCACGCGAGCATTAAATAAATACATTGAATATTTACAAAACATTTGTACTAAGATAAAGAACGTCTCACATTGCGACGCGATCATGTTACAGCTCGAGCACAGTAATGAACAGCTGCAATATTACAATGGATTATTGTTAAACAATAAAAAATCACGCACACGCCGTGGATTGATAAACGGAGTAGGATCTATTGCGAATAGTTTGTTTGGAATCCTGGATAACAATTTTGCCGAAAAATATGAACAAGATATACAATTAATCAGGAAAAATCAAGAACATCTAGCATTACTTTGGAAAAATCAAACTACTATAGTGGAAGCAGAATTCAATTTAATGAAACGTACTGAAAATATTATGAACAAACAACACAAGCTTATCAATCAACGTTTACATAATTTGGAGAACACCGTTAATGAATGGCAATCTGAAAACTTGCAAAACTCAATTGTAAACGACTTTACTCTAACTATGATGATGGCCAACAATATACTACTTCACCTCAAACACATGCAAGACACCTTGTTAGATACTTTGACAAATATTTACAACGGTCAGTTGAGTCTTCATTTACTTACTCCAGATCAACTTCATCATGAGATAAACATCATCTCTGAAAAGATTTCAAAGGATTTATCCGTTCCATTTGATAGTGTTAGTCTACCTAAAATCTATCATCTGTTAAAAGTAAAAGCAAAAATATCTACAAGCTATCTCATATTTGAAACCAAGGTACCTCTAGTTCACAGAGACATGTATGAAATCCAAAAAGTCATACCTGTCCCACAATTACATACTGACCATACGATGATTCATATTGAACCCATATCAAGTTACCTAGCAATCAACATAAAGAAAGATGCTATGTTACCAATGACTGAAAGTGATTTAAGTGCTTGCTTACACCAAGATTCAGAAACAATGTTATGTCAGACAAAGGCCTCGATCCATAAAATCAAGGAAGACGAAAGTTTATGTAAAAGAGATCCAGTTACTAGCAAATGTAACGTCTACAAGGAGCCGTGCGAAAGAAAATGGCATGAATTGAACCAATTAAACACTTATTTTTATTTTTGTTGTAATCAATGCCCGGTTAAATTACTATGCGATGATCGAATTACCCCGCTACAACTATCAAGTGTCGGCCTGCTGACTACAAGCTCAGGTTGTATAATTAAATTTAAGGACTTTACTGTATTTACTCACAAGCAGGAGGCAAGCGAGATGCATATCAAGGGAGATCTGGAAGTCCCAAAATTATCAGCCCTCAATCACGTCTTCAATATATCCATACCTCCTCGTGACGTCACTGAAGCGAACACTAGCGATAACAGTGCATTGCTTGAGATACAAGAACAAATACATAATATGCAGCAGACGGTGCCGCTGTACGACGACATCAACCGTCATGACATTCATCATTATACGGTATTGTATGTCATCATAAGCATTTTAGTCGTGGGAGCAGCTTTCTGGGCGGTGAGGAGCCTTCGGCGGAGATCAACCGCAACAGCGGCGCCAGCAGTGGTGCCGCGCAGGCAGCTGAACGTCCGTCCACGCGACGTAGACAACACTCAGTGCAGTGTATGTGATCAGTGCGATAATATTAAAAATCCGCGGTACCAGCGTCGCTCGATCGGTAGTGCTCAGTGCAGTGATAAAATAATCAATCAATCGGGTAACCGTGTGAGTAAAAGTGTTCAGTGTATAACCGGTAGTGTCGGTAAACAAAATAAAAGCACGTCTCCGTCTTTTCGTGCAGTTTACGTTGTCGGTGACGATCGTATAAAATTCAATTCATTATAATTACTTTTCATACTATTGTTTCCATATACTAACAATTAGATTAAGAAAAATTGTTTATCATGTTGTAGCATCTTCATCAATTTAACATTCTCATCCTTGTCGTCGCGGGAGCATGTACGAGCCAACTCGTACATCTTGCTGTGTCGACACTTTACATGAGTCGCGCGATTATATTAATTGCATTTTTGTATAATAACTTCAGTGGTACGTTAGAAGTGGTACGTAAGACACGGTCCGTATTAAACGATTGCATCAAGGCGATCGCGCGTGCTTACTCATAAATCAATCATTTATCATTAGTTTATCAATCAAGTGAAATATATAATTGAAAGCATACCGACTCGTATAATTTCAAGATATCAAGCAATCAGTAATACAGAATTTAAATCAGATCATAATTATCATATCACGACAAGGAGTGTAGTAGTTAATCAAGGACTCTACACTGTGACAACGGTACTATACCATGAAGAATGTAGAAAGCTTCCATGGAGCTCTTATGTTTGTGAAACATTAAAATATGAAAACTGATGAAGAAGATAAAGAAGAAGATAAAGAAGATGAAAATAATACTGAAAAAGAAAATAATTCTAAAGATGAATAACCCAAAAATTGCTTAAAACTTTCTTGTTTGCCCTTTTATTACGTATAATAAAAACTATTAACAATAACACTTAAATTAATTAATTTTTAAAAAGCTTTTTGGTTATTCCCATAATATCCATTGGGATGGGGATTATGAGAATAATCCATCAGGATGGGATGGGGTACCCCCCACCCCGTTTAACCCTTTTTATTATGAAAGTTGTACAATTTTAAATGCAAACTTTGTGATTTACAACACAATTTAACATTGCTATTATCATTTACTACATAATATTATACAACTTTTTTACGCTAGGTTATCTTTACTGCCAAAGTTAATAAAGTTAGCTGTTTTTAAATGGGTGTAAAGGACATTTTGTAGTTTTTTTTAGGTGGTAAAGCAAAACTATTTTGGAAACTATTATATTTAGGGCCTCTTTCACCACCATCAAGTAAAGTTCCGAGTAGGCTAATTGCCGATTAAAGCGACGAGTAACCATGCATACGCATTTCACAATCAATGAATAGCGCTACCCGTCAAATAAAGTATCCAGTAACTTACTTGTAACATCATCTGCCGATTAGTTTATCTAATTGACGAGTAAGTCGAGTAACGATACGTGCAGTGAAGTAAAAAACTATTATAGCTAACCTTATAAGTACATTTATTTGACAATAAATTATTAAACATTTACTTATATCATTTATCGATAATCAAATAGACAATTTCGAAAAATTTGCACGAAAAACACCAAGAATTAGTCTATTTAATATCCTTGTTGATTATTTTACCGATTTTGTTGAAAATGATTTTTTTGCTAGATTCCGCTTGTTTATTACTTATTTTTTTTAAACACTGGATATTAAAATATATCTTTGTTACAGAGTAAAGTTAGCACTTCTTTCTCTCTTAATTATATCCATGTTTATTAATTTAATATCGGTTTAAACAAAAACATCAAAACCTGCGAATTTTAATAACACCAACTTACTTATACAAAACCTTTGTAGTAATGACGGACGGACTGGCACTTAACTGATGACTTAACCGATTTGACACGTGTTTGACATCTGGCAAACACAAATTGACCGAATGTTGGAACGCATTATGACAAATCATTCAACTAACCGCCAAGTTGTTACTCGGAACTACATTTTATATTGTGAAACTGATAAAAGTTAATTGTGACTTTTACTTGCCGATTAACGTTATTTAGCAAGTAACTACTTATGACTTTACTTGATGGTGGTGAAAGAGGCCCTTAGACTTCTTTTAATAATATTAACTTAAAATATAGGAAAATGTAAGTATTTCTCTCATAGAATGTTTTTTTATAATCATTGAGACAAAAAAGTTATAGCTAATTTTGTTTTATTTTTTAGGTTTTTTGGCTCTCCTGAAAAGTAGCTTTTTTGTGCTATACGCCCTTTGAGCCCAGAGGTATCGATATGTTCTGCCAGATGCGGAGAGTCTTTGTATGCCATGTGGTGCTCAACCTCTGCGTTTGCTACTGCTGAATGGGGAACTCATTTCTTGGCCTCGTATAAGGTAGCTGCCTCTTGTACTCGGAGGTTGAGTGGCAGTATCCCAGACAGCAGCAGCGCCGAGTTTAGGTAGACTGTGCGATAGGCTCCACATAGTTTTTGTGCAAATTCTCTTTGGATTGCGTTCAGTTGCCTCTGCACTCCAAGTTTTTTGGCCGTTGGGGCCCACGCATTGGAAGCATAGAAAATCACGGGTTCCACCGTAGCATTGTAAATAATGCGAATGATGTCCGGATGGAGACCACAACTAATCCTGGCCATTCTTGACAATTGCTTATAAATATTTAACGCTTTTCGGCATGTATATGTGACGTGGCTGTTAAATGTAAGCTTATTGTCAATAATGAGTCCCAGGATTTTTATCTCTTCGGACATTCCAATGCTGACCCCGTCCATGCTCAGGCGTGGTGTGTCAAATTTGAGGTTACTGGTAAGCAGCATCGCTTTGGTTTTATGAGGCGCAAATTTCAGCTTATATCTTACACTCCAATCCCTTACATAGGAGAGGGCAGCATGGGCTTGTCTCTCTATCTCCAGCGCGGTTTTTGCGGCAAATATTAGGACCACGTCGTTGGCAAAAGCCTGGCAGTAGTTGCCTGGTTCCTCAAGTCCTGCCAGCAATGGGTTGAGAAGGAGATTCCAAAGTAAAGGTCCACTGATTGAGCCTTGCACGAATCCCTTGCTAGTGCTTTTGGAGTACTCATCACCTGCATATCTGACCCTTACCTTTCGGTCTTGGAGGTAACTGTCAATGACTTTCCTGAGGTTCCTAGGACAATTTTCCTCAGCCAAACGGACTCGTATCGCTGGCCACCATGCACTGTCGAAGGCTCCCTCTATGTCCAACGATACAACTGTAACGAGCATTTTATCCGCTATTTTTGTACGAACATGTTGCAGTAGATCATAGAGGGAGTCCTCGGTGTTCTTTTGGGTCATGAATCCGTATTGGCGAGTACTAATTTCTGGAATCAGATGCCATTTCAAGCGCCCTACCAGCATCTTCTCGTAGACCTTCCCCATTACTGGCAATAGCCCGATGGGCCTATAAGATTTGGGATTTCTATAGTCTTGCTTATTCGGTTTTCTGAGGTCGACCACTGTTGCTTCTTTCCATATGGCCGGAAAACAGCCCAACTCCAGGCATTTGTTAAGCAGGGCCATAAAAAGTTCCGACGATCTAAAAATGACTTGACTGCAAATGTCGGCGGTGAGTCCATCCGAGCCCGGGGCCTTTTTTTGATCAAAGCGGTACACTGCAGTCCCTAATTCCCATGGGGTAAATGGTGAGTCATGTTATTCATCATGACTCCACTCATTTACTTGGTCGGCTAGTGCTCGGATTATTCGGTGTTCCGCGTTGTCCTCACTTTCGAGGTCCTCCGGGTAGAAGACGTCCACCAACAACTTCACAGATTCCCCTTTCGTCAGCTCCTTTCCATCCATTTACAGGGGTAAGTCTTCTTGTCTTTTCGTAGTAATTCTTATAACCCTTGCCAAGGTTCCTCTATGTCCTGTTTTCCTCAAAAGTTCTTCCAACTTGCAGTTTGGGCGTTCCTGGCTTCCAATTCATACTTTGCTTTTGCTTGCAGGTACTCGTCGACGACTTTTTAATGTTTCTTCGCAGGTTTTTGTTATGGTTTCTGAAAAGTTTTTAACGAAAGTGTCTAATTTTAATTTGGTTTGGATTTGGTCTATTTCTGAAAGGTTAATTTTATTATTTGATTTTAACTGGTTGAGTTTCTCACGAAACTTAGTCCAGTTAGCTTATTTCCTATTATAAATCCTTGTGGTCCTGTTTATATCAATTCCTTTTGCTATTTCCAGGTTAATTTGGAATGTGATACCGTTGTGGTCCGAGCTTACAAAACGTTCCTCTACTCTCCAGTCATCTACCAGGTTCAGCAGATCTTCTGAGCAGGCCGTAATGTCAACGTGGCTGATGTAACGTTTGTTTCCACGGATGGTGTCAAATGTTGGGGTATCCCCCTCGTTGAGCACCTGCAAGCCTAGCTCGTCTAGAACGCCAGCCATATCTTCCTCTCTGTGGTCTACCGTACTGCTTCCCCACCAAGTACTTTTTGAGTTCGCATCACCACCCACTATTATGGCTGAGGGCCCTAGCTCAATTGCAATCGCTTTGAGATGCTTTAGGTATAGTCCGATTGGTTGGTCTGGTTCGAAATAGAATGAGATTGCTGTGATTTCCCAGGCACTGGTGTGGATCATCACCGGTGCGATGTGTTGGTGGTAAGTTCTGGGAACTGTATGACGTCAATATCGTGATTAAAGACAGCTATGGATAACCTTACAGTTCCATTCCCGTCGTCTGTAACTCTCTCATTCTGGAATATCCTTGCTCCTTTGCACGTACTCATACTCCCAGATCCACCTACGTAGGGTTCATGGAGCAACGCGATGTCTATTTTACGCCAGTCCGCCTCAGCCATAAGTTCGCTGTTGGCGAGGCGTTTTCTTTGCAGGTTAGCTTGTATTATCCTATACGGTTTTCCGCCAGAAATGTTGACCGAGGTGCCCTTAGCAGTACGCTATACTAGCCCGAGCCAATGCGTCACATTTGAGCACTCCTGACGCCTTCAGCGTTGTGATCTGCCTCATCCAGTTTGGCCCGAATGCAGTTACAACACGATGGGGCTGCGTTGGCGAGCCAGTCAGCGCACTTGGTCTTCAAGTTGGATCCTCCGCAGTGGCTACACTTAACTATGGTTTCCTTGCAGAAGCGTCTACCATGCCCATAGCATAGACAGAGTGAACACTGCACTAATGGCGAGTAATCGGCCACTCTGACTTTTTGCAGATCTATGTGCACCGTTTCTGCATTCACCATACTAGACCACAGTTGAGGGGACACTCACTATGACGTGGCCGGCTTGGGGATTTCGTACCTTCTTACGGAAACGGACCTCCATCTGCATTCCACTGTCTTCGAGGCCGTTAAACAAAGCTCGGTTTTGGATTTTAATGCTTTGCATAATATCCTCGTCGGTATTGTAGAGGAGTACATCTTTGAGGATAAGGACAGGGTGTTTATTGTGGATATTCTTCACGAAAAGTTAGTTTCCAGCACCTTTCAGACGATCTTTTACTTTCTTCCTTTCCTCCTCCGATGCACAACCAGCTATGATTTTTCTGTCTTTGGCTTTCCGAACTCTGTCTATTTTGACTCATCCGTCTTTCGCGTATACTGCGTCGCGGATTTGGGTCAGATCCTCTTCTCCCGTGTCATTTTCGTTTTTAGACGTGACCACTACAAAGTGCAACGCAGTTCGGTCCATTAGACGTTTTTTATTGTTTGCCGATGCAACATTTGCCCTTTCCATCATAGTTTTTTAGTTTTGAAGCATTTCTTCCAGTGTGTCCATCTTTTCACTATTTTCCTGAATCAGTTTTTTGTGTTCTTCGATTGTCCTTTGCAGTTCTTGTTTCTTGCTTTCTTCTATGTCTGCTTGGTCCCGTCTCGGGAGTTGCGTTTGGGATTCTTCTTTTCCAGCCTCAGCCTCCTTCACTAACTGGTAGAGTAGGTCTATCGCTTGGGTTGCCGCAGTCTTGAGGTCAGTTTTGAGGTTCCTCGAGTTACCCAAGTGTAGTTTCGCCTTTTTGAGGCAAGCTCTCACCTCCGAAACCCTGCTTGGATATACAAGTTTCTCCGGCGGGCTGAGCACTCCCACAACCGACTCCTTAGTAGCAGATGTTTTGCTTTCCTGTGTGACGTTTGATTTGCTGGGTTGTGAAGAATCCTTTGATATAGTAGGAGACTTTGTTTTGGGGCCCAACTTCCCCAATTCCCGGTTGAGGACTGCTTTATTATTACTGCTTATGGTTGGTGCATCAGAAGGACCAGATTGTACTGTTGTCTCGGGGGCTGGTGCCGCCGAAACTTTGTTTTTATTTTGTACAGGTGTGCGGATGCCGAACATTTTAATGGTTTGAAGGGTGTATATAATTAAATAATGTTTCAATTGAAGTTAAAACCTAAGGTCAAAATATTAAAGACTAAGAAAAATAGGGTATATAAAAAGGCAAAGAAATTGAAGATTTTGAAAAAAGTATATGTGTTAGAAGTGAAAGGATGTGTGCGAAGTGATCAGCGAGGAACAATAAATCTGCTTCGAGATCAAAATATTTTAAGATTGGGTGACGGTCTCCAAGATTCCTTTAGCCACTATACACATGTAACGAGAACAAGGGGGGCGGGCGGGGCTTTTTTCTGAGTTTTAGTGTTCGGATCGGAGCGCGATAGCTATCAAAAGATGCGGCTCGACGAGCGCTATGCAGAAATGAAATGAGATAGAATGTAGAAAGTAATTGGAAAAAGTAATTTTGAAAATAGAGATTTTAAGATGGTTTTTGCTGAGAATTTAGGAAAATTAGGGAAGAATTTTTAAGAAATGTATAGGAACGAGTGCGCCCAACGTGTTCAGTGAGAGTTTTTTCTGAGTTTTAGTGTTCGGATCGGGGCGCGATAGGCATCAAAAGATGCGGCTCGACGAGCGCTATGCAGAAATGAAATGAGATAGAATATAGAAAGTAATTGAAAAAGTAATTTTGAAAATAGAGATTTTAAGATGGTTTTTGCCAAGAATTAAGGAAAATTACGGAAGAATTTTTAAGAAATGTATAGAAACGAGTGCGCCAAGAAATAACCAATCTTCCGATACCACACAGTGTACAAATTTGATAAGAAACTATTCCAAGAACGTGTATTATTTTGGGGGAAACGAAATTAATGAGAATTAAAAAAAACATTAAGGAGAAGTCAAAAACCAATGAGACAGTCGGAAATAGCAATTCAAGACGAATCTATTGATGTATAACAGTACTATGTTTGGTCAACTATGGAGAGCTAATGAGATGTTTGTTTCGTCGGTTAGGTTGGGGTTAGGTTAGGTTGGGGTTAGGTTAGGTTGGGGTTAGGTTAGGTTGGGGTTAGGTTAGGTTGGGGTTAGGTTAGGTTGGGGTTAGGTTAGGTTGGGGTTAGGTTAGGTTGGGGTAAGGTTAGGTTGGGGTTAGGTTAGGTTGGGGTTAGGTTAGGTTGGGGTAAGGTTAGGTTGGGGTTAGGTTGGGTTGGGGTTAGGTTGGGTTGGGGTTAGGTTAGGTTGGGGTTAGGTTAGGTTGGGGTTAGGTTAGGTTGGGGTTAGGTTGGGTTGGGGTTAGGTTAGGTTGGGATTAGGTTAGGTTGGGATTAGGTTAGGTTGGGGTTAGGTTAGGTTGGGGTTAGGTTAGGTTGGGGTTAGGTTAGGTTGGGGTTAGGTTAGGTTGGGGTTAGGTTAGGTTGGGGTTAGGTTAGGTTGGGGTTAGGTTAGGTTGGGGTTAGGTTAGGTTGGGGTTAGGTTAGGTTGGGGTTAGGTTAGGTTGGGGTTAGGTTAGGTTGGGGTTAGGTTAGGTTGGGGTTAGGTTAGGTTGGGGTTAGGTTAGGTTGGGGTTAGGTTAGGTTAGGTTAGGTTAGGTTAGGTTAGGTTAGGTTAGGTTAGGTTAGGTTAGGTTAGGTTAGGTTAGGTTAGGTTAGGTTAGGTTAGGTTAGGTTAGGTTAGGTTAGGTTAGGTTAGGTTAGGTTAGGTTAGGTTAGGTTAGGTTAGGTTAGGTTAGGTTAGGTTAGGTTAGGTTAGGTTAGGTTAGGTTAGGTTAGGTTAGGTTAGGTTAGGTTAGGTTAGGTTAGGTTAGGTTAGGTTAGGTTAGGTTAGGTTAGGTTAGGTTAGGTTAGGTTAGGTTAGGTTAGGTTAGGTTAGGTTAGGTTAGGTTAGGTTAGGTTAGGTTAGGTTAGGTTAGGTTAGGTTAGGTTAGGTTAGGTTAGGTTAGGTTAGGTTAGGTTTTTTTTTTTTTTTTTTTTTTTAAATAAAACTTCAGTTCCACGGACCAGTCGTCCATGCCCTTTTTTAGATAAAGTTTTTATTTTTATTTATTTATTTGCTCCGCTGTGTTCGCTGTCGCTGCCACTTGTTCGCAGGCTTCGTTGTTACACTGTACCTGCGGGCAAGTAGCAGCGGCAGCGAGAATTTAACAATTTTTGGTTTACTTAAAACTACAGGACCAATTAATCTATTATTATAATTATTATTATTATTAATATTATTATTATTATTATTATTATTTTTTTTTTTTTTGTTAGTGTGTGTTATATATATATTTTCTTGTTACTTTTTTTTTTTTTTTTTTTTTATTATTGTTATTAATTGTTCAATGTTTACACTTTTTTTTTATTATTATTATTATTATTATTATTATTATTATTATTATTATTTTTTTTTTTTTTTTTTTTTTTTTTTTTTTTTTTTTTTTTTTTTTTTTTTTTTTATACACACATATTTCTTACAACTAAATACATTGTTCTTATAACTAATTACACTTTACCCTATGTTGTTGTTGTCTTAGCCTAACGAGTACAGAAAGAAAAAGTACACTATGTTATTATTTTTAACAAAATTTTCTTATCCTATTTCATTTCCTTCACGGAGGCCGCTAACGCCTTAAGTTGGTTGGCGTAATCAATCGCCTTTGGGTCCCTATTCCGGATTGCCATCGCGATGTTGTAGTCCTCCAGTCTCTCGTCGGTGGCATTCATAGCCCTTTGGATGAACTGGGCTATGGCGTCGTTGCTGCTGTCTGCGTAGTATGTGCAGCTGATGGTATGACGCGATATTGCCACGACAGCGTGGGGGACACTGTTGTGCAGTTGCAGGTGCTGTGTTGACGTGCGCACAATCACCACCGTTTCGTACGTGAGACCCTGCGCCTCATGTATGGTCAGGATCCTCGATCCGTCTCCGCTACCGAAGCCCTCGCTCTTCAAACTCTCTTTCTCGGCTTGGGTGTGTACCAAGTAGAGAGTTTTCTCGAGGGTTTTTGGGATCGTCGAATCCGTAAACCGCTTCAGCTGCAGGGATCTCAAGCGTGGTGCTGCTGAGTAGATTCCGCTGTAGACTTCGCTCAGCGCGTACGCTACGTCCACTGGGTTCCTGTACGTGCACAACAGTTCCTGGCCTATTCCGACAGAACGACTTGGGCGATTGTAGAGCAGCTCGAAAAGGTTGTTGCGCTCTATGAACGGGAGTTGGTTAATATCTCCAATGAGCAACACATCCATCGCACCGGTGAGCTTTATTGCCATCACAATGGCTCCGAAATGGTTCATGAGGGCTTCATCGACTAGTAGTCGTTCATATTTCCTCTTTGAACCATTTACGAGCACTGAGGCCATTGTGCGCACCCTTTTTTGAGTGTCTGTGCCGGTGCGGTGGGTGAGTCTCTCCTGGAGATCCCTCGCTGCCTCCGTTGTATTTGTTATTATTAAATCTTGCCCCTCTCGGAAGTGATTCACAATCCAAGTGGACTTTCCACAGCCCGGTACCCCATTGACCCATGATAGCTTGGGCATCTCCCAGTTGACTTCAGGTATAGTGTCCGCCATGGCCAGGATCCTGTCATTTAACATTATCCTGGTGCATCGGGCGATCACTACAATGGGGTCGTTTGGAGGGGTGCGGAATTTTTCTCGGCCAATCCGCCTACTCTCCTCTTCGTCCTTGTCGACGAAGCCTCTGGTTGCGCAGTAGGCTGCCATATGACTTCCCTCTTCCTCTCCTACTATAATTTGGGAAGTGTTGTTATCGTATATGGCAGCTTCTGATTTCTCGAGTCTCAATTTCAGCAGCTTTCGGTCGTCTTGGAGGAAGGCCTGTAGGATGTCTTCACAGGTCCTCACATTGTCCTCCGTTGTCGCTGCTGTCATGGCCTTGAACTCGAGAAATGCGTTTATTAGATGGTCCAGAGGGGTCCTTGCGTCCCGGAGAATTGGCTGCTTAACCAGCCCCTTTTCGGCTTTTGTTGTGGTAGCCTTTGGTTGTGAATCACTTCTAGGAGTGCTTTTTCTAGATCCTTGTTCTGTTGTCGTTTCCGGTTTTGTCTTTTTGCCTGGAATTTGTTGAGAGACGGCGTTCATCGTCTTCATTATCACAGACAGCATTCCCTTTTTCTCCTGTTCGGCTTGCTTCTGTCCAGCTGTGATGTTTTCAGCTGCCCTCCTTTGTTGCAGCCTTTCAGAGCCACTTTGTTCCTCTGGGTTTGCTATGGGGTGTCCCCATCTGTCCACCGGGTCTTGAGCGGAAGTAGAGCACTTTTGACGTGGTTTGAGGAAACTGAGGTTTTCGCCCCGGTCCTCATATACCACGACCTCGTGTTTTTCAGAGGCTTTGATGCTCCCCGCGTGATCTTCCGCTCGGCCCTTTATATAACCCACCACCATAGCATCCAGGCTTATTTTCCGTGGCACTTCTTCGCCCGGTTCTCCTAGTCTCAGTAGCACTGCGCACGCTTGGGCGAACTGGGTCTCGTTGTCGCTCCCTTCGAATAGTGCGATGGTTTTGTTTCGTGACCGCACTATTTTGCAGCGCCTGTTGGCCACTGAGATTTCGGATAGCGCGTTGTATGTGCTGCGCTTCATTGTTGCCCTGAATGTACTGCCGTTCAGGAGAGCTGCTAGGCCCGGTGAAATGGCCACTCTGCCTGAGCACTTTGTGTTGCAGAAGCTTATGCCGAACCTTTCTTCATTATTGTCCATAAAGAGTGCCACTCCCCGGATTCTCAATTCTGGTTCCCCTCGTTCAGCATTTTGGAGCAAGTTGCTAAATGCTGCCATGGTGTTATCGAGGGGTATTTTTGGTCGCGGGTTGTGGTCCTCCTTTGGTCTCGGGATTTCTGCGTTGTTTGTTGCTGTCTGTGATAATGTGGAGTTCCTTCTGGCAACTACCCGGAAGATGGAGTCCAGGTATTCTAGGAAGCACTTTCTTTTATCCTCTGTTGCCAGGATGTCACTCAGGATTGGCTTCTCCAGCTTAACACCAATTTTGACCTCGGTCTCCATCCGGATCGCCAGGAATCTGGGGCATTCCAAGATCACGTGCCAGACTGTTTCGCTGAGGCTCGGGTCACATTCGCATCCGGGGCTGTCTTTCAACTTAAACCGGTGCAAATATTCTCCCGTGCCACCGTGTCCTGTCAAGGCTTGCACCTGAATCTGTGTCAACCTTGTCTTCCTTATGATTGGGTAGGCTTGGCCCACATTAGGAAAGAAGGTCTTCGTGGTTGACCCAGTGGTTGAGGTAGTGTAGCGATCCTGCCATCTGAGGATCGTTTCCTCTCTGATCTTTCTTTTGACATAGGACAACGGTATTTCTGCGTAGTCTGGTGTTTCTGACGTGTTCCTGGCGGCTGTTTTTGCCAATTCGTCTGCCCTTTCATTTCCGGCGGTCCCGACATGAGCTCTGATCCAGAAGAGCCGAACATGTTTACCTTCCCTCCTGAGTCCCCTGATGTTGTCTTTTATAACTTTGGCCAGGGGATGAGATGGTCTGGGGTTTTCGAGCAGTTCCAGCGAAGATCTTGAGTCGCTCATGATGTTTACTTCCATCATGCCGCTCGAAGCCGTTTGTTCCACAGCCTTGTGCAAAGCGTACAGTTCGGCTTGGAACACTGTGCAGGAGGGATCCAGACTAAAGGTCGAAAAACTGGTTTCTTTCCCATCCTTCCACCATGTCAAAGCAGCTCCGGTCTTACCTTCTATCTTGCTGCCGTCGGTGTAGATCTGGTGTCCGACTATGTGATTGGTGGCTAGGGTTTCGGGATCTACGCTCTCTAGCACTTTATAGTTGATGGTGGTGAGTGCAGAGGGGTGAGGTAGGTCTTCGTGCCTCACCGCGCGTTCCAGTTTTCTTCCTGGTGGTAAGTAGTCTGTTGAGATGTTCTTTTTTGCCTTGTATAGGCTTGCCGCTTCTTGGATTCTGAGGTCTAAAGGAAGTAGCCCAGAAAGGACGAGTGCAGCGGTAAGTGACACAGTTCTGTATGCCTTGCAGGTCTTTTGCGCGAAGCCCCTTTGCAGCGCCTCCAACTGATTTTTATTCATTTGAAGGTCTGTCGCCTGGGACCATACGCTGGAGGCATATGTCACTATCGGTTCTATTACCGCTACATAGATGGTGCGTACTATCTCTGTGTTAAGGCCCCAAGTCACCTTCGCTGCGCACGCTAGCTGTTTATATATGTCTGCTGCTTTTTTACATGTTGCAGCCACGTGCGATTTGAAGGTGAGCCTGTTGTCTATGATGAGACCGAGGAGTTTCATCTCTTTCACCAGATGTAGTTGGGTGCCCGACATATAGAGCTTTGGGGGGTCGTACTTCAGTTTCTTTGTGATGAGCAGCGCGTTGGTCTTTTGCGCTGCGAAACTGAGCTTGTTACGCGCCCCCCATTTGACTACATCTGTTAGCGCTTTGTTGGCCGCGCTTTCCAAGGTCTCAATTTTGGCACTTGAGAACACTAGTACGATATCGTCCGCGAACGCTTGGCAGTATACCTCGTTGCCGGATAGATGGTCAAGGAGTGGGTCCAGGATAATGTTCCAAAAAGTTGGTCCTCCAATGGATCCCTGGACGCATCCTTTCGTCGTGTCTTTTTCGTACGACGCTCCGGCATAGTTGACTTTGACCTTGCGGTCTTTGAGGTATGAGCTGACCATTGCGTATAAATTTCTGGGGCATTTCCTTTTTATTAATTGGTATTTTAGAGCGGGCCACCACGCGTTGTCGAAGGCGCCCTCTATGTCCAATGATACCATCAGTACAATCTTCTTATTGTCCACTTCAGATCGCACGTGTACCATAAGGTCGTAGAGGGCGTCCTCGGTTCCGCGCTGCGGCTGGAAGCCATATTGCGCTTTGTTAAGAGTTGGAAGGATGTGCCACTGGATTCGGCCTACCATGAGTTTTTCTATAATTTTACCCATGACTGATAGTAGGCCGATGGGTCGATACGACTTAGGTCTGGTGTAGTCGTCTTTTCCCGGCTTGCGGAGGATAACAACGTGGGCGGTTTTCCATTGCTTGGGGAAGTGCATTTGCTCTAAGCACTTGTTCGCTATGGCCATAAACACTTCCCTGTCGCAGTTTATTGCCGCCGTGCATATGTCTGCGGTCAACCCATCGCTCCCTGGGGCCTTTTTAGGGTTTAGCGACTTCAGCACCAGCTCGACTTCCGCTGAAGTAAAGTTTGGGTCGTCCGCTGACAGCTGCATTGGTGTTTCCAGTTGTTCATCCGTTAGCCTTCGGAGTTGCATGTGGTATTGGTCATCTTTCGCTATGGAGTCTTCGGGGTAGAACGTGTTTGCGAGAAGTTCTGCTGATTTGTTCGGGGTCAGCGTTTGTCCGCTGGCGTCCTGCAGCAGTAGATCTTCTTGCCTTCTCGCCGTTCTTCTTATGACTCTGTAGATTCCGTCCCACATGCTCTCCCTCTCCTGTGTTGTACAGAATTCCTTCCAACTCTTAGTTTGCGCATCCTGAGCCATTTGGGTGTATGCTTCCTTTGCCTTTAAGTACTCCTGTATTACCGTCTCTCTGCGGTGGGGCGCAGCGTTCCTTATCCTGCGCTTTCTCCGATGGGTTTCTTTTAGGGCCTCTTCCAGGGTCTTAGACCACCAAGGCAGCCTTGCGTTCCCCTTCCAGGGCCCTATTTTGGGTATCGAGGCCTCGCATGCTTCCTGTATGGCTGATGTATATGCCGTGATCATGGTCTCTAGGTCTTCGGGAGATTTTCCTTTGTTGATGGTGTTTGGGGTGATGTTGTTTTCCCCTAGAAGTGTCTTGAAGTGTGATCGGAATTCAGACCATTTTGCCTTCTTCGTGTTATATGTGCGCGTGGTTGCGACCCTTGTTGGTTTTAGTGTCGCATCCAGGCGCACCACGAATGTTATGGCGTTGTGGTCCGAGGTTGTAATGTCTCCGTTCACCCTCCAGTCCTCCACTCTACCTAGGAGCGATTGACTGCAAGCCGTCACGTCCACTATACTGGTGAACAGTCTATCGCCCCTGTAGGTTTCGAAGGTTGGTGTTCTCCCGGTGTTAAGGACCTCTAGATCCATGTCATTAAGGAAGGTGCTGTAGGCTGTCCCTCTCGGATTTTCGTGGCTGCTGCCCCACCAATGACTCCAGGCGTTTACGTCACCCGCCACAATGATGTTAGAGGTTTTGAGCCCCTGGCATGCGGTTCGTGTGCGCTCCAGGTATGGCTCTATGTCTTGGTCTCCCTCGAAGTAGACCGACACCATTCCTATCTTTAGCTGGCCCGCTGTTATGAGGGCTGCCGCCTCAGTTTCGGTGACCAGCTGGGGATCGTGGATGATTTCCAGCTGTTCTCCGAATACGAGTATCGCTGCCTTCACTGGTTTTTGCCTGTTTTGGGAACACTGGATGACTTTTGTTCCCGGGTATTGTCCGACCGTTCCCTCCTTCCCCACGTACGGTTCTTGGACTAGGGCGATGTGGATGCCTCTCTTTTTTGCGGCTTGGACCAGTTCAGCTGTTGCCAGCTTAGATCTCTGCAGATTGGCTTGGATGATCTGCAGGCTTGTTCGGTCGAGATCGTTCGCGGGAGACCTTTGTCCCTGGGTGCCCTTAGCAGTAAGTAATGCGGGATCGCGCTATCGCATCCCATTTCATCCTCTCAGGACATTCATCGCTGAATGCCTGGTGATCTCCTTCGCTCTTCCCATTTGCCCGGCGGCAGTTTATACAGGCTGGTGCTCTTTGTTTTAGCCTGCTCGGGCATTTTTCCCACGAGTGGGTTTCCCCGCAGTAGCTGCATGCTTGGTCCTTTTCCTTGCATATGGCCCTTGTGTGGCCATAGCCCAAGCACCGACTGCACTGTACTAGCGGGGATTGATCCACTATTGGTCTTCTTTGGAGGCCAATATAGATGTTGCCGGCCTCCGTGAGCTTTTTGTGGAGTATCGGGGAGAGCTCCAGGATTGGGTGGCATTCTAGCGCGTTCCTCGCTTTTTTCCTGTAGCGGACGCGGATTGTCATGTCCTTTTCACCGACATCCCTCAGTAGGTGTTGATTTTGAGCGATCAGATGTTCTATTATTTCCTCATCGGTGTGATAGGCCATGACGTCTTTTATTTTGGCTAAGGGGTTGTTGGTCCTAGCCACTTCAACTCTGAGATTCCTATCCGCGGCCACTCTGCTCTGTATCAGGGACATATCTTCTTTAGTACTGCAGCTTAAGATCACCTTCTGGTTTTTGGCCTTCCTCACCCGATCCACCTTTGCTCCTGTTTTCTTTAGGTCCAATGCCGCTCTGATAGTCTCAATGACGTTTTCCCCCGTCTTTTGAGGGTCCGTCGATGACACTATCAGGGTATGGTTTGGACTGGGCTTTGGTGGTGCGGGCTTGGCGAGCGCCTTGGCATAGGTCGGCTTTGAAGATGTTGTTGCCTTGGCCAGTTCTTGAATGGCCATCTCTGTGCCTATGCTGAGAGCTGCAGGTGGCGTTTTCTCCTTGAGCTCTCTCATTGTCCTCATTTTCTCCTTGAGCTCTCTCATTGTCCTCAGTTCTGAGGACATTATTTCAAGGCGCTCGGTGATCGGCTGCAGGTGCTCGTCGATATCATGTGGCGGGGTCATTTGTGGGGTTTCTGTGATCTTATTATTCATTTCGTCCAGCTTCTGTTTTATTTCTTGCAACTCCTTGGGGGGTTCGCGGAGGTCTTTCCGAGGGTTGGCTACATGGTCCTCTATTTTTTTATTTTTGTCCAAGAGGACATCTGAGCTGGCTTTTATCTTCTCCAGATCCTGCCTGAGGACGTCTAACTGTGCCGAGATGGAGGACACGCTAGTTGTTAGTTTGGCGTGACTTTCCATCAGAGGCTCAAGATCTTGCGGCCTCTTTTCCTCCATGTTCCTCGTGGCTACAGCTAGGGTTTCTTTCATTGCCAGCTCTATTTTCTGAACCGTAATAGCCAGGGTCTTTATTTGGCTATACGGCTCTTGTGTCTCATAGCCTAACCAACTCCTGATGGCTTTCGTCTCTTCCAGGTTCCCGCTGATGTCAGTGCGGGCCTGCCTCAGTTCCTCTGTCAGGGCTTTTATGGTCTCTGCCATAACTTTGCCATGGGCTCTTTCCACCCTGACAAGTTCGTGGGCGTGGCGCGTTCTTTCTTTTTCAAGATTAAATTTATGCCTAGACCTGGAGTCTGACAAAGCCAGGACGGTCTCATACATAGTCTGCAGGCATTCGAGAGTAATGATCTTACACTCTCGTTTCATGTTGCCTGCAGCCTCTAATGCGTCTTTGGCCCTCTGGAGCTGCTCGTTGGCCAATTTGGTCGCGAGGTCCATCTCTACCCCCCTCCGTTTGTGAGTGGTTCTGATGATGCTTGGACGTCCTTGGTGTTGTGCCTCAGAGGCAATGGACATGTCTGAGAAGTCATCATCCGACTCTATCGGTCTGGGGGGGAGGTCGGCCACTTCCCACGACGCAATTCTGTCGAGAGCTGGGTTGATTTCCGTTGATGTTGTCGGTATCGGTGGCAATTCCGTCGAGTCCTCGCTTACCGAAGATCTTAGTGTCGGGGCTTTTACTAGGACTTTTTCCCTGAGCGACCTTTGGGGCCTTACAGGGGGCCGTTTCGCCGCTGGTGCCGACATCTGCGACGCGGTCTCCGTGGAGGATTTGACGGTTTTCGATGGGGCTGACATTGTTGTGATGTTAGTGTAGTTGATTTATAGAGTTAAGTGTTAGTAAAGATTAGCTTAGTCTAATATTATTCTATGCTTAAAAGTAATGTGATGGTCCTGTTATTGCGGCGTAGGTGTCTTGGCCGGAGTAAACCTCGATTCCTTATGATATATTCCTTGTGATTTTGATGTGCGCGTGATAGGATAGCGAGATTCTGTGAGATGGAGGTGGTAGAAAATCTCTTTCCGAGTACTTTGAGTCCAAACTCGGGTATCCTATCTCGCCTGGGTCAAAAGTTAGCTCCCGGGGGGGTGAGGAGTAAAGAGAGGGGGGATTTTGGGAATTTCGTCGGGGCCAAAAGATGGGAAATGCCCTCCCGAGTTGTTTGAACCCAAACTCGGGTATCCTATCTCTTACGGTTCCAGAGATATGGCCCGCGGGGGTGAGGTAAAATTTTCGGGGGGGGGGGGGGGGTTTGTTTCGTGGGAGTGACGTTGAAGGGGTAAAATATTTTTGCGTGAGGGGGGGTGGGGGGTGGTGACAGGGGTGTGTTTAGGGGGTGTTGGAGGGGTTTCGCAGGGGTGCGGGATGGGGGTGGTGGTCGAGAGGGGTTCCTCTCTTGGGCACCGCTGATCAAGCTTGAGGGGGTGGGGGGTATTGGGTGGAGGGGGGGGGGGGTTGGGGTTGAGGGTGGGGGTGGTGAGCTCCTTACTTGGTGGAAGGTCCTCGTCGAGCTGGTTCAGGAGAGCCCAAACACGCTGTGTTTAGGTCTTCTCTTTTCGGAGTTCCCTCGGGGGTCGTCGGTGGCTCTGATGTGGCTGGTGTGCGGCGTCCGAGGTTGTAGGGGCGCAGTCTTAGGGCCGGGACCGGAGCGCGAGCAGAACACGTTGTTTCTCGACCACGTGCGTGTTAGGTTATGTTCCGACCGCGTGGTTGTTAATCACCACGTGGTTTTCACAGTATTCCGTACGCCGTATCTCCGAAGATTGTTGGAATTTTTCAGAGATTTTGGTGTCGTTGAATAGCTCTTATTTATACCTAACACGACGTAGTATCGGTTTCCCCGGATGTATCTGGGTTACCTTGTAGGTGCTGTTCAAAGTTGAGGGTCTGCTGCTCCGAAGTCCTCAGGAGGAGACGCTTGCGCACACGGATCCTGGCGAGTTACACACTTGTTTATCACTTGGAATACACTTTGGCACTGTAGATGGATTTTTGCCGATTTTATTGATTTTTTTCGCGGAGCTAATGTTGTTTGTATGAGCGCGAGGTGCTTACTGGGTTAGGTTAGGTTTTTTTTTTTTTTTTTTTTTTAAGGGTCCTGTCCGGGCGCTGTACTGGCCCGGCCCGCGAGCTAAATAATCATCCCCTGACATTTGTCAAGGCCCTTGTTTTCTTTATTTTATTTTAATCAACAAGTTACAATTATAATAATAAGGTTATATTACACTTAAGTTAAACGTCACATCAAAACCTCTTAATACAGAACATGTAAGTTTTCTTAATCTAGTTTTAGTTTAATATTACATCATCTTATTGTTATTTAATGTGTTTTCTTATCTTTTGCTTAACTATTTTCTTTATTGGCATGTTAAAACTTCTTAATTTACTTATCTTAAATTACTATCTTAAATTTATTTATCTTATCTTAATTACAATTTACTAACGGCTTAATTTACATCTAATTTATTGCTTGTAATATTTTACATTGTATTCGCATATGTACTTGACTATGTGTTATCCTATCTCTTATATGTTAATTTTTTATAACATTGTATCTAACTATTTTCTTACACTTATTGTACTTTAATAAATATGCATATGTTTTATCCTAGTTTTTCATGTTTCTATTTATATAATGCATTTTATATATATATAACATGACTATCTCTTGCTTATTTGTTTGTTTCCAAGACTCTCGTAACTATTTCTATAGCATATTTCATAAATTTATTTCTCGTTGTTTCGTTTTGCATGATGGTCTTAAGTGTGTTTTGTGTTATCTTTATATTTAACTTTTGTTCTGTATCAAGTCGTTTGCTGGTAAATACTGGGCATTCTGTTAATATATGTTCCACAGTTTGGCTCACACCCGGTTCGCAGTTGCACGATGGGTCCTCCTTACACTTGAATCTAGCCAAGTATTCGGAGAACCCACCATGGCCCGTCAATATCTGTGTGGTCACACCCAATGGTCGTAGCTTTCTCACTATTCTGTAGGCTTGGAGTGCGTCTGGGAGGAAAGTTTTTGTTACTCCTGCTGTATCGCCGACTTGGTATCTCCTGTTCCACACATCCAGCGAGGCCTTGCGGATTTCTCGCTTGATGTATGAGACAGGGCATACGTCGTAGTCCGGTATTTTCTTGGAATGTAGAGCGGCTTGCTTGGCTAGTTCGTCCGCGCGTTCGTTCCCCTCTAGTCCTGCATGTGCTTTAATCCAGAACAGGGAAATTTCCTTGTTCTGGATTTCACTTCTCTTGATATTTAGGCGAGCTTCTACGGCTAGAGGGTGAGGGGAACTTGCGTTTGTGACCGTTTCCAGCGCCGAGCGCGAGTCACTGAGGATCGCAAAACTATTTTCTCCACGCTGGAGGATCACCCTCGTGGCTTGGCATATGGCCAGAAGTTCTGCTTGGTAGACCGTGCAGTACGATGGCAGCTTAAGCTTAAGTATTTTGGTTTGGTTAGGTTAGGTTAGGTTAGGTTAGGTTAGGTTAGGTTAGGTTAGGTTAGGTTAGGTTAGGTTAGGTTAGGTTAGGTTAGGTTAGGTTAGGTTAGGTTAGGTTAGGTTAGGTTAGGTTAGGTTAGGTTAGGTTAGGTTAGGTTAGGTTAGGTTAGGTTAGGTTAGGTTAGGTTAGGTTAGGTTAGGTTAGGTTAGGTTAGGTTAGGTTAGGTTAGGTTAGGTTAGGTTAGGTTAGGTTAGGTTAGGTTAGGTTAGGTTAGGTTAGGTTAGGTTAGGTTAGGTTAGGTTAGGTTAGGTTAGGTTAGGTTAGGTTAGGTTAGGTTAGGTTAGGTTAGGTTAGGTTAGGTTAGGTTAGGTTAGGTTAGGTTAGGTTAGGTTAGGTTAGGTTAGGTTAGGTTAGGTTAGGTTAGGTTAGGTTAGGTTAGGTTAGGTTAGGTTAGGTTAGGTTAGGTTAGGTTAGGTTAGGTTAGGTTAGGTTAGGTTAGGTTAGGTTAGGTTAGGTTAGGTTAGGTTAGGTTAGGTTAGGTTAGGTTAGGTTAGGTTAGGTTAGGTTAGGTTAGGTTAGGTTAGGTTAGGTTAGGTTAGGTTAGGTTAGGTTAGGTTAGGTTAGGTTAGGTTAGGTTAGGTTAGGTTAGGTTAGGTTAGGTTAGGTTAGGTTAGGTTAGGTTAGGTTAGGTTAGGTTAGGTTAGGTTAGGTTAGGTTAGGTTAGGTTAGGTTAGGTTAGGTTAGGTTAGGTTAGGTTAGGTTAGGTTAGGTTAGGTTAGGTTAGGTTAGGTTAGGTTAGGTTAGGTTAGGTTAGGTTAGGTTAGGTTAGGTTAGGTTAGGTTAGGTTAGGTTAGGTTAGGTTAGGTTAGGTTAGGTTAGGTTAGGTTAGGTTAGGTTAGGTTAGGTTAGGTTAGGTTAGGTTAGGTTAGGTTAGGTTAGGTTAGGTTAGGTTAGGTTAGGTTAGGTTAGGTTAGGTTAGGTTAGGTTAGGTTAGGTTAGGTTAGGTTAGGTTAGGTTAGGTTAGGTTAGGTTAGGTTAGGTTAGGTTAGGTTAGGTTAGGTTAGGTTAGGTTAGGTTAGGTTAGGTTAGGTTAGGTTAGGTTAGGTTAGGTTAGGTTAGGTTAGGTTAGGTTAGGTTAGGTTAGGTTAGGTTAGGTTAGGTTAGGTTAGGTTAGGTTAGGTTAGGTTAGGTTAGGTTAGGTTAGGTTAGGTTAGGTTAGGTTAGGTTAGGTTAGGTTAGGTTAGGTTAGGTTAGGTTAGGTTAGGTTAGGTTAGGTTAGGTTAGGTTAGGTTAGGTTAGGTTAGGTTAGGTTAGGTTAGGTTAGGTTAGGTTTTTTTTTTTTTTTTTTTTTTTTTTTTTTTTTTTTTTTTTTTTTTTTTTTTTTTTTTTTTTTTTTTTTTTTTTTTTTTTTTTTCCTGTCCGGGCGCTGTACTGGCCCGGCCCGCGAGCTACAATAAAACATCCCCTGACATAGCTCGTCAGGGACCTTGGTTACTTTATTTATAATTAGTATTCTAATGGTACAGGTTCTTAATATAAGTATACTATATCTGATGGAAAAACTTATTACAGGCGCTTCAAGCAATTTCTTTAATTTAATTACAATGTTGTTTCTTATTACTATTTTTCTAGTTTACATTTTACTTCATATGACCTTAACTATTTCTTTATTTTCTACATAGGGACGATTAAGTGTATAAATTCTTAGTTTATTTAACCTTTCTTAATACAAAAGAGAGAAGACATGTATTTATAGTAACATCTTAATAGGCTTTTTGTGGCAATTTTTAAGTTTATTACAATCTTATTTCCTTACGACTATTTCACATTTATTTGTTCTGTGACTTGTAATGTTTCAGTTGTTTTCTTAATTATTCTAAACTTAATTTCAAGTTTCTTATTCTAATTGCTTATTTTATTCTGGACATTTTACATATTAATTACCTTACTGTACTTAATACTATTTTTATTTTTGTTACTTACTTAAATTTCTTACATCCAGGCTATAAAACTACTGTGATACAATTTCATTATATTATCTTATGATCTATTATTTTAATATACTGCTCACATATACCAAGTATATGTTGCATCATATTTCCTAATTATCTATTGTTTTTTTTATTATGCTTTTACTAACACAAAAACCTATGCTATTTTTCTTATTCTATTTTTTATTTACTTGTGGTATTATAATATGCTTATATTATATATATCAATATATATATAAAAATCATATTTCTTATTTGCTTATTTATATTTTTATTTTATATCTTTTATGTTTTGCAGCTAGGCTTTGAGGACAGTCAAGCAAGAGGCGGATAATTAGTTTGTCAGTATCGGGTTCCAATTTTTGTGTGTTTGCTTTAGGATGCTCCAGGAATGATCCTATGGGCTGCTCAGGTTCAAAGTATGATGAAAACACTATGAATTCCCAAGTTCGGGTACTAATCCCTACCACTATTGTGTTAGTTGTGGTGTATTGCTGGTATTGCTTGACATTTAGATTCGTATCAATGACAACAACAGTTTCCTTGACCATCAAATCCCTGGGACCCGAACCTTGGAATGTTTTCATTTTCGTGAAGTTTTTCATTTCATACTTTGAGTCGCAAGTGTGTGGTTCCTGGAACAGTTCAAGAATCACTTTCCTTTTGCCCGTTTTTGGTGTGACTTCTGCTGTGGCTATGGTCATGTGTTGAAGGTTGGTTTGCAGGGTGTTTGGTTTTTTATCTGTCTGGTAAGCCTGTTTCGTCGGGGTGTCCTCAGCAGTAAGATGTCGTTGCTCGAGCTAACGCATCCCATTTACGCCTAATGGGGCACGTTTGGTCAAATGCGTGGTGTTCTACATTTGCCAGCTTTGCTCGAGTGCAGTTACAGCAAGTCGGTGCTTGACCTACGAGGCGTTCGTTGCAGTCTACCCACTTGTGAGGTCCACCGCAGTGGCTACACTTCTCGACGGTCTCTATACAGAGTCGTCGAGTGTGTCCGTAGCCAAGGCATAGTGAACACTGCACCAGAGGCGACTGGTCCTCAACGCGGACCCGCTGCAAGTCAATGTGGACTTTTCCTGCTGTGGTCAGTCTCTGCCATACCACCGGGGACACCTGCAACACGACATGAGCCGTATGCGTGTTTCGTGCTTTCCGCCTGTAGCGTACCATCATTCTGATGTCCTGGTCCTCGACGTCAGTGAGTAGGTGGCTATTTTGGCACTTTATTGCACCCACCACTTCTTCGTCTGTATGTACGGCCAGGACATCTCTCAATATAATAAGAGGATCCCTATTTTGCGCCTCCTTTACGTGAAGGTTTTTGGTCCTTACGGCCTCGCTGACTCGTTCCATCTCTTCTCTGTCGTGGCAGCTTATAACCACCTTCTGGTCCCTTGCCTTCCGCAGCCTATCCACGCGTATTCCACTATTTTTGGCATCCACAGCCCCCCTGATTTTCACCATTAAGTCGTTACAAGTGTCTTCTTTATCATCTGAAGTGACGATAATTGTATGTAGGGGGGCTGGTGGCTTTGGCCGCGTGAGTGCTTCCACGTAGGTAGGCTGCGGTACGGCTTGGGTTTCCAGGTTGTTTTTGAGATCAGCGATGGACCTCGTTAATTGGGCGACTTCGGTCTTTAGGGGTTCGTGTTCTCTAACTAGGTTCCCTGGAATTAGCTGAACCTCTGCGGTTAGTGCTGAGGTATGTCGCTTAAGCTCTTGCATCGCCTCGCCGTGCTCTTTTAGATTTTTAATGAGCTCATCCATTTTTTGTGTTTGCTCAGTCAGTGCTAATCTCTCTATGGGAGCCTCTGGCTGCACCCTCATAACCGGTGACTCTACTTGTTGTTCAGTGGGGGGGGCCTTTGGCTCTACTCCCTCCCGTATTAGTTGATAGAGCCTTTCTAAAGCTTGCGTAACCCCTGCCTTTATTTCTGCCTTGATGTTCCGTGATTCTCCCAGCAGCGTTTTCGCCCGGACTAAGCAGGCTTTAGCCTCGGCCAGCTTGCTGGGGAATTTAGGCTTGGATGGTAATTGAACAGGTGGGGTTTTTTCAGTTTTTCCGGTTACTCTACGGCTTGTAGTGGGGTTTATAGCCTCAGCTATTTCTCCGGTCTCCCACTCTCCTATGCTCCTCCTCATATCCTGTTTTGGATCAGAGGGTCCTGCCCTCACCGTCGCTTCTGGCGTGTTTTGAGGAGAAGTCTTAGTGTTCTTTTTGACTGGGGTCCGGCTGGCGGCATACATTGTGTCAGAGGACTTGTCACAATATTAAAATTTTATAAAATATAGTATAACGTCAATTTTTATACCTAGGACAACACAGTGTATAAAATGTAAATGTATATAAAACGTATAAAGTATTATAGGAAATATAAGGAGAGAGGATAGGAAAGTGTACAAAAGATAATAATGTTTTAAATTGGTATACTTAATATACCGTCCGGTTGTATTGCCAGAGAGGTGTAAAGGATCTCTCTGGCTGTCCGATTATAGTCTTCACCTCTTGCTTAGACTGTCCGAGTCAGGTTACGGTAGATACACTTATTCTTAAGTGTTTCCTCTGTCCTGTTTTGACTGCCCGGGCCAAAACCTGTTTTTGTATTATGAGTCTCTCTAACTGTCACGTTTAATGTAGTCAAATCTGCTAAGAATTGTCTAAAACGGTGTTAATTTTATGAATTTATCACCTAAATACTGAGAAGGATACTAAAGGTACCTTAAGAAAGTTCAAGATATAACAACACAGTATGAGAACTACATAAAAGCAAATACAAATACAAATACAAAGTTTCCAGAGACTCCAATTTTACCGCCTCCGATACTCCAGTTTTGTGCCGCCGTCTTGGGAGGTACTAAGGTCAGGGGGCCTTGGGGATCAGATGGTAGGTGGGGTCAGTATAAGGGTGAATACAAAATCTTGTAGCAAATCTGCCTCAAACTTGGTTACAATTGGCTACAAATCGGCTATAAATTCGGCCTCAAGTTCGGCTACAAAATTGGCTACAAGATTTGGCTTCAATTTCGGCTTCAAATCAGTCTACAATATTGGCTACAAAAGAAAGGGCAATTGCCAGTTCTTACAAGGGGGGGGGATGTAAATGGAATTCGGAACCGAATATGGATAGGAATACAAAAGGGAATACAGAAAAGGAATACACTTGTCCAACAAAGGGCAATTGTCGGTTTTCCAACACAGGGCAATTGTCCGTTGTTCAACACAGGGCAATTGTCTGTTTTATGAGGGGGGCGGGTGCGGGGAGGGGGGGGTAAGTGGTAGGGGGGGGTCCCAATAAACTTTATATATAAAGTTTAGGGGGTGGGTAGATAGGGAGGGGGGTTCGGATTTTTCGTCAGATTTTACCTAGGACGCACCGTTTCCGAGATATCCAGGAGGTTAGGTTAGGTTAGGTTAGGTTAGGTTAGGTTAGGTTAGGTTAGGTTAGGTTAGGTTAGGTTAGGTTAGGTTAGGTTAGGTTAGGTTAGGTTAGGTTAGGTTAGGTTAGGTTAGGTTAGGTTAGGTTAGGTTAGGTTAGGTTAGGTTAGGTTAGGTTAGGTTAGGTTAGGTTAGGTTAGGTTAGGTTAGGTTAGGTTAGGTTAGGTTAGGTTAGGTTAGGTTAGGTTAGGTTAGGTTAGGTTAGGTTAGGTTAGGTTAGGTTAGGTTAGGTTAGGTTAGGTTAGGTTAGGTTAGGTTAGGTTAGGTTAGGTTAGGTTAGGTTAGGTTAGGTTAGGTTAGGTTAGGTTAGGTTAGGTTAGGTTAGGTTAGGTTAGGTTAGGTTAGGTTAGGTTAGGTTAGGTTAGGTTAGGTTAGGTTAGGTTAGGTTAGGTTAGGTTAGGTTAGGTTAGGTTAGGTTAGGTTAGGTTAGGTTAGGTTAGGTTAGGTTAGGTTAGGTTAGGTTAGGTTAGGTTAGGTTAGGTTAGGTTAGGTTAGGTTAGGTTAGGTTAGGTTAGGTTAGGTTAGGTTAGGTTAGGTTAGGTTAGGTTAGGTTAGGTTAGGTTAGGTTAGGTTAGGTTAGGTTAGGTTAGGTTAGGTTAGGTTAGGTTAGGTTAGGTTAGGTTAGGTTAGGTTAGGTTAGGTTAGGTTAGGTTAGGTTAGGTTAGGTTAGGTTAGGTTAGGTTAGGTTAGGTTAGGTTAGGTTAGGTTAGGTTAGGTTAGGTTAGGTTAGGTTAGGTTAGGTTAGGTTAGGTTAGGTTAGGTTAGGTTAGGTTAGGTTAGGTTAGGTTAGGTTAGGTTAGGTTAGGTTAGGTTAGGTTAGGTTAGGTTAGGTTAGGTTAGGTTAGGTTAGGTTAGGTTAGGTTAGGTTAGGTTAGGTTAGGTTAGGTTAGGTTAGGTTAGGTTAGGTTAGGTTAGGTTAGGTTAGGTTAGGTTAGGTTTTTTTTTTTTTTTTTTTTTTTTTTTTCCTACTCTTACGTTCTACACGTAAGATGATTTTTTCTTCCAAAATTTTTGCTATCGGTATACAAAAATTTTGTAAGTTTTCTGTTGTTTTTATTTATTTAACTTTGCTAATTTTTCATTTTTTTCCTTTCAAGTATGTTACTATGCTTTTTGTTGACAAAACATATTTATTTTGTTTTCTTATTTTTTATATATCTTTTTATTAAAGTTTTTACCTTTTTTACACAGTTGTTAATAATTATATATAAATGTAAGTTTTATATATACATATGTTATGGTTTTATGGTTAAATATATATATAGATTTATAGTTATACCATTGTATATAATTTTACTTGATACTTTAGGTTTTGTTAAAATGTTTAAGATTTTTAATTATATTTTCTAAGAGATTTAAAAATGTTTTTCGGGTACTGTCTTTTGTTATTATTTTATCTAACTGATATTTATCTATTCGTAGATTTTCACAATTTATTTCATGTTCGTAACGATATTGACCAATTCTTGGGCAATCTTTTATTAGATGTTCCATAGTCTGTACGGATTGGTCGTCGCAGGGGCATGTATTATCTTGTGTGATCTTAAATCTCGATAAGTATTCTTTATGGTAGCCATGGTTCGATAATAATTGTGTCATTTCAAATCTTTTTGGTAATTTTGTAAGAACATTTTGGAGAATTTCATAATTTGTACACCACTTTCTTGCGTTTTCACACTTTGGTGACGTCATGTACAGATCTTCAGCGGCTTTTAAACTCTGTAATTTACATGTATATTTTGCGTTGCTAATGGGAATATTTGCGTAATCTATTTTTCTGTGTGCTGTTGCTGCTGCTTTTGCTTCTACGTCGGCTGCTTCGTTTCCTATCAAGCCATTGTGTGCTTTTACCCAAGAAAACTTTACTGATTTAGATGCTGATTCTGTTCTGTTTATTAGTTTATGTATTTTAGTTACAAAGTAATTAGTACTATTGGGATTACAAATTGTTTCAAGAGCAGATTTACTGTCAGAATATATATGAAATAAGCTATGATTTATATTGCAAATGTGTTCTAATGCTTTTTCCAAGGCTAAGAGTTCGGCTTGGAAGACCGAACAGCAATCATGTAATTTAAACTTTTTGACTACTTTGTTTCTTCCGTCGGGTGGGTATATAACGTAAGCTGCTCCAACTTTGTCTGAATGTTTACTTCCATCTGTGTAAATTTCATATGTATCGGATTCTTTGTATTTTTCGTAGTCTGTTGTATTCTCTATTTTTGTATATGTTATTGTTTTCCTTAATGATGGATGAAGTAAGTCTTTTGGTGCCGCTGGTCTTTCAAGTCGAATGTCATCGGGTAAATCTTTTATTTTTCCAGTCTTTTTGCTAGTTTCTATGTCTGCAACTTCTTGTGCTTTATCAGGGAGTGGTGTCAACATAGCCAAAGATATTGACATATCCGTGCTGACGGTTTTAAAGCCTTTTATAATTTTAATCGCGAAGGATCTTTGTAACGAACGAAGAATGTTTATCGTAGTTTTATACTTTAATGCATTCTGCCAAATACCAACCGCATAACAAATTATAGGTTCTATTACCTGTCTGTATATTATCTCTATATTTTCCGATTGAATTCCCCAAGTGGGTTTAGCCATCCGTGCAATTTTATTGTAAATTTTAGCTGCTTTATTGGTAACGTACTTTACATGTTTAATAAATCTTAATTTTTTATCAATAATCACACCCAAATATTTGAATTCGTTAATGAAATTTAGTTTAATCTTGTCCATATATATAATGCACTTGGCTGCTTTGCTCGTAAATGCTATTGCATTAGTTTTGTTAGGTGCAAATTTTAATTTGTTGCTATGTCCCCAGTTTGTTATTAAATCCAGTGATGTTTCTGTAATGTTTTGCAATATTTTATAGTCTTTATGGTGAGATATTAGAAGAATATCGTCAGCAAATGCTTGTAAATAACAATTTTCCGGCAATTCAATCTTCAGTAGGTCATCTATTATTAAGTTCCAAAAGGCAGGTCCACATACGGATCCTTGTACACATCCCTTAGTTAAATCTTTATTTATTGTTACATCTAAGTAGTTTATTGTAGCGTTACGGTTTTCAAAATAATTTGTTATTAATAGATATAAATTACGGGGACAATCTATTCGTTTAAGTTTATCAAGTATTGCAGGCCACCATGCATTATCGAAAGCTGATTCAATATCTAGCGATATAGCTACCACTTGTTCCTTTTGACTTTTAAATGTTTTGATTAGTTCTATTGCATAATTGACTGCATCTGATGTGGAAGTCTGTTCTCTAAATCCAAACTGTTTGCTTGATAGTGCACTATTTACATTGGTATGATAGTTTAATCGTCTCGTAATTAATTTTTCTAATGTTTTCCCAAATACATTAATAAGTCCAATGGGGCGATATGACTTGATTGAGTCATATTCCTCTTTGTTAGGCTTTGGTATAACTTTTACGGCTGAAGTTTTCCAGTATGTAGGGAAGTATGAGTTGTTTAGGCAGTAATTATAAATATCACGAAGGATGTGAGGATACAAGGTGTTGAAAAATAGGCAAATGTCAGATGTTAAATGGTCAAGACCAGGGGCTTTATTAGGACTCATTGATTTTATGCATTGCTCTATTTCTTCTGCTGTAAAACTTGGTTCGTCAGGTGTATTTGGTGGCTCTTTTGCTATATTTCTTATTTCTTTCTGCTTGTTTGAGTCGTTTATTTGTGTATCATCCGGATAAAATTGGTTGATTAGTGCAGTGGCTGTCTCTGTTGCATTTTTAGTATAGATGTTGTCAATTGTTTTAAGTGTTCTGGGGGGTTGACGTGGTGGTTTATTTCTTAAAATTCTATTTGTTAAGCTCCAAACATCTTCTTTTCCTTGTAATGTACAAAAATCTTTGAAGTTATCCGTTGAGGCTTTCCTTATCATTTCGCCATATTCAGTTTTAAGTTTTAGCTTGTTATTTAATTCTGTATCTAACGGTTTCTTTTGTTTCTTTAATTGTTGTATTTTATGATGGTTTTTAATTACTTCTTTCTTTTTGTTTTCCAATTCTTCGTTCCACCAAGGAGGTTTGTTGGGCGGTGTAGATTTTTTAGCCAGTGTTTTATCGCACGCTTTTTGTATTGCTCGAGTTAAACCTTGTACATATTTTTCGATGTCTTCTTGTGCTGTGCGATCATTTATTTCGTGAACTGGTAAATGTAGTTCTATGTGTCTTTGAAAATTTTCTTTTAGTTCTTCCCATTTGATACCATTTGTGTTGTATTTAAATGTAGATTGTTTTTTATTCTTAATTATCAAGTTTTTATTTAATGAAATGTCAAAACTAATAGCATGGTGGTCAGAAGAGGGACACACCTCAGCGTTGACTCTCCAGTTATGAATTGATTGACTGATGTTTTCAGTAGTCATCGTAAGGTCTATTATTGATTCTCGAATTTGTCCATGTGTAACTGTCTCGAAGGTGGGATGGTCTCCTACATTGTTGATAATTAAATTGTTGTTGGTGATTAACTTGGCTACTGAGTTTCCTCTTTTATTACTTGTGATCGATCCCCATATGGGATGCCATCCGTTTAGGTCGCCTCCAGTTATTATTGCTGCATTACAGTTTTTAGAATAAAAATTGTCTAGTTTTCTTAATATATCTCTGTTATCTGTTCGGGGTTCTATGTAAACGCTAATGATATATATATTTTTCCCTTTTTTGTTTAATTTAATCACACTCATATTGCTATTAGATTCCTCAGATATCCCGATGCAACTGTGGCTACCAGACTTTACTAAAATGCATGCTTTAATTCTTTCTGCGTCCAAAAACTGATAGGGCTCATATTCCCTGGGGCAGATCAAAGTGTTTTTATTTCCAGTATATGGTTCGCTGATTAATGCTATTTCGGTATTATGTTGGTTCATATATTGATACAGCTCATGTTGAGCATTTGCATTTCTGCCAAGGTTGCATTGTAAAACTTTTATAATCTGATCTTCTACCTGTTGCTTTTTCCTGAATCTGTTGTTAACTATTTTCGTCCCCGTATCCACTGTGGCTAACAATACGAGATCATGCTCCGCGCTATGTTGTCCCACTTTTTCCACTCTGCGCATGAAGAGGAATACGCGGGGTGACCTTGTTGGCAGTTTACGCATTTAGGTTCTTCGTTCTTCATGTTGCAAGTTCTTGTATCGTGCGTTCCAGAGCAGTATCCGCACCTCTGTTCAGCATAAGTGCAGTCGCGAGCCAAGTGGCCAAATCCCATACACTTGAAACACTGCTTCAAGGGAGATTGGTCGACAGCAGTAACTAGTTGATAGCCAATTCTGATTTTGTTATCTTTAAGAGCAGACCATACTTTAGGATCGACGTCAACTATGATGTTAGCAAGTAAATCGGTGCGGCCTTTGATTCTACGAATGATTTTTGAATCCTTGGTTTCTTTTTCTATTCCATCGATAAGTTTTGAGTTTTGGTTTACTATTGCTTCCATTATTTTACTGTCGCTTAGCTCGTTTATTATACCTGTTAATTTGAGAAGTGGTCTTTTGAGGGTTGGTTTAATTGCAGTTAGTTGTAGGTTGCTATGTTTAATGGTGTCCTGGATTTTTTGCCTATCTGTTTGTGAGTCGCAGCTGAATACTACCTTTTGATTTTTGGTCATTCGCACCTTATTGACCCCCACTCCAAGATCAATGACGTCAATCTTCTGTTTAACTGTTTTAATTATTTCTTCGCCCGAAATTCGTGGGTCCACCGACTCGATTACCAACGGATAGTTTGGCCGCTGTAGCATGTCTGCATATGCAGGTTTTGATAAGGGACGTGATGCAGTAGGGCCTTTAGCACTGTCTGACTCTGCATGATTTGGGGCAGATGAGTGAGTACTTTGTATTTCCTTTCGTAAGGTGGTAATTTGATTTTTAATTTCAGAAATGTCCATGGCTGAGGTTCCGGATATTTGCACATTGTTTATTCTGGCTATTTCCATTTTAATCTCTTCTGTGTGTTTTCTTCCCTGTTCTTCTATATATTTTAGCTGGTTCATATTTTCCTGCATCATTTCTACCCACTTTGTATGCTCAGCTGTCTTTTCTTCAAGTGTTTTTAATAGTTGATGGTATTCATCTTGCATAGATTTAAGGACACCGACATGAGTAGATTCATTTTTGTAAAGTAAGTTTTCATAGTGTGATTTAATCTTTTGTTTCTCCAACATATGAAAACTATTATTTTCTATCAGCTTTAGGATCATTCTGTACATTTCTAGTAGTCCCCTATTGACCTCCGATTTAATATCCCTGTTCATATTACGCGACTCATCCAGTTTTGATTTAGTTTTATGGAGTATAAATGAAGCAACTTTTTCAACTTCTCCGGGAGAGCTGTCTCTGTGTAGTTCTTCAAGTCGCAACGAACTTGTATTAGGATGTTCAGAGCCAACGAGATCAAAGCTTGATGTTTTGCTAGGGTTAGGCTTCGATTGTATGCGTGTTTGCTGTGTATCTGGAAGGTGCACTTCCGTATCTGACCTCATCATGTCTACTGTATCTGTTGTAAGTCGTGTTGGCGAAGAATCGAGTGGTATGTCGTAATTGTCCATTGTTAATATATAGAATTTAATAAAAGAAAGTAAATAGGGCTTAGTCTCAGATTTTTCGAAAAATATACGTGATAGAAACGAACGGATGTGTGCAATTTGTTCAGCAAGCAATGGTTATTCTGTTTTGAGAATAAAAATTTTTTGTTTGAGTGACGGTTTGCCAAGATTCCGTACCCCACTACACACAAGTCACGAGAACAGGGTGGGCGGGCGGGGCTTTTTTCGATTTTGGGTGGTCGGATCGAGACGGGAGTGGTGTCAGAGGATAGGGCTCGACGAGCGCTATACAGGAATGAAGGAAAATTGAAAATAGGGCGTAGTCGGAAAAAGAAAATCGGAAAATAGATGTTTTTTAGGAGTTTTAGGTGAAAATTAGGAAAATTTAAGGACGAATTTTCAAAAGATGTTTAGAGACAGGTGCGCGAAGTAATTACGCGTCTTTTGATACCGCACAGTGGTAGGTAAATTTGAAATCTAATAATAAACTATTGCAATATCGTGTAATTTTTTAAAGAAAATTAAATTTAATGTAAATTTTGAAAAATTTTAGGTGAAATTAAAAACAAATTGGACAGTCGGATAGAGCACTTCAAGACGAATCTTTTGATGTATAACAGTATTATAAAAGGACAACTAATGGGTAAGTACTAATGTGTTTTCTATGTAATTTAAAATCTATCTCTTCAGAGCTAAGGTGGATTCGGTATAGGTACAAACTATGTATGGGAAGGGCGCCTCGCGACTTTTTTCGATTTTGGGTGGTCGGATCGAGACGGGAGTGGTGTCAGAGGATAGGGCTCGACGAGCGCTATACAGGAATGAAGGAAAATTGAAAATAGGGCGTAGTCGGAAAAAGAAAATCGGAAAATAGATGTTTTTTAGGAGTTTTAGGTGAAAATTAGGAAAATTTAAGGACGAATTTTCAAAAGATGTTTAGAGACAGGTGCGCGAAGTAATTACGCGTCTTTTGATACCGCACAGTGGTAGGTAAATTTGAAATCTAATAATAAACTATTGCAATATCGTGTAATTTTTTAAAGAAAATTAAATTTAATGTAAATTTTGAAAAATTTTAGGTGAAATTAAAAACAAATTGGACAGTCGGATAGAGCACTTCAAGACGAATCTTTTGATGTATAACAGTATTATAAAAGGACAACTAATGGGTAAGTACTAATGTGTTTTCTATGTAATTTAAAATCTATCTCTTCAGAGCTAAGGTGGATTCGGTATAGGTACAAACTATGTATGGGAAGGGCGCCTCGCGACTTTTTTCGATTTTGGGTGGTCGGATCGAGACGGGAGTGGTGTCAGAGGATAGGGCTCGACGAGCGCTATACAGGAATGAAGGAAAATTGAAAATAGGGCGTAGTCGGAAAAAGAAAATCGGAAAATAGATGTTTTTTAGGAGTTTTAGGTGAAAATTAGGAAAATTTAAGGACGAATTTTCAAAAGATGTTTAGAGACAGGTGCGCGAAGTAATTACGCGTCTTTTGATACCGCACAGTGGTAGGTAAATTTGAAATCTAATAATAAACTATTGCAATATCGTGTAATTTTTTAAAGAAAATTAAATTTAATGTAAATTTTGAAAAATTTTAGGTGAAATTAAAAACAAATTGGACAGTCGGATAGAGCACTTCAAGACGAATCTTTTGATGTATAACAGTATTATAAAAGGACAACTAATGGGTAAGTACTAATGTGTTTTCTATGTAATTTAAAATCTATCTCTTCAGAGCTAAGGTGGATTCGGTATAGGTACAAACTATGTATGGGAAGGGCGCCTCGCGACTTTTTTCGATTTTGGGTGGTCGGATCGAGACGGGAGTGGTGTCAGAGGATAGGGCTCGACGAGCGCTATACAGGAATGAAGGAAAATTGAAAATAGGGCGTAGTCGGAAAAAGAAAATCGGAAAATAGATGTTTTTTAGGAGTTTTAGGTGAAAATTAGGAAAATTTAAGGACGAATTTTCAAAAGATGTTTAGAGACAGGTGCGCGAAGTAATTACGCGTCTTTTGATACCGCACAGTGGTAGGTAAATTTGAAATCTAATAATAAACTATTGCAATATCGTGTAATTTTTTAAAGAAAATTAAATTTAATGTAAATTTTGAAAAATTTTAGGTGAAATTAAAAACAAATTGGACAGTCGGATAGAGCACTTCAAGACGAATCTTTTGATGTATAACAGTATTATAAAAGGACAACTAATGGGTAAGTACTAATGTGTTTTCTATGTAATTTAAAATCTATCTCTTCAGAGCTAAGGTGGATTCGGTATAGGTACAAACTATGTATGGGAAGGGCGCCTCGCGACTTTTTTCGATTTTGGGTGGTCGGATCGAGACGGGAGTGGTGTCAGAGGATAGGGCTCGACGAGCGCTATACAGGAATGAAGGAAAATTGAAAATAGGGCGTAGTCGGAAAAAGAAAATCGGAAAATAGATGTTTTTTAGGAGTTTTAGGTGAAAATTAGGAAAATTTAAGGACGAATTTTCAAAAGATGTTTAGAGACAGGTGCGCGAAGTAATTACGCGTCTTTTGATACCGCACAGTGGTAGGTAAATTTGAAATCTAATAATAAACTATTGCAATATCGTGTAATTTTTTAAAGAAAATTAAATTTAATGTAAATTTTGAAAAATTTTAGGTGAAATTAAAAACAAATTGGACAGTCGGATAGAGCACTTCAAGACGAATCTTTTGATGTATAACAGTATTATAAAAGGACAACTAATGGGTAAGTACTAATGTGTTTTCTATGTAATTTAAAATCTATCTCTTCAGAGCTAAGGTGGATTCGGTATAGGTACAAACTATGTATGGGAAGGGCGCCTCGCGACTTTTTTCGATTTTGGGTGGTCGGATCGAGACGGGAGTGGTGTCAGAGGATAGGGCTCGACGAGCGCTATACAGGAATGAAGGAAAATTGAAAATAGGGCGTAGTCGGAAAAAGAAAATCGGAAAATAGATGTTTTTTAGGAGTTTTAGGTGAAAATTAGGAAAATTTAAGGACGAATTTTCAAAAGATGTTTAGAGACAGGTGCGCGAAGTAATTACGCGTCTTTTGATACCGCACAGTGGTAGGTAAATTTGAAATCTAATAATAAACTATTGCAATATCGTGTAATTTTTTAAAGAAAATTAAATTTAATGTAAATTTTGAAAAATTTTAGGTGAAATTAAAAACAAATTGGACAGTCGGATAGAGCACTTCAAGACGAATCTTTTGATGTATAACAGTATTATAAAAGGACAACTAATGGGTAAGTACTAATGTGTTTTCTATGTAATTTAAAATCTATCTCTTCAGAGCTAAGGTGGATTCGGTATAGGTACAAACTATGTATGGGAAGGGCGCCTCGCGACTTTTTTCGATTTTGGGTGGTCGGATCGAGACGGGAGTGGTGTCAGAGGATAGGGCTCGACGAGCGCTATACAGGAATGAAGGAAAATTGAAAATAGGGCGTAGTCGGAAAAAGAAAATCGGAAAATAGATGTTTTTTAGGAGTTTTAGGTGAAAATTAGGAAAATTTAAGGACGAATTTTCAAAAGATGTTTAGAGACAGGTGCGCGAAGTAATTACGCGTCTTTTGATACCGCACAGTGGTAGGTAAATTTGAAATCTAATAATAAACTATTGCAATATCGTGTAATTTTTTAAAGAAAATTAAATTTAATGTAAATTTTGAAAAATTTTAGGTGAAATTAAAAACAAATTGGACAGTCGGATAGAGCACTTCAAGACGAATCTTTTGATGTATAACAGTATTATAAAAGGACAACTAATGGGTAAGTACTAATGTGTTTTCTATGTAATTTAAAATCTATCTCTTCAGAGCTAAGGTGGATTCGGTATAGGTACAAACTATGTATGGGAAGGGCGCCTCGCGACTTTTTTCGATTTTGGGTGGTCGGATCGAGACGGGAGTGGTGTCAGAGGATAGGGCTCGACGAGCGCTATACAGGAATGAAGGAAAATTGAAAATAGGGCGTAGTCGGAAAAAGAAAATCGGAAAATAGATGTTTTTTAGGAGTTTTAGGTGAAAATTAGGAAAATTTAAGGACGAATTTTCAAAAGATGTTTAGAGACAGGTGCGCGAAGTAATTACGCGTCTTACAGTGGTAGGTAAATTTGAAATCTAATAATAAACTATTGCAATATCGTGTAATTTTTTAAAGAAAATTAAATTTAATGTAAATTTTGAAAAATTTTAGGTGAAATTAAAAACAAATTGGACAGTCGGATAGAGCACTTCAAGACGAATCTTTTGATGTATAACAGTATTATAAAAGGACAACTAATGGGTAAGTACTAATGTGTTTTCTATGTAATTTAAAATCTATCTCTTCAGAGCTAAGGTGGATTCGGTATAGGTACAAACT